>JANAVB010028196.1:17748714-18227279 GCA_029216955.1 Iris pallida
TGTCCTTCCCACCGTCGTAGAAGCGGTCGAGGAAGAGGCGTGTCAGGTCGTCGAAGGACGATATGGAATTGTCGGGGAGGCTGCAGTACCAGTCATACGCCACCCCTTTCAGGGCCCCAACAAAGATGCTGGTGAGGAGCGCGTCCTCCTTCGGAAGATGCCCTGTCTGTGACTGGAAGTACGTCAAGTACCGTCGTGGAGAGTCCTTCCCGTCATACGGCGTGAGTGTCTGTGGTTTATACTTTGGGGGATAAACCACCTTGTTCCACTCAAGTGGATAAGGCTGGGGAATGCCCATCTTCTGGCGTTCCTCCTGCCTGTTCCTGGACTCGAAGCGCTCCCGCAGATCTTTGATCATTTCGACCACGTCCTCCGTGGAGCTAGGAGCCGGGGAAGGAGGTACCACCTGGAGTGGAGCGTTTGAGGGCTCCGATGTCCGGGGTGCTTCCGTGTCTGAGGGTGTCCGCTGGAGGGGCACACTCGACTCTCCATTAGCTCCTGGGTCGGGACCATTTGAAGGTGTCCTGATCAAGGCCGGCCGCATCTCAAATACTGCTTGAGTCAGTGCTTGCATTGAGGCAGAGAGAGTTTTGAGTCCTCCCTCTAACGAGTCTATGCGCTGGACAATGTCCTGTGGCGGCGCATCAGCCTCAAGATCACCCCCGGTCATGTATACTGTCATGACACGGCCGAAAGTGGATGGATTAGTTGAGGCTTCGCTCTCAGCCTCACTTTCATGTGGGGGAGTTACTTCTCCTGGTGTTTGGCCACCCCCAGCCACATTCTGGAGTTCGTCTTCGACAGGCGCATCTGTAAGGGCCTGACTGCCCTCAGCTCTGTCTTGAAGGGCCTCTTCGTTTTCAGTACTACCCCCGGCGGTGTCCTGGAGGACATCGTCATTTTGAGGGGCTTCAGGGAGGCCATCTTCGCCTTGATGAAGATCCGCCGCAGCTGTGCTTTGGACATCTTCGTCTTTGGAAGGAGGCTGAACAAGGGTCTGGCTACCCCCAGCTTCCTCCAAGGACTTCTTCCTTGACCGAGTGCCTTCGAACACCCCAGAGGTTGTGACAGCTGCCTTGGTTTTCCTCGACTGGCTTTTAGATGAAGACGAGGAATTGGCAGTCGTCTTCCGGACAGATGAGGAATTGGAGATCACGTTGCATGACGCAATCTTTAGTTCCTCTTCTGCTGACACCTTTGTCCCAAGGCGATGTCGGAGGGGTGTCGATGATTGTAGCCGTTGGAAGACCGACTGCTTTGGCGGTTCTGCCGTCTTGCAACAGCAGTTGATGGTGACCACTGCACAAGTGTGCCCCGTGAGAGGCGCATCGTGCTTGTTGGTCAGCTCTCCTGACCGGCGCTTGTGAGTGATCACGTTGCGCAAGTCGTTGGAGGAGAGTGCTACCCTCACACCCCTCTCAGGCGCATGGCAGGGCCAAGCGCCGGGGTGGTCGGGTGAGTGCTGCGCTCCCTGATCTAATACCAAGCAGGCATCACGATCAGTAGTGGGGGAACCACAGCATTTGAAGTGACTTGAACGGACCTCAAACGCACAACCAGAGGAGGCGCGGGAGTTCAAGACCACTGAGTTTGCCTCTCTCGGCTTGGTTGTGCACGCAGTGAATGCGCCCAAGTGAGATAAGGACTTTGAAGGTCGACTCGTTGTCGGTGCAGGAGCACTTGAGTCAACCTTGTACAGCTTGCCATCGGCAGCGCGTGTGATTGTAAGCGCGTGCCTCTGGCCGGCTGCTGGCATAGCACGTTTGTGGCGCATGGCCCGTGCCGCCTTGGATTTCTTCGTACCAGCCCGCTGGGGCGCATAGTACTCAGCATCCAAATTCTCCTCGCCGTTACAGCGAGTGAGTGTGTCAAAGACAGAGGCTCTTTGTGGCGCATCAGAAGTAATGCGCGGGGCATTGGCTGCGCCCCTGCTCCGTCGACGTATCTTCCTCGCCTGAGAGGAAGATGGCTGGGGAACGTGGTCAGCCGTACGCTTCCCCGAGAGATGCGCTGCATCAGCGGGCGCACCTTGACTGCTGAGGACGTCAACAGGAAGGGAAGGCTGGACGGGCGCATCCCCTTCAACGGTGGTGCCCGAGGCGTCGACTTTGCGCACCCAGACTGCGCGGGTCTTCTTCGGCTTCGACAGCCGCTTCGAAGGACTCGTACTTCCTTCAGAAATGAACTCCTCGTACGCCTGTTGATTGAGGCGCACTACCAGCGTCTTGTGGGAGGAGCCCACCTTCACGTCGTCGGCCTGTGACATGACTTTCTCGGTAGAGGAGAAAGAGGTCCCCAGCAGAGTCGCCAGCTTGTTTGCCATTAAAATTGTTTTGATTGAAATCTTAATACAAACAGAACAGTGATACAATATAGGACTTAGATGTAGTCCTAGGAGTACACTTTTGTTTAAGCTGGGTCCTTAGTGCCAATGGAGCGAGTGGTAATGCGTTGACTCCGTTGACCGGCTGACGACGGTTATCGGTTCTCTGAAGGTGTGGATTGCTCTGGGTGCTGGAGCTTGCTGAGAGGAGGAAGACGTTGAGTGTCTAGAACTGCCTCTCGGTGATTCTCTCTGTGTTGTGAGTCCTCTGTTCTGAGTCTCTGTATGTGTGTGTGAAGGAGATGACCTTTCTATTTATAGTTTTGCAGGCTGGCTGCTCATGCGCGCATGTAGGATGCGCCGGTGTGGGAACGCCACGTGGAGGTTGCTGATGGAGGCGCATGGATGCTGCGCCCTGATCGAGGGGGAGAACTCTTCATACTGCTGTTGTGAGCCGGCACGTAGCAGAGAGAAGATCTTTCCGTTGCTGAAATCTTGGACGAATTGAGTCAAAAGACACGTGTCGTCGACTCATGGTTCGAAGATCTCGGATTTGGTGGAGAGGAGTGATCTGGTGGGCTGCGCCTTGGATTGGGCGCAGGAGGAGGCTGCGGCTCATAACCTTTAGGAGTTACAAACCATTTGGGGCGCATGGCTTTTGAGGCGCATGCAGGCGACTTTCCTTCTGTCTTTCGGGATCAGAGAGCAGTCTGAGGCGCATGGCTTTTGAGGCGCATGCTGATTTGGACGCATGGCCGTAGAGGCGCATGCTGATGGTGGAGTGGCCACGTGGCAGTAGCCGTCGGAACAAGGTCATGATGATGCTGACGTTGCCGACGCTTCGTTTTCTGAAAAGCTGTCAACTGTTCAGACTTTAGGAGGCGTGCTGCCAACTCTGTCAGTTCAGCATTTAATGTTGGTGATGTTCGATGGACAGCTGAGTGGGCGCGTCGGTTGGCGTTCCACTCGGTATGAAGATGTGTGAGGGCGCACCCTCTGTAATGCGCCGAGTACTGTAGGGCGCGTCTGTGTGATGCGCCTGACGCCGAAGGGCGCGTCCGTGTGATGCGCTGTCTGGCTGGCGCATCGGACATGTCTTTTAATGATGCGGCTGTCTCGCTCTTCGAGTGCTATAAATAGCCGTTTGGCTGAATTCGAGGCGTCCGGTTCATCCATTTAATGTAAATTCATTGCACGGAATTCGGAGGGCCATCCACTTGGCGCATGGGTTTGATCTGCCCGGCCTATAAATAGTGGCATGGAGAGAAGATTTGCTTCTCATTCCCTCACGTACTTCCAATATGAATTTGAACATACGGGTGCATTCTGCTGACGAAGTGCTCCCGAGGGTGAAGATGAGACGCTGTGTTATCTTTGATGCACTTGAAGGTGACTGTTACATCCAAAAGACGGAGTCGAGGGCTTCTGAGGCAGGCGGAAGGTGCCTGTTGCATCCAAAGATAAGGATGCTCGAGCCTCGTCTCCGTTATTCCGGAAGAGCCGTAGATCGGAATGGCGGTGCAAGGCTCTCTCTTCCTGCAAAGTGGGGTTTCCCCACTTTGATCGTGTCGAAAGCTGCTCCTTTAGCCATGGTTTCGATCACGGTCTTCCTTCGGCTTTGGAGGATCTTTCGAAGCCTCCCCTGGCCACAGCATTTGCGGTGCTCTTCTCTTCCTTGGTTCCAGCCAGAGGGTTAAATGCTTTGTGTCGAAGCATTTATCGGGCGAGCCTGGTTGGAAGAGCGGCACATAACTGGGCTCTGCTCGGCCAGGTGAGCCTGGCTGGAAGAATTTGGCTGAAGGGATGCACATAACTGAGGTGCTGAAGAGATGATGGGATGCGCCTGGATGGAGGCGCATGATATCTGCTGTGCCTTATTGGTGGCGCATAGTGATGCTGCGCCTATCTGGTGGTGCATGGTGGTTGCTGCGCTTATCTGAAGGCGCATGATGGCCGCTGGCTGTAGACTTAGGCTCTTTCCTTTTAGGAATTCTCCTTTGTACAGCCTTTTCTAGACATGTAATAGACTTTTATATATAAATAAAAAGTCCTTCTTCAAATGTCTATAGTTATTGACTTTGCTGTGAAGTTCTTTATCTGAGTTCTGGCGCATGTAGTGTCTGGCGCATGGGCTTTCTGGTAGTGAAATTCCATGCTTCTACACATAAATTAGTTTAATATCAATATTTATTTTAAATGTAATATTTTTACATGCATAAGTTAGTTTAATATCAATATTTGTTTAATATTCTGATCTGCTAGTTTAATTTTATATAAATTATTGTAGTTTGTATTTTAAATATAATAACGTAAGTTCAATTGACATTAATGAACGACGGCGGTTGAATTTAGAATCACTAAGGATCTAAATAAGACAATTAATTTTATGGTATATAATGCTTCTTATTGTATATAATTACTATGAATATAACAATTAATGAGTGTAAAATGTCATTCCTTAAATTTTTATATATACTTTTAAAGCTGGCTGAACTTGAAAGTATTCAAATACATACTAAGATAATACTCAAGTACGTCAATACATTGAACAAAGAGTTCTTTTAAGCTGAATGATATTAAAAGCACTAAGGATCAAACTAAGGTAATCTTCAATCCCTCTCTTTCTTTATATCAATCTTCATCTTCTTTGATCCTGCTGTTAATATTAAAAGCACTAAGGATCAAACTAAGGTAATCTTCAATACTTTTAAATTAGATTATCCAATAGCACCAAAAAAGGTTTATATATACTCTCTTCAAATCATATTAAACACAAATAAAAGTTATATTGAGAATAACAAAAGTTCAATTAACTAAGCAAGCTCACACAAAATGTTCTTTTAAGAGCTGGCTGAATTTGAAAGCATTCAAATACATACTAAGATAATACTCAAGTACGTCAATACATTGAACAAAGAGTTCTTTTAAGCTGAATGATATTAAAAGCACTATGGATCAAACTAAGGTAATCTTCAATCCTTCTCTTTCTTTATATCAATCTTCATCTTCTTTGATCCTGCTGTTGTTGAGTATGCATCAACCAATGACCTCTTCAATCCAGAATCTTCAGGAGTTTCCAGAGACTCAATCTCTTGTGAATATTTAACATTTGGTGTTGAAATCATCTCTCCACACGATCCAATCTATTCATATATATTAAAATTTGCAATTAAAATTTGTTGTTAATGAAAAGAAAATGACTAATTAAAGGGAAAAAAATGACTAATTAAAGGAAAAAATATTTACCATTTCGACATCATTTTCCTCCTTCAACAAATTTGAAAAAATATCAGATTCCTGTAAAATTAAAAAATTAACAGAATATTTAAAAAATAATTAAAGTAAGTTCAAATGTACCAGAAGATTAATACATACCTGATTTTCTTTAAAATGTTCAGAATATAGTGAAATTAGTCCTTCATCGGTAGTCAGCTTTAATACCGTAAATGATCCAGTATAATTACGTACTTGTTCAGATCTTACTTGAATTTTGAAGAAAATTTTTAAGCCAAGTAAAATTTGTATTTCCTCAGGAATTTTCTGATCATTTTCTGATTCCTACAATTTTAAAAAAGAGAATCAAATTATACTTAAATATAACAAATTTAAGTATTGACAAAGAATTATGATATATGCTTAGAGCTTATTTACAAAAGTACCTCTGACGTCTTCTTTTTTAAATCCAAAGCCTTTTTTCCAATAAGCTGGACGCATTCTTTGTCCCATAATAGTAAATCTATTTCTCCGGTTGTGTCAATGACACGAACATTAATTTTGTACCTGTCAAATAAAATTGTATTTAAATATTCAAGAAGAATAGTAATTAGGTTTAAAATGATCGTATGTTAATACCTGATGTTAACATCTTTTTCAAACTTGTCACATCTGTCACAGTAAAATAAATCGCCACATTTATCTAGTTTTTTTTGGACATTTGTTACACGAAAAATACCACCAAGCATTCTTTAATACAACTTCAACAATTTCAGCATAAACCCAAAAGCTTCCAATCTGATAATCAATAATAAAAAATTCATATTAATATTGTGAATAAGGCAAATAATGTAATATAATATAATTATAAATTATAACTAAATGAAAAACTATACCTCATGGTTATCTCTCAAGTTCTCAATGGTCCTAACTATAGCTTGGCCACTTGATAATTCATTTTCAACCAAATTTGCAGAAGTTAGTGAAACTGTACTTATAGTGATAGATTCACTACTTTCTTCAACAATCCTTCATAAAGTAGAAAAATATTCATTAATTTAATTCTGTATACTAATTAAAATTATCATAAAGTAAATATTTAATTAGAGTATCAATATGTTTGTGTTACCTTGATTTAAAATTTTCAATCTCAGGAATGTCATCACCAAATAATAACCTTGACACATAGAACGTGTTGGATGCTGTAACTTGTCCTAATCGGAAAACAATACAATTTAAACGAAAGTTGTTAAATTATTTATAAATGAAGGATGAAAATAATATTCAATATATAAGAAATAATTATCACCTCTATATAATTTGGTACGAAATATTTGTAGTATGACTACAACAGGTTCATTTTTACCATTATTAACGTACGAAACCATATCATCAACCATTTTTCCCCACAAAGTACATGGCAAACATTGTTTCCTAATAATACAAAGAAAATCAGTTTATTTATTAATTATATGGATAATATCAATAATAGAATAATCAAATTCCAAAATTATTACTCATTGTCCTCGAGAGTAATATCCATAAGTCGTGTTGGTCCATCTTTCAAATCCCTTTGTTGGGGAGGATCCATAAGTCGTGTTGGACCATATCATGAAAATTTATTATTTTAATTATTAATAATGATGATTTAGTCATGATATGATTTTTGGTGATTTTTAGTGTAATTAAAACCATTTTCTAAGTCATGACTTATGACTTTGTGATTTACTAATGAAACCCTAGTGTAACCTTAGAGTTACTTGTCCTAGAGACTAACCATGATCATGTGAGCCTAGTCATAAGTTTAGAACATCAAAATTGTGGTTTTAGCCTAAGGGGTATTTTGGTAAATTTCTAGGAATTAAGTAGGATTAGGGAGATTTTACTATTCATGGACTTTTGATTAGTGACTTGATAATCCCTAACCTAGTTACCCTAATCTATAGGTTAACCCCTAACCTAGAATGACCAAGGGTTAGATTTTATCATGAATCAAGGTGTAAAAATATCTATTTTTACTTTAATAGATATTTTGCTTGATTTATGCAAAATATCCATTTAAGGCACAAAAAGTCCTTAGCTTAGCCAAGAAGTTTTGAACCCCCCATGCCTAGTATGGCCGGCCAAGTGACCCCATGACAGCCCCTTGCCCCCCCCTCTCTCTCCTATATAGCTAACACTTAGTTCATATTCCCATAGTTACATGAAAGATCAAAACCAAGAAAAACCTAGAAAACCTTCCACTCATTCTTCCATAACTTTCTCATTTCAAGAGCTTTGAACCTCTAGTTTTCTCCATTAGGTCACCTACAATCTAAGGGAGCCTAGGGAAGTGTGCTACTCAAGTTTCACCAAGAGAGGACAAGTTGAGGCTAGAGGATACATCACCCTCTTTTAGGGATTTTCAAGACTTTGTGCACCAAGAGGTAATTATTCCTAAACCTTGTTAATATAGTGTTTTTCCTCACAATTGCATGCATCTAGGTAACCCTAGCTCTGTTTTTAGGTTTGGTAAATTTTAGGGTTTGTTTGGTGTCGTATCGGACACGTATCCTATTTGTCAAAACATTGAATTTTAGTGTAAATAGCTCACTGTCACATAAAAATTTACTCACTATTTTGTAAATGTATTTGAACCAAAATGAAGCCTAGACCTAGCTAACCCTAACCCCTACTCACTGAGCACAAGTTGGCCTTGTGTCGTGTCCAAAACTGGACACAAAGCCCTCGGGACACACTGCACAGTACACAGGGAAAATGCCCTGCTACCACTGTGTCAGTTCTCACTGGACACGTCACTTGGACACGTCAAACTTGACACCCACCTTGGGGCATTGACTGACAGGTCATCCCCAAAGTTTGGGATGACTCCGTGTCGTGTCGGACACGAAATCGACTCTCAAAGGGTCATTCAGTGCACAGTATACACACACAGACACCTAACTTTGGGCGTGTCGTGTCCACTGTACACGACACGTAGACACTTCGTACTGACACGAGCACGTAGCCTATACTTAGGCGAACACGTGGACACAATTTTGTGGTGTCTCGTATCCTGTGTCACGAACACGAGACACGAGAAAACACGTCTACACGGTCTGAAACACGTATTTTAGGGTTCCGATACGCGTCTCGTGTCCGTTATACACGAAACGTGGACACGTATCAGGCCTATGGACACGAAGCCCAACCCTAGGCGCACCTTCGGGCACGAGCACGAGGCCTGTGTCGCTTTGTGTCGTGTCCTAGGTCGTTTTCTAATTTGTACTGATACGTATGTATCAGTTTAACCTAGTTTACCCGTGTGACTTTGAAACCTCGTGGACACGCCGTGTCGCGTCGTGACACCGTGTCAGGATGCCAAGATCCTAGTCTAACCTAGGGGCTACAGTTACCAACCAACCTTGGGCCATTTTAGTTTGATTTAGGTTGTATTTGGTTTAACCTAAGATCTAGGTTTACTGTCCAATATTCCATTTCCAGTTTAATTCCCAGTTTTCTAAATTGGATTTTGATTGTTAATTAATGTTGATTTTAACATATAATGCTATGTTATTATTAGGTTAACATGTTGTATAAATGTTAGTGTGTGTGTGGGTGAAATTTGGGGGTATTTGGTTGAGTGTATAGGGAGTTATGTATATATATACATATGTATGTATATATGTTACTGTGTGTGTGTGTGTGTGTTGAGGGCTGGATTTGGTTCCAGGAACCACCCCCCTTCCCTTCTTGTGTGTCAGTGTCCCTCTCTCTCTCTCATTCTCTCTCTCTCTTACTCTATGCCTCTCTCTCTATCTAATTCTCTCTCTCACTGTCCCTCTCTCTTTCAGTCTCTCTCTCTATTCACTCTTTCACTCTCTATTTTATTCTCTCTCTCACTTCCCTCTCTATATATATAATGTATAAATATATATGAATGATATATAGAATTGTTTAGAATTATATATAGTGTATATATATATGTATATATACCTAGGGTATATGGGTATTACATAGGCTATAGGCCTATGAGTTATGAGGTATGTGTATATATACATAAGTTTTGTATATATATATATATGTATATATATATGATATATACACATTTGGTATTAGATACATAGTGTCATTATATATATATATATATATATATATATATATATATATATATATATATATATATATATATATATATATATATATATATATATATATATATATATATATATGTGGGTTTTGGTATTATATATAGTGTATTTATACATAGATATGTAGGTAGTAGATAGATGGTGTATATCTATATATATATAGATATATATATGTATGATTTCTAAATATAGGTTTATAAGGAAACCTATAGGTTATCAAGCCTATGGCCTAGGTTACAAGCCTATGGCATTAGAGGCTAACTCAATTTGACCTAAAGGCCCAAAAACCCAACTTGTTGACCCTTGTTGACTAAGGGTTGACCAAAGTCAACCTTAGGTCAAAGTTGACCTAGTTAACCTAGAATTGACTAGGATTGACCTAAAATGACTAGTTTAACTAGTTGACTAGTAAGACATAGTTTGACTAGGTAATTGACCATTGTTGACCAAAGTCAACTATAGGTCAAACCTTGACCAAATTGACCTAAAATGACTTGGATGAACATAGAAGGACTATTTGACTTGAGTTTGACTAAACTAGATGATTAGGTTGACCATATGGATTATAAGGATAATCCTATATAGATGAAGATATGTATGGGGTTAAGTTAGATACCTAGAGTTGAGTCATGACTTGAGTTGGAGAATAGGATTAGCTTGATTACATGATTAAGGTTGGTATTGTACTATATGTATTTATGTGTGGTATACTTTGTATAGGTAATTGTAGTATAGTATCTTAGGTATTCTATGACAGGTTAGCCTATGTTTGGTTTTGAGTTAGCCTTATAGAGTTTGACTGGATGTTGACCATTAGTCAAGATTAACCTAATTGCCTTATTGACTAGTCTTTGTTGACCTAATTACCTGACTGACTAGTCTTTGTTTGACCAATACCTTAGTTGGTCTAAGTTTGACTTAGACTTGACCCAGATTGATCATGTTGACTAGTATTTGACTAGTTTGATTAGAGTGTTGACCAGGAGTTGACTTTAACCTAGATTTAACTAATCTTGACTTGTTTAACTTTGTTTGACCTTGTATGACTTAGTTTAACTTCTTGTGACCTAGTATGACTTGAATTGACTTAGTTTGACTGTAGTGTTGACCTAGTTTGACTTTGACCTAGATTGGCTTAGAATTCATATAGATTGCATTGTAGATTTTATTTACCTTCATTTTGGACATGTCATAACTGTATTGCTCTATTTTAGGACATTGTGACCCTGGTACAGACATCTGATATTACACTACTCTTTCCAGAGTAACAGACGAGTACATTCTCTGATAATTCTCTCATTTATTTGTCGATTACTGTATTTCAGTTCTAGTTAGTTCTATGTGATTCTCTGTATCAACACGTATGGATATTTCTGGATTCATGTATGCGACACATACCTTACTTACTGATCTCTATTACTGGAATCACTGGAATCATTCCGGAATCATTTCTGGAATCATCATTTGGCCGGACTCATCTCGATTTTTGTGTCTTGTACTGGATTCACTTGCTGGGCGGAGAAATATTGAGTAAGACATGTAGACATACCCCAAATCTGGAATCTCCAACTGGAATCTACTGGAAGCATAGCCATCTCTTGCCTGATCAGTGAGAGATATGCCTGATACCTACAGCCGTTTACATGTCGACCTCGGTATTTTAAAACACACTGTTAGATCATAGTTGGACTCACCCTGGTTTCATTGATCACTGTTGGACTCATCCTGTATTGGAAATCATCTGGTATCCGATTATATGGACTGGACTCACACTGGGATTACTTTAGACTTATATCGTACTGTCTGGACTTGTACATATTATTCTAGTTCAGTTAGATTTTATTACAGTCTTCATTGTCATGATTCTTCTCTTGTTCTAGTTACCTTTCTTTTCTTGTATCTTACTGCCTCTCTATGCCATCATTACCTGTATAGAACTGCCATGCTCATCAATAAAACTGTCTATAACTGCTTTATAGTTCTTTGTCATTTACTTGGGTTTTTCTTGATGAGTTGTACTCGTTCCCGTCCTGATTGGACCTGTTGAAAATATTACAGATGATAATCCTGAGGACACATGCCCTGCTTACCATGGACCTGGCGAGGGATTAGCTACCTTTGGTCCCGACTCTCAGGAGTGATTCAGGAGATTAGCTAGTAGACTACTTTAGCTTTCATGTTTTGGCTTATTGTATTAAAGTTAAGATTTTGAGTTTGTATTAAGTTGGTTTGAGATATTGGTGTATTATTTTAGTAGTTAGTTGTTGTTGTCTTTAATTCCTTAGGTATAACTTCTGTGTTATCTTTTCGTGCTTAGACTGTGTTTGAGTAGATCATACCCTTTACTTGCCCTCCATTCGGAGCTGATATCTGGACAAGTACTTTTATATTCACTGTATGAGATTAGTTAGCAACCTAGAACAGCTTACTACCGCCGACACTGCGGCGTAGGCTGGACGTAACCACTTCTCGTGCCCCTATACAGGGTGCGGGTCGTGACACTAACTTCTAATATTGCAGCATATTTTATTCACTAATATACATTGTAAAATCAGATAACTTATCTATATTATTTATCTGACAACTATCATTTAACAATCATAAATAAATTGAAAAAAAATAATTCTGTACAAGCATTATTTCACAACATGTAGACATTAGCATTATTTTTAAATATTTATTGTAGAAGCATTATTTTACTAAATCATTTGAATTATATAAATAAACATTAAATTAGAAGCCTTATTTACACAGCCTTTGAGGAATTTCTAACTAACATTTAATATGAATATTGTGACCAAATTTGGACTGAATATAAAATAAGGAAATTAATAAGATTTAGTTAAAAAAATATTCAAACATGGCTTCATAGCTTCATAGATAACGATTATAATATTAAGTCCAAAAACTTTGCAGTCAGGGTTATATGTTATCATGAAACACAAATGAAATTAAATGATATTCAGTACAAGAGTAAAATTATACCTTCATGTTGTAGCTGACCATTTCGAATAGTAGTTCATTGACATATTTGATGTCAACAAATACCTGCAAATATAATAATTGAATAAAAAATTTATAATATATATATATATATATATATATATAAGGTGAAATCAATTTTACCTATAAATATATTGTGTGTTGTAAACAATTTTCCATATATATTTTGTGCTGAAAACAATTTTACCTAAATAAACTTTTAATTCATATATATCTAAAATCGTTGATCCAGAACATAATATGATGATTCACCAAAACTAAACCCTTTAATTACATTTAATATGATGATCCAGAACATAAAATTAGAAGAAGAAAACAAACTCACATATTGAACTAAAAAAAAAGAGATTAAAAGTTTATTTAGGTAAAATTAAAATAAATCTTCTACTCACAAGTAGAACTTTGGACCATCTCGAGAGCATAAGAATGGAAATATAAAAAGAAAGAAAGAAATAAATCTTCTACTATAATACCAGAATCAGGTCCAATTTTCTATATCGAAAAAATCCGAAACAATCATTATAACATGAAAAATACAAAAATAATTTGGTGAATTTAACTAAAACCGTGGATCCAGAACATAAAACGATGATTCACGATTTTAGTATACAAAATTTCGAGAAAAAAAAGATATTATATAATAAAAAATATAACTTTGTACCATCTCCAAATTATAGGAATGGAAACGTTATTGGGGAGAGGAAACGTTCAAATTTTACAGATTATATAATCAAAGAGAACCAAAATATAACACAATATTGGGGAGAGAAAACGTTAGAATGGAAAGAGAAAGAGAAGGAGAAAACAGAAATGAATTGAGTGTAATACCATTGGTCTTTGAGCCAATACCATGGGCTGGAAAACCGTGGTATTACTAAAACCGTGTGCTACTAAACCAATGGTATACTAAAACCGTGTGCTACTAAATCATTTTTTAAATTTATTAAATTTGTATTATTTTACGTTCAAATTTTATTTAAATTTGTATTATTTATTAAATCAATGGTATACTAAAACCGTGGGCTACTAAATCATTTTTTACATATATAATTTATTAAATTTGTATTATTTTACGTTTACATAAATTTTAAATTTAACTTAATCATTTTTTATAATTTGTAGAAAATATACATATGGTCCAGAACATAAAATGATGATTCACGATTTTTAATATACGAAATTTCGAGAAAAAAATGTTATATAATAAAAAATAGAACTTTGTACCATCTCCAAATCATAGGAATGGAAATAGAAAAAGAATAAAACTGATAAATCTACTCTAAAACCAGAATCAGATCGCCTCCCCAATAACGTATAAATCCGTAAAAATTATTAAAAAACTTGAAAAAAGAAGAGGAAAGATAAAAATTTGAAAAAAACCCATAGAAATCGAACTAAATTTGTAGATCCAGAACATAAAATGATGAATCACCAAAAAAATAACATTTTAATTGCATTTTCCATGCGTATAATCAAAGAAAACCAGATAGAACTTTTCATGTAGATGTAAAATACGAAAAAAAAAGAGAAAAGGGAAGGAAGAAATTTTTTTCAGATTATATAATCAAAGAGAACCAAAATATAACACAATATTGGGGAGAGGAAACGTTAGAATCGAAAGAGAAAGAGAAAGAAAAAAAAACATAAATGAATTGAGTGTAATACTATTGGTCTTTGAGCCAATACCATGGGCTGGAAAACCGTGGTATTACTAAAACCGTGTGCTACTAAACCAATAGTAGACTAAAACCGTGGGCTACTAAATCATTTTTTAAATTTATTAAATTTGTATTATTTTACGTTTAAATTTTATTTAAATTTGTATTATTTATTAAATCAATGGTATACTAAAACCGTGGGCTACTAAATCATTTTATATATATATAATTTATTAAATTTGTATGATTTTACGTTTAAATTTTATTTAAATTTAACTTAATCATTTTTTATATTTTGTAGAAAATATACATATGGATTTAGGTAAATGTACACCTCTATCAAGCCAGAAACAATTTCAGCATATATTTTGTGGAAACGATTCGAACATGACCAGTTGTCCATCATCTAGGTCTCCTTTCGATGACATCACGAATGGTATGTTATCTTTAATTTTTAACAAAGTATTTAATGATTAATGTTCTTTATATATTTATCTAACAATATATATATATATATATATATATATATATATATATATATATATATATATATATATATATATATATATATATGGTGTTTTTGTATGCAGTTTGTGGGTCAAGTGAGCCTACGCAGTTAATTGTTTCTCAGAAGAAAAAATCATTTGGCTATTCGACGAAGAGATTTACAAATCTGCACTCTGATCCATCGAGAGTAATTTTTCAAACTAATGATGATGGTCATTCGAGTGAGTTATTTTTTCCAACCTTAAAAAAAAATATTCTCAAAAATTTATTAGAACATAATTTACTATTTTTACAAATAAAATGTGATCTATTATTATTGTATTGTGATTACTTTTCTAACTTTTTCCTTACTTTTTTGCAGAAGATTTAAATCCAAATGGCAAACAGTTTTATTCTAGCAGCGTATTGTTAAGTAATGTGTTGAATACGTCTACAAATCCTTTTAGTGAAATCACGAATGGTATGGTTGAAATTTATTATTAAAGTATACATTAAATATGGTATAATTATGTCTGCAAAGTTTTTTATTAAATTATTTTATGCAGTGTGTGGATCAAGTCAAACATATAATTTGTCTACTTCAATGAACCAAAGTTCACTATATTTCTCGAAAAATACAATCTCAAATTTGCAGCAAAATAGTGATTTAACAACGATTTATTTGACTGCAGATGAGGAGTCTTCAAGTATGTTTTAAGCCTAATTTATTTCTATTATTCCAATATTTGAAATTTGTAATTTATTTCAATTTTTCTTAGAAGGAAAGTAGTTTCAGCTCTTTTAATAATTTCTTGCTTTTTCTTTGTTTTTTCTTTTTGTAGTGGTTGTTAAATTGACAAATGGAGATTGTAAATTTGATCATGGACATGCAAATCCTACAATCGGTATTAGTCTATATAAGTTTTTGTGTGTAATTATGTGTGTGTGTGTTTGTTTGTGTTTATGTATATGTGTGAATTTATTAGTTTAGTTTATAAGTTATGTAATTTATTTATATTTTATTGGTATTTTTTATTGTCAGATTATTGGGATATTGGCGATCCAACTTATAAATGTAAATTTTGTGGTGCACACTTTTGGTATGACGAGAGACTTCAGTCTTCCTACAAATGCAAAAACCCGACGTACTCTTTATGTTGTATGCAAGGAAAGATTCAAATTTCACAAATGAAGAGACCGCCTAAAGTTTTACATGATCTTTTATATGGTGTGAGCTATAAGAGCAAACATTTTCTAGAAAATATAAGATCATATAACAGCATGTTTTCATTCACTTCAATGGGAGGCAAGGTTGATCCAGAACCAAATCAAGAAAATTCTCCACCAATTTTTAGAATGCATGGACAAAACTACCATCTATTAGGAAGTTTATTACCCATTGAAGGTTCAAGCCCAAAATTTGCACAGCTATATATTTATGATACAGAAAATGAAATTCAAAACAGAATGAAAGCGGTAAGGTATTTATCAAATTTTTTCCCCTGATAAGTACAATTGTATATTGATCATTGGTTATTAATATATTCAGTTAACTTATTTTTTTAATATTATTTTTAGGAAAAACGGTAATATTAATAATTTGCATGCAGAAATTGTACGTGATTTGAAGGATATGTTGGATCAAAATAATGTATTAGTAAAGTCTTTTAGAATGGCTCGCGAAAAAATGTGTGAAGGAGGTAATTCAAGCGTTCGATTGAAATTGATAGGAAGGAGACATGGAGATGGACGACAGTATAATTTACCTACAGTTTCTGAGGTTGCTGCTTTGATAGTTGGAGATCTTGATGAATGCTTAGGTGATAGAGATATTATGGTTGAAACACAAGCTGGGAACCTACAACGAATAAATGAGTTACATGCTTCTTATTTAGCATTACAATACCCCTTGATCTTTCCCTACGGTGAAGATGGTTATAGAGAAGACATTCAATTATCTGAATCAACAAATAGAGGTAATGGTGGAAGAGGGAGAGTAAGTATTAGAGAATGGTTCGCTTATAGACTGCATGAAAGGGATAATGAGCCTTCTATCATATTTGCTACTAAAAGACTTATGCAACAGTTCTTGGTTGATGCTTATACAATGGTTGAATCTGCAAGATTAAAATTTATTCGAACGCATCAGAAACAATTACGGTGTGAGATGTATAAAGGTCTTACAGATGCATTATTACGAGGTGAAACAAATCCGACTACTCAAGGAAAAAGAGCCATTATACCATCTTCTTTTACAGGAGGTGCCCGGTACATGATTCAAAATTACCAAGATGCAATGGCAATATGCAGATGGGTTGGTTACCCGAATTTGTTTATAACATTTACATGCAACCCCAAATGGCCTGAAATACTTCGATATGTTGAAAAAAATGGTCTCCATCCTGAAGATCGACCAGATATATTATGTAGAGTTTTCAAGGTGAAATTGGATGGGCTGATCAAAGATCTAAAACATAATAAAATATTTGGAACAGTTAGAGCTGGTAATGATTTTGCTATATTTTTTGTACTTAATCATGTATTTTATTAACAGATTTCATATTAATTTTTTTTCTATTGTTTTTCAGTTATATATACGGTCGAATTTCAAAAACGTGGGTTGCCGCATGCTCATATTTTATTGTTCCTAGCAAAAGAAGATAAGTTTCCATCGGGTAAATATATTGATCATATAATCTCAGCAGAAATTCCTGATCAAAAATCAGATCCTACCTATTACAATGCAGTGCGAGATTTTATGATACATGGACCTTGTGGTGCTGCAAGAAAGAATTCACCATGTATGTCAGATGGTCGTTGCTCAAAGCATTTTCCGAAAAATTTTATTGAAAATACTTTGGTTGATGAAGACGGATATCCATTATATAGACGCAGAGATGATGGAAGAACGGTTTTAAAGAATGGTGTTGAACTAGATAATCGATTTGTAGTGCCTCATAATCGTTATTTATTGTTGAAGTATGGAGGTCATATGAATGTTGAATGGTGCAATCAGTTTCGATCTATAAAATATTTGTTCAAGTATGTGAATAAAGGACATGATCGTGTAACTGCATCCTTCTATAGAACTACAGATGATGAGGAACCCAAAAAACCAATTGATAAAATTAACATGTATTACGATTGTAGATACATTTCTGCTTGTGAGGCAGCATGGAGATTGTTTGGTTTTGAGATCCAATATAAGAACCCTCCTGTTGAGCGACTTAGCTTTCACTTACCCGACGAGCAGCCTATTATTTTCTCAGACGCAGATGCTATTGATACCATTATTGATCGTGCCAGTGTGAATGAAAGCATGTTCTTAGCTTGGTTTTAAGCGAACAAGCGATATCCAGAGGCAAAAAAATCTCACATATGCAGAATTTCCATAAAAATTTGTTTGGAAACAGAAGACTAGAGAGTGGACTCCGAGAAAAAAATGTTTCTCATTAGGTCGAATTATTTATGTTCCACCTGGTTGCGGTGAGATGTACCATTTAAGATGTCTTCTCAATATCGTCCGTGGACCTAAATGCTACGATGATATTAAGAAAGCCAATGGTATTCATTACGAGTCATATCGTGAAGCTTGCTATGTCTTAGGTTTATTGGAGGATGATGATGAGTATATCGATGGTATTATTGAGGCAAGTTATTGGACATCTGCATATTCTTTGAGAAATTTATTTGTGACATTATTGTCATCTGGCTCTATAAGTCGGCCTGAATTACTTTGGAACAAGTGTTGGACATACTTATCAGATGATGTTTTATATAATCAACGAATTGCGTTGCACGACCAAGGTAAAATGTTTTATTTCCTATTTTTAAGTTTAATTTGTGTTTTGCATATTATTTGATCGTTAATATAACTTTATAATTAATTACAACATATTCTCTCTCTTTAATTCTAGATTTGCTTATGAGTGAGGATGACATTAAAAATTACGCTTTGGTTGAGATTGAAAAGTTATTGAGAAATTGTGGTAGAAGTTTGCGAGAATTTCCATCAATGCCATTTCCAAACATGGACTCCTTATCAAATACTACAAATAGATTGGTGCATGATGAATTAAATTATAATAGAGCAGCTCTAGCAGAAGAACACGTGCACCTACTTGCTCGCTTGAATGATGAACAACAATATGTTTACGACATAATAATGGATGCTGTTAATTCTACAAATGGTGGTGTTTTCTTTTTATATGGATATGACAGTACTTGGAAAACGTTCATTTGGAAAACATTATCTGCATGCTTGAGATCTAAGGGAAAAATAGTTCTAAATGTGGCTTCAAGTGGGATAGCATCACTTCTGTTGCCTGGTGGAAGAATAGCTCATTCAAGATTTGCTATTCCAATAAATGTAAATAAGGATTCAACATGCAATATCAAACAAGGAAGTCAACTTGCAGAACTAATTGTTAGGTGCAAACTTATAATTTGGGATGAAGCGCCAATGATGCATCGATATTGCTTTGAAGCGTTGGATAGATCGCTTAGAGATATAATGCAATTTAGCAATCCACTAAGTTCTGAGACACCATTTGGAGGAAAAACAATTGTCTTCGGAGGAGATTTTCGACAAATATTGCCTGTAATTCCGAAAGGTAGTAGACAAGATATAGTTCATGCAACTATAAATTCTTCTTATATTTGGCAAAACTGCAAAGTTTTGAGGTTGACAAAAAACATGAGACTTCAAGGTTGTAGCATAACATCTGAAAGTGAAGAGCTCAAACGGTTTTCTGAATGGATTGCAAGTATAGGAGATGGAACACTTGGAGGGCATAATGATGGTTGTGCAAGTATCGATATTCCAAGTGATGTTTTACTTAGTAATACAAATGATCCACTGCAAACAATTGTTGAAAGCACATATCCTTCTTTTGCGAATTTCGTCATCGATCCAGATTTTTTGAAGGATAGAGCTATATTAGTGCCAACTCTTGATGTTGTCGAGTCTGTAAATGAGTACATGATCTCACTGAATTCTGGTAACGCAAGCACATATTTAAGTTCTGATAGTCCATCCAAGTCAGATGCCAATGTTGACTTATTATCAGATGTTCACACTCCAGAGTTCTTGAATAGTATTAAATGTTCAGGTGTACCGAATCACGAGTTAAAATTGAAAGTTGGTACCCCAGTAATGTTATTAAGAAATATAGATCATTCAGCTGGCCTATGTAATGGTACTAGATTGCTGATTACAAAATTAGGCAATCGTGTTCTTGAAGCAAAGATTCTTTGTGGAGACAATACTGGTAATAAAGTTTTGATTCCAAGAATGTCACTGACACCTTCTGATCCAAGATTGCCTTTCAAATTTCAAAGAAGACAATATCCATTGATTGTTTCTTATGCAATGACAATAAACAAAAGTCAAGGTCAATCACTTTCTCATGTTGGACTTTTCTTGAAGAATCCCGTTTTTAGTCACGGACAATTATATGTTGCGGTTTCAAGGGTAACAAGTAAGAAAGGATTAAAGATTTTAATATGCAGTGAAGATGGAGATCAATGTAATTCAACAACAAATGTTGTGTATAAGGAAGTATTTCAGAATTTGTAATAAAAATAAATGTTATCTTTTATGTCATCAAAATAGACTTTATCGTTTTATTTTATTTACATTGAGGTATATATTATTTTAATTCGTTCAAAATCATATTAATATATTTTGGTCCAAGATATTTTGTGAATTACATAAATAGTACTAATGATAATTACGTTGTTAAAATTTAATTCCTAAATAATCATATTAATATAATGTTATCTTTCATGTATTTCAAAATTGAGTTTATTCTAACTTTTGTTTTAATTTCAAATGTTATATAAATATCAAGAACATTCAATTATTTATTTTGTGGTTTAAAACAATATTAAATATACAAACCGTGCATCGCACGGGTGACATACTAGTTATCTAAATAAACGAAGAACGTACTTGAAGAATATATTTGGAAAGAAAAAAAATTTGATGGTGAGCTTTATAGATCATCTAGCTCCAGCTCAAGTAACCCTTCAATTGCTTTGTAGCTGTTTTAACTATTCCAAACTTGGAAGCAAAGAATTCTCTCTCAGCGGCCTTTATTCTCTGACTTGCATTCATCTCCTTCGTTTCAATAATATTTCGATATAACGATGCACATCTGCGTGGCCATTGCAGGACTTGCTTCCGTCGTCCTCCTCAGCCTCCCGGAGTTCAAGAAATGGCGACGGCGCCAGATCATGGCGGAGCGGCTGCGGGTGGTGACCGAGGCGGTCGAGCAAGCCGAGGAGAGGCTGGCGAGGTTCCAGGAGAGGCACGACAGGATACTCAACCAGATCAACTCCCAGTACTTGACCCACAGGGAGATGGAGGTCGCGCTGGCCGGGGCCAGGAAGGCCATGGACGACGCTTCCGTGTTCTTCGTCAGCCTGTGCCGCGTCCAGATGAGGATCATCACTTCCTATCCTCATGGTAGCATTGACATATTTAGGCAAGAATGAGAAAGATTACTAATTTTTTTTTTTTTAATCAAATTTATAAATGATTTGTAAGACCTGCGCAAGAAATTCTTGGTTCTTGAGCAAATCAATTTGTCAGTAGTTTGCAAATTCAGTACAAATTAATTAAAAACGTGAAAGAGAAGAAAGTGAAATGGCAATGCATTGACTAGTGTGATCAGGAAAATGGATCTTCATATATATAGGAAGGTACTAAGAATGCTCGGGCGATGATGAGTCTGGCCTGTGCGATGCGGGACATCTACAACGTTGTAGGACCGACGAAAAATGGCCACGATCTGAGCTGGCGTGGGACAGAATGGGACGTCCCGTGCATGAAAACACAACGGCTAGAACGCCGTGCGGTTGGTCGAGGACCGGCACCATTCTACCATGGATATAAACGACGGCCGACCACGTGGCCCGTCGTGTGGCGCCCTATGGGCATCGAGAAGACGTCGTAAGGACGTCGTGCGCATAGAACGGGTGGCTGGACGACATCGGCTGTTGTAGGCGTCGTGAAGACGTCGGGGGCGCCTTTGGCATCGTGAGAAAAACGAGATGTTGAGTTGTCGGCATCGAAAGACGTCGGCCGTCCCGTGAGGTTCTGGAGCGCGCGGAGTGCGCGAGGCGTACGTGTGGGACGATGATGAAAAAGCCAGTGCGGACAAGATCCGCACGAAGAGTTCGAAACGACATGACGACCAACTAAAAATCGTGTGGGAAAGACACACGATTTAACTGACCCCGCACGTGCGGAAAAAAAAAACAAACAAAAAACACTAAAAATGCTCTTTTATAATTTATATCTGTATGAACATAATATAACTTTACCATTTTTTTACATTATCTTGAGCTGACAATATATTTCTGGTGTTATGTTATTAAATAGTATCAGTCTTAGTACTCTGTTGTGTAAGTACCAACATTTATGTCAGCCTAGAAATTTGCTCAATCGATTTTAGTATTACATTTCCTTGGCAGGTTTGTCATGCGTTATGTTTTCTTGAAAAACTCAGAATACAATAATATTAAAACAAAAGTCCGATAATTCTTTTCCAGTAGATAGATAATACCCCAAATCAACTATTCATACATGATTTCACACATTACTAAAAGAAAGAAAATTGTTTGATATGGGACATATTGCATTCTTTTTTGAGTGATCTCGAACCATATGTAGTTGAGACTTCCCGACATGACATAAGAGTGAGCCTAGAAAATCAAACTTTTGGCTGAAGTGGTTAACTAACACGATATAAGAGTGAAGTCTTGCTTGAATGCTCTAGGCTCATCAGCGTGCTGCACTAGTCCATGTTCTTATGGACCTGGCATGCACATGAGGAGGGATTTTGAGATTGATATACATTTTTAACCTTCCACCTTACAGCTTGAGCTTTTCAATAAAGTAATTAACTAACAAATATATTCTTTTGATTAAGGTTCGCAGTATCGGTATCGGAATTAGTATCGGATCATTCCTATGAGTATTGGGATCGACGGTATCGGTAGTATCAACGGTTTCGGATCTGAGTATCGAATTTTTTATATCAGAAAGACGATAATTTATTAACATTTTTAAAAAAATATTTTAAAACATTTAGACATAATATTGTTTCTTAGTAGTTTTAAAATTAAATGAAATAGTAGTCACCCTTGCCGATTGATTTACATGCGATACATAAGTTTTCTTCTTTTACATGCTTTTACAATCTTAGTATACTTTTACACCATTGCTAATTGGTCTTTTTTCGTTCAATTTTATTTGTCTAATTAACTGAAAAAGAGACTCCCAATGTCAGTATCGACCAATATCAGGTATCGGTAGATATCGGATTGGGACATGCCGAATCGTATCGGTATCGTCCGATACTGCAAACTATTTTGAAGCCTTGTAAAGTTTGTTTCCCTATGTTTGGTTTTAATCTGAAATAATCTTGCTGACTTTATATTTCCGGTTTATTAAATAGTTTGTACCTTGATACTCTGTATCTAATAATCATAGTTTGTGATAAACCTTTATCTTTGCTTGATTGTTTCAAGTATTAGATTTTTCGGGTAGGTTTTCGTGCATCGTGTTTTCTTCATAAGTATAATACTTAAGTTTATCATATTCATGGTTTAGTGTATGTTAACTTAAACCTTTGGAATTGTTAAACCATTTTATTACAACTTGAGAAGAAAATAAAACGTCGACTCCTATTGTTCCTCAAATAATTCTCCTATCAAAGGATTGAACAAGATGGATATCCGAAGAATATTTTGATCCCTGTGAATCTCTTTCTTTCACTTGAAAATTATGTAGCTAAATTATGTAGCTGGCCTCAGAATTTCAGTAGCTGGAACTCAAAGAATTTGATATTTCGATTAGTATCTAGTAAATGTCAAAGAGCAGTGATGTATATCTCTAAGAATATTACATAAAGACGCACATAGTTTCCTCAGTCTTTGGAACTGACTTGTTGAAGCACTATCAAATTGTTGGCTTTGGCATTTAACAGGTCACATAGTAGACCAATGGTGGTTTCATCGACTAACTTATCCTGTTTGTATCATGTGTCAAGTGTGTTAGGTAAGTGACAATGTAATTAACAACACATTATTGTTCTTTGCTCGGAAACAAAAAATCGATGGACTGATGTGAGCCTGATCTTGGTATTGTTTTTGCTATAAAATTGAAATGTTGATTGACATAAATTAATTAGTCCCTTGTTACCTAATACTTCAAATAGCTTCTTAATTGAAGTAGAGTTATTGAAATTTATGTTAGTCCCGGGGCTTGATCAAAGATGGAAAAACAGATGCAATCGAGATCTGAGATGTCCCACAAAACTTTGCAAAGAGCAAACTCAAGATCTACGATGGTATAAAAAATCAAATAGCCAAATTACAATCTGAAGGAGGTAAAAAGAGAAGAGAAGATCTCTCGTTCTTCCTTGCAAACGTGTTGCAATTGGGACAGAACGAGTTACAATAAAACTAGAGAGAGATGAGAAGAAGAACAATGCTGGGGTGTCAAAACACCGTTGCTCAAAGCAAGATTTGCCCCACACGATCTGCTTCCAGGAACCAGCAAGTTGAATAACTTGTGGAACGCTCGATGTCACCTCTGTTCTGACTCCTCGGATGGACTTGCAATGGCGGCAGCAGCTCTCTCTCTCTCTTCTTTTCTGACTAGTATTTTTCGTAGTCCCCACAAAGGAGGCCAGAAGAGAGTATATAGAGAGAGGGTGGAAACCCTAGCCGCCTATTCAGTTATGGAAAGATTGAATCAAATCACAAAAAGATAGCAACGAATTAATTCTAATCCCACAAAGATAGGATTAACTGAATTAATTCAAATCCCACAAAGATAGTAACGAAATTAATTCAAATCCCACAAAGATAGGATCTGAATTAATCGCATTGATTCACCCTTTCCATAACCGATTTGAAATCTGCACAGTCAGCGTAGCCCTCCATGCGGCAGCAGCAGCAGCAGCCTGGCCGCATGGACCGCTTGGGCCGCATGGACCGCATATGCCGCATGAGCCGCATGGATCGCATGAGCCGCATGGACCGCATGAGCCGCATGGACCGCATGGACCGCATGAACCGCATGAGCCGCATGGCCGCATGAGCCGCATGAACCGCATGAGCCGCATGGACCGCATGAACCGCATGAACCGCATGGCCGCATGAGCCGCATGAACCGCATGAGCCGCATGGCCGCATGAACCGCATGAGCCGCATAAAGACCGCATGACTGCTGACGTGCTAAGTGCAAAGTGCGCCAACAAAATGCCACATTACGCCTCATGAGCCCATGAGCCCGAGCCCGAGTCCGAGTCGCTAAGCCCCTTTGGGACTTAGCTCCAAGTGGAATTAATCCAAGAGAATGACAAATGCATTAATGCTTAATCCTTGGAGCCTTATTCTTACCTCCTAGTAAAATCATCCACATGGTTCCCTCCTTAGGGTCACCACCCCATGTGCATCTCTCAACAACACACCCAAGTATATATGTTGAGATAACTCATTGTGCTTTTCCAATGTGGGACTAAAATTTTACAAGGCATGTTGAGAGCAAGCTCTCTCCATGTAAATAAAGCACCAACAATCCCCCACATATCATAACATATATATGTGTCCAGGGTTGAGCGTTTCCCACAGTAACTGTCCATTTTGCATTAGGATAGATGTCGCTGACGACTTGAATCTTTTCGCATGGGTTAAATAACAATGTGATACAAGAATGGACTACGCCTTGAATTCTGCACCACAATTGTAATTCTTCCCACTCACAAAGTGTAGTTACGTGTGCTTCTGGCTGCACATTAAAGGCCCTGTGCCAGCCTGGTTTCAGTGTATAATTTTGGACGTCTACAAGTTTACCCTTAAGAGACGGCCTGATATCTCTTTTCATACACTATAGGTGAGTTCTTTATTAAAGAGATATGGCATGAAGCCTTGCGCTTCCTTGCGGTGCTACGCCGCTATGACATGGCCTGAAGCCGAGGCATTACCCCTACCTGGGAACCTCATCGTAGTGTCATACTACTGTAGCATGAGGTCACAAGCCTCTTTGTAGTGCCAAACTATCCAGCATGAAGCCTAAGGCTTCCTTACGGTGTTACGCCGCAACGACATGGCTTGCAATGCCGAGGCTTTACCCCTACCTGGGTACCTCATCGTGGTGTCGTGCCACTGTAACATGGGGCCATCCTCCCCTTTGTAGTGCTGTCTACAACTCTTTAATTACGTCATACAGCATTAGGCTACCTGCCTATTTGCGGTGCTACGCCGCTATGACTTGGCTTGCAAAGCCGAGGCATTACCCCTACCTGGGAACCTCATGGTGGAGTCATCCCACTGTAGCATGGAGTTTCACTCCTTGTAGTGCTGCTCTACCGTGCTTCCTGTAAAGCACACCAGACATTCACTCTGCCTGAGAACTCATTAAGGCGTTTAAGCCAACCTTCCACAGGATCTATTTTTCCGCAGAAAAATATATAGTAGACAACAGTGGTTATGGGTCTGTATCCCTTCCATGTTCCATAGAACAAGTACCCACCGTTACCTGATAGTTTCCCAGTCAGTGATCCTCCTTTGAACCAAAAGTTAGATGCCTAGTAGATTTCTCTTTGAACTAATAGCATAAAACTTTTATGGTAGGATTACAAAGACATACTATCAGAATGCCTTCAAGCCCATTTTACAAGCTGTGTCATCGACCAACTGGCGCTTGAGGCCCTTTGTGAACGGATCTGCCAGGTTCTCCTGACTCCGAACATCAACCACTGCAATTACACCTCTTTTGATAAGATCGTGTACTGCCCTGTGCTTCAACCGCACAGTCCTCTTCTTCCCGTTGAAGAGGTCATTTGATGCCACCGCCGCAGTCGCCTGGTTGTCACAGTATATTGGTATCGCCGGTATCTGAGCCCCAACCACTGGAAGATCATACATGAGCTCCCGAAGCCATTCTGCTTCATCTGCTGCAGTTTCAAGTGCATAGAATTCAGATTCCATGGAGGAACGAGAGAGTATAGTCTGCTTCTTCGACTTCCACGATATAGCAGCTCCACCCAAGGAAAAGACATATCCACCTGTGGATCTCTCGCTTTCCACCTCTGAACACCAGCTAGCATCACTGAAGCCTTCCACTACTGTCGGATACCCATTGTAGTACAGTGCATATGTCTGAGTCTTCTTGAGATATCTCATTACTCGCTTCACAGCTTTCCAGTGCTCAACCCCTGGGTTGCTTGTGAACCGACTCAGCATTCCCACGGCGAAAGCTATGTCAGGCCTTGTGGCAGTAGTTGCGTACATCAAACTTCCGATAACGCTAGAATACTCCAGCTGCCTGACGCTTTCCCTCGAGTTTGGCTTCAGCTTCTGATCACACCTGTATGGCGTATCGATCCCTGGAAGATCCTTATACCCATAGCGTGTGAGCATCTTCTCAATATAGTGAGATTGTGACAGCGCTACTCCAGTGTCTGTCCGGATGATCTTTATGCCCAAGATGACATCTGCATCCCCCAAGTCCTTCATACTGAACTTGGTTGAGAGGAACTTCTTTGTCTCTGTGACACAGCCTATATCCGTACCTAGGATTAGCATGTCGTCCACGTACAGACAAACGATGACTCCTCTTCCATCAGCGAATTTTGTGTAAACACATTTGTCCGTCTCGCTGACTCTGTAGCCGTTTGACCTAATAACTTTGTCAAACTTCTCATGCCACATCTTGGGAGCTTGCTTCAAACCATATAATGATTTCACCAACTTGCAGACTTTGTCTTCAAGACCTTTGATGACAAATCCATCTGGCTGTTGTATATAAATCTCTTCGATCAGCTCCCCATTCAGGAACGCTGTTTTTACATCCATCTGATGTATCACCAACTTATATATAGCTGCTAGAGCGATTAACATCCTGATGGTGGTCATCCGAGCTACTGGAGCGTACGTGTCGAAGTAGTCTATCCCCTGTTTCTGAGAAAATCCCTTGGCGACCAGCCTGGCCTTGAACTTGTCAATAGTTCCATCTGCCTTCATCTTCTTCTTGAAGATCCATTTACATCCAATAGGCTTTTCTCCTTCAGGTAGATCTACCAACACCCATGTGTTATTGGAGGTGATAGAGTCAAGCTCGTCATTCACTGCCTCCTTCCAGAAGATAGCATCTCTGGTCTTCATCGCCTCATCATAGGTAAGCGGATCTGCTTCCACATGATAGGTGATAAAGTCATCTCCGAAATCTTTCGGTCTCCTCGCTCGCTTAGCTGTCGGCTCGGTGAGTTCTGGTGCAAAAGTTGTTTCATCAACAACAGCTTCTTCTTGGACTACTGGCTCGTATGAGATTTCAGTCTCATTAGTACCTACATCATTTTCCGGAATGTCCGAAAGAACAATGTTTTTGTCTTTTGCGAACTTGTCTTCAAAGTATTCAGCATCGCGAGATTCGATAATATGATTTGATTCAATATCAAGAAATCTCCGAGCATCACTCTTCTCGGCATACCCCAAGAAGATAACCTTCGTAGTCCTTGTCCCCAGCTTCTGAATCTTCAGATCTGGAAGCTTCACATACGCCAGACACCCCCACACTCGAATGACATTCAAGTTGGGTCTGACTTTGAACCAGAGTTCATGAGGAGTTACGTCCGAAGTTGCATATGGCACTCTATTCAGAATGAAAGTGGCCATTAATGCAGCTTCTCCCCAGTAGCATTTTGGAAGACCTGCAGTGAGCAGCATGGAATTCATCATTTCTGTTAATGTCCGGTTCTTCCTCTCTGCTACTCCGTTGGATTGAGGAGAATATGGAGCAGTAGTCTCGCATATGATTCCATGTTCTTTGCAGAACGATGCGAATTCATGAGACCTGTACTCCCCACCTCGATCACTTCTCAGCCTCTTGAGTTGTTGTCCAGTCTGTCGTTCAGCCTCGGCCCTGAACTCTCTGAACTTCTCGAAAGCTTTGTCTTTGAACTTGAGCAAGTAGACGAACGCGTATTTTGAGAAGTCGTCGATGAAGGTTATGAAATACTTCATCCCAGCCTTCGTGGAGAAATGTTTGAAGTCACAGATATCGGAGTGCACCAACTCCAGAAGATCTGTGCTTCGATTGACCCGATGAAAGGGTTTCCTTGTGATCTTCGTCTGAGCACACACTTCACACTTCTCCACCTTACCCCCACATTTGGAGATAAGTCCTAGACTAGACATTTTGTTGATTCTTTTACTATGAACATGTCCTAGTCTATTATGCCACAACTCAAGAGAATAATCAGAAAATGCAACTGCATTAATGTCATCAAACTGGTTGACAAGCTGAATTTTAAACATTCCTTCGGTTTGATAAGCCTTCCCGAAGTATGTTCCTTTCTTGGACATAACTATCTGACCAGCGTTGATGTCCATCCTCAAGCCTGCGTTGCTGAGCAGGCTCCCAGAGATTAGGTTCTTGGCAATCGCAGGAACATGCTTCACTCCTTGAAGCGTCAGAGTGTTCCCAGAAGTGAGTTTCAGCTCCACAGTCCCAATCCCCAGTACTTCAGCTTGGGCCTGGTTCGCCATGACTTTCTCAGATGTCGGCTGGTACGTGACGAACCATTCCTTATCAGAACAGACATGGCAAGTCGCACCAGTGTCTATCCACCAGTCAGAGTCAACCCCCACAGTTGTGACCTGTCCGATCATAGCAACAATGTTAGAAACCAATGAAACCTTATTAGGCTCACCTTTCTCTGATTGTTTAGGCTTAGATCTGCATTCACTCTTGTAGTGGCCTTTCTTGCCACAATTGTAACAAGTCACGTGGGACTTAGTCTTCTGTTGCTTGAATGAAGGACCCTTCACTTTCAGATTAGTGAAGTCCTTCTTCTTGGGATGAGAAGTCGCCTGCTTCCCCTTGGGATCCCTCGTCTGCACCAGATTGGCTTTAGCCAACTGTTTGGACAGAGTGTCCATCTTCTGTTGAGAACGCATCTCGTCCTCAACATGGATCTCTTGAAGTAGATCTCCCAAGCTAATGTCTAGCTTCTTTCTGTGCATCCTTGCATAGAAGGTACTCCATCCAGCAGGAAGTTTTGAGACGATCCCTCCGACGACAAACTTGTCGGGAAGGGGCATCTCTTCGTCTTCCAGTTTCTGACGCAGCTTCAGAAATTCTTTCACCTGTGGTAACATGGACTTTTCGTCCTCAAAGAGAAATTTATGATATTTTTCAACCATAAACATTTTGCTCATATTCTTGTCTTCTTCATACAGATTTTCCACAGACTCCCATATGTCTCTGGCAAGTTCCTTCTTCGAGTAGGATTCTGCTAGGGAATCCTCCATAGCATTCAGGATGAGAAGCCTGCAGATGCTATTTTCCCTTCTCCATTTGGCCTGGAGTTTGGTAGCCGTGTTGATTGCGGCAGTAGATCCAGTGTCTGGAACAGAGGGTTCTTCCTCCAACAGAACATGATCCACGTCTTTCAGTTGAAGAGTTAGGTAAACCTTTCTCTTCCAGACTTGATAATGCTCTCCATCGAACTTTTCCAACTTACAGAAGTCCGATTGGAGGAGCGAAGCATTAATGTTTTCCATCTATACGGATCTTGCTTTGAGATTGTTAGTCCCGGGGCTTGATCAAAGATGGAAAAACAGATGCAATCGAGATCTGAGATGTCCCACAAAACTTTGCAGAGAGCCAACTCAAGATCTACGATGGTATAAAAAATCAAATAGCCAAATTACAATCTGAAGAAGGTAAAAAGAGAAGAGAAGATCTCTCGTTCTTCCTTGCAAACGTGTTACAATTGGGACAGAACGAGTTACAATAAAACTAGAGAGAGATGAGAAGAAGAACAATGCTGGGGTGTCAAAACACCGTTGCTCAAAGCAAGATTTGCCCCACACGATCTGCTTCCAGGAACCAGCAAGTTGAATAACTTGTGGAACGCTCGATGTCACCTCTGTTCTGACTCCTCGGATGGACTTGCAATGGCGGCAGCAGCTCTCTCTCTTCTTTTCTGACTAGTATTTTTCGTAGTCCCCACAAAGGAGGCCAGAAGAGAGTATATATAGAGAGAGGGTGGAAACCCTAGCCGCCTATTCAGTTATGGAAAGATTGAATCAAATCACAAAAAGATAGCAACGAATTAATTCTAATCCCACAAAGATAGGAACTGAATTAATTCAAATCCCACAAAGATAGTAACGAAATTAATTCAAATCCCACAAAGATAGGATCTGAATTAATTGCATTGATTCATCCTTTCCATAACCGCTTTGAAATCTGCACAGTCAGCGTAGCCCTCCATGCGGCAGCAGCAGCAGCAGCCTGGCCGCATGGACCGCTTGGGCCGTATGGACCGCATATGCCGCATGGACCGCATGAGCCGCATGGACCGCATGAGCCGCATGGACCGCATGAACCGCATGGCCGCATGAGCCGCATGAACCGCATGAGCTGCATGAACCGCAACGAATTAATTCTAATCCCACAAAGATAGGAACTGAATTAATTCAAATCCCACAAAGATAGTAACAAAATTAATTCAAATCCCACAAAGATAGGATCTGAATTAATCGCATTGATTCACCCTTTCCATAACCGATTTGAAATCTGCACAGTCAGCGTAGCCCTCCATGCGGCAGCAGCAGCAGCAGCCTGGCCGCATGGACCGCTTGGACCGCATATGCCGCATGAGCCGCATGGACCGCATGGACCGCATGGACCGCATGAGCCGCATGGACCGCATGGACCGCATGAACCGCATGAGCCGCATGGCCGCATGAACCGCATGAGCCGCATGGACCGCATGAACCGCATGAATTCATGGCCGCATGAGCCGCATGAACCGCATGAGCCGCATGAGCCGCATGGCCGCATGAGCCGCATAAAGACCGCATGACTGCTGACATGCTAAGTGCGCCAACAAAATGCCACATTACGCCTCATGAGCCCGAGTCCGAGTCCGAGTCCGAGTCGCTAAGCCCCTTTGGGGCTTAGCTCCAAGTGGAATTAATCCAAGAGAATGACAAAAGCATTAATGCTTAATCCTTGGAGCCTTATTCTTACCTCCTAGTAAAATCACCCACATGGTTCCCTCCTTAGGGTCACCACCCCATGTGCATCTCTCAACAACACACCCAAGTATATATGTTGAGATAACTCATTGTGCTTTTCCAATGTGGGACTAAAATTTTACAAGGCATGTTGAGAGCAAGCTCTCTCCATGTAAATAAAGCACCAACAATTTACCTTAACTTAGGTATTATTTATACATACTTTATTGTTCAATCTATAACTTCAGATGGATTTTCACTCAAATATATATTCTCTTCTCTGTTGGCTAAGATTCTAAATCTGTTGGAAGAGAATTTTTTCAGTACTAGATCATTCTTCAAGAACTTTGTAGGTTATTGTTGCTTCACTGGCAGAGGATAGAGTGGGCTGGGATAGTCAGGGGTGAAAAGAAAAAAGAAAAGAAAAAACTAGATATCTTTACTAGGTATATCCATTAATAGTATGGTGTAAAAAAAAATACTAGGTATGTCCTCTGGAATAGACTTAGTCCGGAAGAATTTAAATTCCTGGCTACGCCCTTGAGTTGCCTGAAGTTTTTCGAGAACAGCTAAACCTGAATGCTGCAGAAAACTTTACATATAACAAAAAGGAGGATGATACTCGTACAAGTAAGATGAGGAAGTTTTGAGGAAATTTTCTCATATTTCTAGTCTTATAATTCATGTAGAACTTTGTAGGTAATAGTTGCTTCACTGGCGGAGGATAGAGTGGGCTGGGATGTATTATAGTCCGGGGTTAAAAAAAGAATACTAGATATTTTTACTAGTATATCCATTAATAGTCCGGTGAAAAAAAAAAATACTAGGCATGTCCACTGAAATAGACTTAGTCCGAAAGAATTTAAATTCCTGGCTCCGTTCTTGAGTTGCCTGGAGTTTTTCGAGAACAGCTAAACATGAATGATGCAGAAAACTTTACATATAACAAAAAGGAGGATGATACTCGTACAAGTAAGATGCTGTTGAGGAAGTTTTGAGAAAATTTTCTCATATTTCTAGTCTTATAATTCATGTACAACTTTGTAGGTAATAGTTGCTTCACTGGCGGAGGATAGAGTGGGATATCTGGGATGGGTTGTAGTCCGGGGTAAAAAAAAAAAAAATACTATATACTTTTACTAGGTACATCCATTAATAGTCCGGTGTAAAAAAATACTAAGTATGTCCACAGGAATAGATTTAGTTCGGAAGAATTTAAATTCCTGGCTCCGCATTTGAGTTGCCTAAGTTTACCGATCGAGAACAACTAAACCTGAATGCTGCATAAAACTTTACATATAACAAAAATGAGGAGGATACTGTCACAAGTAAGATTACAAGTAAGATCCTATTGACGAAGTTTTTAGGAAATTTGATCATATTTCTAGTCTTATAATTCATGTAGAACATGTGAGCCATAACAGTGAGAATGAGAATTTATTTATTTGGTATCCATGACAATTGACACACCATAACATTAAGAAAGCACACTCAAGTACTACCATCTCGCGTCTCTCTCCCTCCCTCCAATTCCTCCGTTCTCCTGATCACTTGGCAAACGACATCGCCGCAGCCACCTTCTTGCACGCCGGCCTCGACGACACGCTCTCCCACCAGGCCTTCACGTTGGGGCGCGACTCGACGAGCGACGCGTAAGGCGTCGCCGCCATGAGGTAGTGCGTGTAAGGGAAGTGATGGAGGTCCGCGAGGCTGAAGAAGTTCCCCGCCAGGTACTCGGTCTCCGCCAGCCGGGCCTCGTACACGTCAAGGACCCGCTCGAGCGCCGCGGCGCTCGACTCGACCAGTTTCGTGTCGGGGGTCTTCCCCAGTGCAGGAGCCGCGACGCAGTTGTAGACGATGGGGGAGATGGCTGGACTGTACGTCTGGGCCTCTACTTCCATCCAGACGTCCACATTTGCCGATTCTTCGACGCTGTCGGTCCTCAGGAGGTCGGCGCCGCTGCCACTGTACTTGCGCGCCACGTATCTCGAGATCGCTCTAGATTCTGATAACCAAGATGGATGATCGATGTGTACAGTACAGACATATAGGTACATCAAGTTCATCTTTGTCAAATTATTAATTGTTTTAGTATATTAGTTGAGTTTTTTTTTTTTGCAATTCAACTATCTACTTAGTAATTTTAGCAAAAACAATATTATTTTTTACATCCTCAAACTAAATTTGATAACGTCTCTCTAGTTCTAGCAGCTCTTTTGACTAATTGATATGACTAATAAAATTAAATTATCAAAAGGAAAGAGAGTAACTAACCGAAGAGCACAAGATCCCCATCTTGGAAGGCAGGCATCTTGCCAAATGGCTGCACGAACCAGTTTAAGCGAGAACAATTAATGCAGAAGAAAATAATAAGGCTTTATTTGGTTTCGCGGAAAAGAAAGGTAAATAAAATTATTTTTTTGTTATTTTAAATTATAATTTTCATCTATTTTTATCTTTGGTGTTTCGAAAGACGGGAAAATTGGAATGATTTTTTTTCCCCTCTGGAACATGCTCTTTTTTTTAAACATCCAAACATAAGAAAATAAAACCTTTTCTTTTCCGAAAAGTGTAAAAAAAAAAAAAAAAAAACTAGTAGCTGGAGTATACATATTATACGTACATTTCTGGAGAGGTGAAGTGGCTTCTTATGTTCTCCGGTGGCGAAGTCGATCGGTACGAGCTCATACTCGACTCCCTTCTCGTCGAGGGTGGCGAGAACACGCGCCGTGCACGACGACTTGGCCATGCCGTACACCTTCAACACTGCCATCTCCTCCCTCTCCTCCCTCCTCTCTGTCTGTGTACTAGAGTACGTATTTGTAAGCGAAGAGGGTGATGGTCGACACTATGTGAAGTGTGAACATATATATAGCCAAATATCTCCAGCTTAGAATGACTTTGTAGGTGTCTTACAATCTGCCAAAGCTTAGTCGAGTCGAATCGACTCGATCGAGGTCAGTTTACTATGGTCCAATCCAACTGCCGGTCTCACCGAAGCGTCTGTTGATCACTGATTTGGAGATTTTCTCTGCGGACAAAGAATTGTCATTGTAGCAACCGACACCTATGACTTTAAAGAACTCTTTGAAAGGAAAGAGAGAAGAAAAAAAAAGGAGTAAGAATTAAATATTACATTAGTTTATAATTGAAGATTGGGAAAATTAAGATTAAAATTGTTATTTTTTAAAAGAAAAAAATTGTTGTTTTCTTTTATGTCAGAATTCATACCGGTACTGTTTGGTTTTTAAGGGTCTGCTATAGGGGTGAGCATCGATTCGGTTCGGTTTAAACCGAACCGAATATGTGAAAATCGAAATAACCGTAAACCGTATTTTTCAAAACCGAAAACCGAACCGTTTGTATAAAAATCGAACAAAACCGAACCGAATTAATTCGGTTCGGTTTTCGGTCGGTTCGATTTCATGGACCAATGTGCATGGCCTTCAAGTTTTTAGCAAAATGAGCCTATTTAAATATATTTTTTAAAAAAAATATATGACATTATTGTATTTATGAATTGTTATATTACATAGAGTGAAATATATTAGTATATATAGATTGAGGGTAGATAGAGAGAGTGCTCAAAGAAGCACCGACATAGAATAGGAGAAGAGAGTGCGCTCAGTTAGGGACTAATAAACATTAGTATATGTATATTGTGGGTAGTTTGATAAATTACTAAATCTAAATCGATTTTCGGTTCGGTTCGGTTTTTCGGATGAAGAACCGAAAATCGAACCGTTATTTCAAGTTTTCAAAATTTTAAACTGTAAATCGAACCGATAACCGAAAAAACCGAACCGTTTGTCATATTTCGGTTTGGTTCGGTTCGATTTTCAGTTTTCAACCGTTATATGCTCACCCCTAGTCTGCTATAGTATCTAAATTAGTGTCAATCTCATCTAAACTGTAGACATGTCATAGTTAACCTGTTCATTTTCCTTTTACGGAAATCAGTACTTTTCTCTTTCTTTTTCTTTTGGAAATTATAATTATCATTCATTTATCTTTCTTGTGTTTGGGAAGAGCAGACAAATCGGGAGAGAAACTAAAAGCTTGCTGAGGATGGAGGGAACCATTTTCCTTTCTATATTTTCTCTTCTTTGGAAATCAAATATGGCCTTAGAACTCACTTGGTATCTGACCACGAGAACACAGATTACTACTTAAATCAAGGTACACAATCCTCAAAAGAATATATATATATATATATATATATATATATATATATATATATATATATATATATATATATATATATAAAAGTGGGAGCGGATCTTTTTCGGATCAAAAGATCTGCTCCCAGAGCCCCCTCCCTTCCCTCGATCCAACTGTCGAGCGGAACGGAGCTCCCGCGGGCTATGGAAGCGGGACTCCCGATCCGAGATATATATATATATATATATATATATATAAAAGAAACCCAATAACTTATAGTTGTCCTTTTTCTTTTTCTCTCTCTCTCTCCACACACATATATATATATATATATATATATATATATATATATATATATATATAAAAGAAATCCAATAACTTATAGTTGTCCTTTTTCTTTCTCTCTCTCTCCAACCATGACCAAACTACTTAAATATCATAAATATATGAAACAAATTTGCACATACACCAATTATCAACTATCCAAAGTTCCAAAGACAATTTGCGTCACTTAGTTTTATTATAAATAAGATAATATAATATAGTGTAAGTCTTTGTTTTATGTGCAATGGAAAACATCCAAAATGTTCAAACACCTAATAAATTTGATACTTACAAGCTGCATTTTTTCGAATTTGGTTGAGGGCATATCTAAACCCTCACCATTAGAGCACGTTTGGTTTGCGGAATCGAGAAAGAAAAGTCATTCTTTGACCGTTGGATGTCAAAGAAAATAAACATAAATGAAATTGATTTTCAAAAAAAAAAACAAAACAAAAAATGAACGGAGGGAAATGGTTCTCACTCAATTATTCACTTCTCCATCCAATTGTTCGGATCTTTCCAAACATCAAATTTTTTTAAATAAACATTAATTTTACAAAGAAAATGAAATGACAAAAGGAAATAATTTCAAATATCCTTTTATTTTGGCGAACTAAACGAGGCCCAAGGGATTTCTGGGTTTTACTTTTTTAATTTCAAACATCCTCTTTTTATTTTTATTTTTTTTTTCTCACAAAAAAAAGCCGAGAAAAAATAGCAGGAATTTTGGGGACTCGAGTGAAAAAATGTACACAGATTTAAGCGGTTCATACAAAATACCAAAACCTAGTAATCGCCGATCATCTCTCCCCTTTCTCTAAATAGCAACAAATCGCCGATCATCTCCATCGAATCGACCGGGCCCAGTCCAACCTCCTCACTGGCCGTCCATCATCAGGTTTTCTTCGCTTGTTGTTGCTTCGTAATTTTACAGATTCTTCGGGTTTTAAGTATAAAAATTCCTGTTGGGTGCAAATATTTGTAAATTCTAGTAGAACCCCTTTATTTATTTATTAACTCATTTACGACATCTCAACGATATTGAAATGAGAACTTTTGATGATTATAGTCGATGCATAATCTTAAATTCGAGTATGGAATTTATTTAAGTTATTTACGATTGGAAATGGACAATTAACTGATGCACATGAATATCAACTTAGACATTGTTTGTTTATGTCGTTAATTATCAAGAAGTCACAATAGGACTTGGGAGTCTTTACCTTATTGATTTCTTGAACATGTATTTTGCCATATACGTATGTTCCAAACAAGGTTCGGAAACTCGGTTTTGGTATCAGTTTCGGACTCGAGTGCTTGATTCCTCAGTTTCGGGGGGTCCAATGGTTTTGAATTGGTTGGAACATATTGCTTTTCGTAAGTTATTGAGTGGTTGTACTTGCTGATTGTGGCATGTGTCGGATAACGTTACTAGTATCCCCTACTTGGACATGGTGATGGTAGATTCGAAACTTCAGATGTCGTCGTTTTGGTCGTGTGGCAGATACAAGTGTTGTTAGCAATCTAGAGTAGCCTTGCTAGATACAATTCATGATTTCAAATTTGCAACTTGCTATCCTTCGTCTCAAAGGTAGGGTATCATTAAGAAATACGATGTTAACACCGTCAGGTAGTAGGTTGCAAATTGGAGAAATCCCATGGTACGCAATTGTCAATTATGGTAGCAAGTTGCATGGGAAAGTTCGGATTATTTAGTTGCAAATTAGCTTGTGTTTTTGTCATAACTCATTAGTAACTTACTATTATGATTACCCTAAGGATTTAACCTTTACTTAAATAGAAGTTTTATAGAAAACAATATATTTCAAATATATTATCTGTAGAGAAAGAAGTTTGGGATTAATTGTAAGGAGATAAACGTTCTGCTAGAGGAGGATGACAAAATTTTGCCAGACTGTCTGGCGGAATTTTGGCAACCAAAATTTAAATATTATACGTTGCTTTTAGGGAGCATTTGGATGAATATTTTGTATTTCTAGAAATCCACTTTTTGTTCCTTTTCCATAGGAAATGAGTTCAACATTTCCATTGTCACATCCCGATTCCGAATAATCGATAGTTGGCCCCCGGACGTGATGCCGTGCGAACCTAGGTTGCGATTGCACAAGGCATAGTCATAAGGTAATCTGAAACACAACATATAAGAGAGCGCAGACAAATTGAACAACACATTGAGACAGAAAATTTTTGCATTTTATTTATAATAGACATCATTTACAGACTCTATTACAATTATGCCGCACAGGCTTTACAACATGACTCGATTACAAAAGAAGTGCCGATGAAATAGCCGTTCTATACATACATCTCTCATTTACAACAAAAGTATTCCAGCCATCTGGAATGGAGGGAGGCCGAGACATATTCCTTGGACTGTTGCAGAGTCTTTAAAAGTGATGCGACAGGAGTCTTCGACGTGCGGTCGAAGCTTCAAAAGCACGAACATCGCCTTGGTCAGTTGGCGCGTTCTTCTTGATTCCTAGCACCTGCAAAGAGCGAGGGTCAGTACACGATCACATATACTGGCGAGCAGCTAATTAAACCCAAGTTCTGCATTTGGTTCAAGCAGTTTTATAAAACATGTTAACTATTTGGTGATCTTTCTAACCATTCTGATTGATTTGCATGTTAACATGTTTTGAGGCAAGCATATGAAATTGTATACATTGAGCAGTTATCATAATCATCCCATGTCACGTGCGTTAGTTCAAGTAGTGAAAGGGGTGTGAAGGTCACTAGCAATGTCAAGCCATCACGGACTAAGCTGGATTAGACGGCGACCCTTTCGCGGCGGGTAGCGAGTCCTATGTGAAAGTTCCCGAATCACCCGTGCCGATTCATTGTTGGTGTTTGCTATAACTCGTTCCTCCCGGGCCGAATCGGTTCCTTGGCCTAGGCAACCATTTGAGGAAACTACACCTTGTCGACAAGTTGTCCAATGACCGTTTTTGTAGATCTTGAAATAATTCTCTCTTTTCTAGAACCTGATCTTTTCTCTTTTTGGTGTGAAACTTACATTTTCTGAGTAAATTACTCAAATTGATGCAGTCATTCCGAGTTTCCTTTAGCAAGTATTTCGTGAAGAATCGTGTCTCAATTCATTGATTCTACACTATGACGACAAGCATTGATTTTGTGTTTCATGATTGATTTGAAACAGAGGGTCGAGACGAAGGAAGTTTGCCACCCACCTTAGTCTTTGCTTCAGACGAGGGACTGATTGGCTGCACTTAGACGTCGCCTACGCGATCACCTGCAATCACATAAACAACTGATTAAAATACTGTATTATTCAAGGAATTCGATACGAATGCGAAGTTCGAAAACGCAAGCTATGAAAACCATCGAAAACATTCACGAAAAGGCATTCACGAAAACCAAAGCCAAAGCAAGTGCGTCATGAAAAGCAGAGCAACGGGAGGTCTCTTCCGACACAGTCGCAGAGCCAATCCTCGAGGCGCAACCCGCTGAATATGACTTAATTTCGAAGAAGCCTTTCCATAACGAGAAAATGATCTTAATTCAATCGTTTCCGTTCAACCGATCCCGATCTATCGGTACTGAATCGGTAGCGACAGTGTTCCTTTCTCGCGCACCTCATGGACGGAAACGGGGCACGATGTAGGGACGGGGCACTACACCCATACCCATGTTTGGTTAGGTTGGGAATATATAGCCCAAAAAATTCAATTTTTTCATTCACATGTTTGGTTCATACATGAATAGAAATTTTAATTTATTTAGTTTTCCGTACATACCCTTTCATTAATAATGCTTCTATTACCTAAATTTACATGTTTGTGATAGAACTTATAATTTGGAAAGTAAAAGGAGGGTATTACCATCCAACCAAAATACACAAACAACATTATTAGGAAAGCAAAACTATTCCGAAGGGAGACCTTGGGTTTTATTTTCCTACAACAATGGGAATAAAAAGCCCCTCATATTCTTTCCCAATTTTTAATCATAGACATATCAAACATGGGTAAGAAATCCAAAACCGATTTCCAAGCCTCCAAAACTTGAACCATACGCCCCCTTAGGATTTTTTTAGGGTAGTGTAGGGTTTTTCTTAGGGTAGGGTTAGGGGTTGATATAAATGAAATCATTTTTGTTTTAGTAAATGGTATGCGGCTTGGCTTCTTAGACAAGGTTCGTTCTTGACTTACGAGCTCGTGTAATAAGGCATTGTTGTTACGACCTCCACTAGTTGTTTACAAAACAAGCGTTAGAGCGAATTGAGAGAGTGAGAAGTCAGACAAAATTTGGTCGTAATACTCTAACTTTGGATAAATTGAACAATTATGCTTTGCGCTAACCCTAATCCTAACCCTTACCATAAAATCGTAACCCGTTAAATTCAAAATGACAGTGAATAAAGTTGTTGGGATTCTTTGGAACTCGCAAACTCTTGGTACCATTATATTCATTTTTAAAATTTAAAATCAGTGGGTCACTACCAAAAACTTTACTAAAAATCAAGTATTTAGAATTTCATTTCAAGTCCCATGTAGAACCGTATCGGTCGAAACTGTAGAACAATATCGTCCGCAAACGTTTCCCAACTCTATTAATTCCCAGTATCAGCCACTTATCTTTTTCTTTTCCTCCTGCAATGTTCTTGTTTCAAAAATCCTTCCAATACTAGCTACCTTTGGTATAATTGAAGCAAGCAAAGGCAAAAGAAAAAAAAGAGAAAAAACGCAAAGCATAATTTTTTTAATTCATTTCTTGAGATCAATTATTACATCAACGATAAAAATTTACTCTCTTGGTTGGTTAGTACATTTTTTTGGGTGTCCTAGCACCACAATTACTGCCATGATGATGCGGTTCTTCCTTAATCTTTCAGCTTTGCGTCGTACATATGGTACTCCAATTTGACCTGTAACCAATGCACTTTGAAGATTGTTAGGGACTGTAATTGGTTACAGGCGTGACTCATATACACTTTTCAAATTTTCAGTAGAAAAGAGTACATGATAAAAACTTTCGATTACATTACAAGACTTACACGCATAACATGCTTGTACACATGATAGATAAGTTGATACCACCATAAACATGAACACTATTTATTGATTAAACAAACCACATATGTTCTACTTGTTTCATGATCTAATATTTCAAACAAAAAAATATCAATCCGCAACATTTGAAAATGATGTTCTCTATTGATACAAGCTATAGTTTTTAACATTTTCGAACAATAATATGTTTTCAAATTTTCAGCGATTTGTCTATTTTTGTTATGAAGTGATATAATATTAGCTCTAATACTAAAAAGTAGTGTTGTTACAAGTTTATCAAGTAACTTTTTAACCTAATTATTAAAATATTCAGTAAGATTTTAAGCGTTAATATATAATCTAGGGCAAGAAGCATAGGTTGTTTCCCAGTGCGCAAAAATATGAATTTTATTCTCTACTCCAACAAGCCATTTAAAAACATCCATGTTTTCAGCTTTAAATTTTTCTAACCAAAATTCTGGCGTCCGTGTCATTGCAAGATTTTGCAAGCTTATCTAACCATACTTGATATTGTCTTACTCCGGTTACTTGAGTTTCCAAATTTTGTTTAAAATTTTAAATACAAAAGTGCATAATCTGGAAAAATTACACGCATACCATTTATAATCCTTTTTGTTTATCTGATAAAATGAAATACCATTCCATTTATTAAAAGAACTTTCAAAATGTATTCTAAAATTGTTTAAAAATCATGTCTATGAATTAATATTTTCACTTTCAGCAACAACATAAACAGTTGGATGTGATTGGTAGTTAGGGTCGGTAGCACAAACAATAAATAAGTTAGATATCTAGATATAAGAAAAGTAGCAACAATACTAATCACATATAAACAACCACTTGACAAACCATTAATGCATGCCTTGACACAAATAAAAGTTCTTTGAAAGTTATTATTTTTTGTAGCTTTTATAAAATATTTGCTTACAGAATTTATCTCGATAATTGTAAAAACATATTTTCAAGACTACTATATGCATTAACGTAACTATCATTTATTTCAACTAAAGCAATTTCATGGGCTTTCCAAGCTTTAGAATATTTAATACATATTCGATGTTCTCTCTATATATCATTTACAACTTGCGATGGACTATATGACTGATTATCTCTAATTTTATCAATTTTTTTTGTTTTTAACCCATACAGTTGTAGCTTTTAGATGACATCTTGTAAGTCTACCTAAGCAAGAATGTCGACTTTTCAATGTACAAATAATAAATGTTTCGTCTTCACCAATGATTTTAGCATATACTCTCCAACTATAACTTGATTTATCACATTTATATACAATTCCTCGGACAGTGTTCAAAGTAGCTGAACAAATAAAATTATATTCAATTGTTATTCACTTATAAAATTTCTAAATTTTGAAAGAGTTTCAAATAATTTTCCGACAAATAATTCAGGAGTGCTAACATTATCGACATTATCATATAACTGATCATCTAAGTTTTCAATTAAATCATCACTATATTCATCATCATCACCTTCATCTAATATACGTTTTTCTTGAGTAACGAAACAACTTGGTGAGAAGAACTATGACCCATATTAACAATTTGGTTATTAGAAGCACATTGACTACTTATATTATCAATTCTTGGTGATGGTGGAGTAACATAAATATTTATATATGGTGATTGTAAATTAGTTTTACGAACAAAATTTTATGCTTCTTCACCATAATAAACAATTAGAGAAAAATATGCACCTTAGAATAAATTAATATTAGATAGAAAAATGTTCGAAAATAATATTGCATAGATTATCTAATGTAATATTCCGATGAGTAGTTGGGCAAAACCTCCTTCGTAAGATAGTCTATTTAGTGTAATTACTCCATACGAGCATTAATATTTTTATAGTCTATTTAGTGTAATTACTTCATACGAGCATTCATATTTTTAGGCTTTGATCCACATGGAGAATAGAGGTTGTAGAGCTTCTGAAAAATATTGTATCAAACTAGATGGTAGAAAGCTTGTGAACATAGTGTTTCTGAATGTAGAGCTTCTGAATGGAAAATTTCTGAATAGAGAGTAGAGGAGTCTGTAGAGAAATGTGCAGGAGAACATATAATGCCCCCCTTCAATTTATAGCCAATAGCCAATATAGCCGGAAGAGCCGTTAGGAGTCGACCGTTTGACAACCAACGGTCGACCAAAATTCCGTCAAACTGTCTAGCTGAATTTTTACAAATTTCGCCATACAGCCTCCAAAATTCAGCCAGTGCCACTGGCGGAACGTTTCTCTTTTTACAATTATGCCAAACTTCTTTCTCTACGGATAATTTATTTAAATTATAGTATACTGTAGAAAATTTTCTGTTAATCTTTGGGATGTGACAACTTAAAATGGAAGCTAAAAATTTATGTGAGTTCTAGTTCTTCTATTCTTATAACCAGAAATTTGTCATGTAATTTCTGCCATTTGTTTTGATCATATTTGTTCATAGTAAATTGTTTTATATTACTCTTTATTCATATTATCATTTCCAGTGACAATCGATCATTCAGCTGCCTTGTACTTACCCATGTGGACTATTCAACATAGGTACTCAAAAAAGTTCTATAAAATCCGTATGTGCAGATGAACCAACTGTTTATTCACCAAGAGACCCACATGAATCAAGCTTTTGGTAGGGGCGAGATTCTTTCTTAGCATCAAATTCTTCAAGGACGACCGGTTAATTTGAAAGTTAGAATGCCATTGTTCGCCCCCCATCTACCATCCGGAACTATCATTGCCACTGCTGCAGCCGTGATTGCCGCCGTCCGCTTCCTTCGGCCCCATCTCCCATCTCTGCGCCTTCTTCACCCTTCAGTCAAACACAACTCAAAGATGGATCTACCTTTCCCTGGTGGCGCAAGCGGTGACTCATGGCCCCCTTTTCTTGTAATATGTTGCAAATCTTTCAAAGAGAATGCACTTGCCCAGTCTCTACAGAGCAAGATGGAGACCCTAAAGCTCCAAGATGAAGAAGAGATTAAGATTCTCCTTCACTCCGAGATGGATTCCGATGCCCCACTAACTTTTAAGCCCCAGCTCTACATGGAAGCCCTTTCTGCAAGACATATCGGCCGGCTCCTCATGTGGTCACCAAGACTTCCGTCCACCCATGACCTTGTTTCTCAGTAACAATATTTTGTCCTTCCTTTCCGATACCCGTCCTCTACATCTTTTTAATGTGGTTTTCCTAGTTTTGACCAGTTTGCCAATGACAGGAACTTTGCCGAGCTTCCTGTTGGCACCGTGTGTGTTACTGACATCCAGTTTAAAGGCAGAGGTTTTAGTCTGCTTCTTGTATTTTGGCGATGATGATACTGTTCTATGATGGCCATTTGACAAAATTGTAATAGTTTTATTTGTACATATTTTGTACATATGAAGGTCGGTCAAAGAATGTATGGGACTCTCCAGTGGGTTGCCTTCTGTTCTCATTTACGCTGGAGATGGAGGATGGACGCAAACTGCCCCTCTTGCAGTACGTTGTGTCTCTGGCAGTGACTGAGGCGATCAAGGAGGCTTGCCAAGCCAAAGTAAGCTTATAGCTTGCTAGGCATATAATAGTTTTCTCTCCGAGATATTTGAATGAGTAAATCTAGATTGTTTTGATATAATTATATGTAAGACCCATTATTTGATGTTCTTTTATACGATGTCCTTCGCTTCAGGGATTGCCAAAAATTGATATTAGAATAAAGTGGCCAAATGATCTATACCTGAATAACCTTAAAGTTGGAGGCATTCTTTGCACCTCAACCTATAGATCAAAGAAATTCAATGTTTGTGCTGGTAATTTTTCTCTTCCTTCATTAGACCTTGTATATTCTTAGTTTGATTTATTTAATTTAATCGTTTTTTAACTATATTTTTTAGCAATAATATTCTGATGTATTCGTTATTGGGATACTTACTCTGTTATAAATGTTCATTTTTGTAGGATCACCTTCTTAGTGAGTTCTTGCTGCTTACCTATACGTCATCTATGTGGTTTCTATCATGTTAGAGAGCTTAAGCATTACATATTTACATTTGTATTATTGACCCACATATCTTTTTCTTAGGTATTGGCTTGAACTTGGACAACGAGATGCCAACCACATGCTTGAATGCAGTGCTAAAAGAAATAAGTTCTTCTTCATGTCAATTGTCAAGGGAAGATATTCTTGCTGCTTTTTTAAATAAATTTGAAGAACTTTTTGAAGTTCTCTTGAACCAAGGTAAACAAGTGAGGTACTATTGTTTCATAATTAATGCCCCTTATGTGCTTGTTTAAGGTGTAGTGTCAGCAGATACCAATTCGTATTATCCGTTTCGTGTCGTTTTTGGCATGTCTGATCCGATACCGCCAGATACCGAAGCTAGGGCTCTCTTTTCAGTCAATTAGCAAAGAAAAAAAAGGGCGAAGTGTGGCAAAAAAACAATGTTGACATAAAGATTTGAAAGATCAACCTGCTACATTATGTCAATAAAACTCCTTATCGATACACTAATAATTACCATTTGTCAATGTTGTATACTATAAGTTTTCTGCATTATATACCTTAATATTATCCATTCAAAACTATATGTTGTGGAGGTACTTTGTCTAAAAACAAGCAAAATAGAGAACAATATCTATTGCGGGTGTACAATTCTAAACAATTTAGGATATTATTTCATTCAAAACTAACAGTAAACAACAAAAAAAATGCATAATATTATGCCTGTATCAAATATTTTTCTAGCTTTTAAATATTTTCTTATTATCTTTTGGCTCTCCAAAACACCCATCTTAAACCGTTGAAACTGCGGAAACAACCGATACCAATACTCATAAGGTACGAAACCAATTCTGATACTGAACCTTGGTTAAAGGTTTAATATTTATTGACTATTTTATTACTTATCTTCTTTATCCTTGATTATATGACTTGTAGAAATGCATAGATTTTCACCTGTATTTTCTTCCAAGATTTACCCTTTGGCTCCTTTGTATAACTATTATTTATATTGCGATCAGTTTCATGATATAGAAATCCTTTATGACTAACATATGTTTCTCAAATCAGTTGGATAGTAACTATGACTTGATAGTATTGTAAACTTCATGTTTATGAGGCAGTGTTCCTTAGCATTACTTTTATAGCTGATACTGGACTTAGTGACCTCGTCCTTGCATAGGATAGCTGATACTGGACTTAGTTTTTGTGGTTCCTGTGATAGGCCTTTCCGATATGTTAATGATAACCCTGTGTCTTCCTTTAAACAATTATTCTTCTACCATATGAGGGAAAACATATATGATGAAGTTGGGAGAACCGATCCATGGCTTTAAGCTTAGGTGGAAAAATATACACATATTCCATTTACAAAGCCCAATGTGGGCAAGGGCTGCAACATGTTGACCCTTCTCAGAACCTGCAGTAGCGGGGGCCTCATGGGACTCATGGCACTACGACTCCCTTTTCTTATTGACGAAATTTACCTTCAATATTGTTTTTAAGTTTATGCCCATATCAAAATCTTAAATTATTGAATTTAACAAGTCATTTGCATTTTATTCTTTCTATATCAGAAGAAAAAAAAGACAATACTGTAATACGATGCTGCTTTTCCTCTTCCAGGATTTCAGAGTCTTGAGGAGCTATACTACAAGACTTGGCTTCACAGGTGAAGGATTCCACGAGCATGTACTATATGATTATTAAATCATTACATATGTATCTCTAGTATTATTTTGAATGTATTTTGTTGCATGATAGTTGGTACTGGGATATGTTTTCTTCTGAAATTTGGTTAAATTTTGAACACCAATATTAGGCATCTTGTATTATTTATTGTTAGAAAAAATGTACCATGGGTTTAATGATGTAATCTGATGCTTGTCTTAATTTTTTTAGGATGGATACTGGTCTGTTGCAATTTTCTTCTTTATATGGAGAAGATCTAATATATATACGATGGGGAGAACATGTTATCAAGATTTCGGAAGTAAACAAGTAGATAGTAAACTACTAGTTATATCAATAATTTTAGGATAATCATCTTACAAGCTTATAACTGGATATCAACATAACGTTGACCCTCTATGTTGATGCCAACTTCCTAGCCAAGGCCTCTACAAGCAAGATAATGCCTTGCAATAAAACCTAGATAACCAGTTTACAGATTATAACCAGTTTACAGATAGTTATCCTCCTACTTTACCTGACAAGAAAAGAGTCTACACCAATGTGATTTGAGCAAGGAAAATGCATTCATATGTATGGCACCTCGAGCCAAAGAGTAAAAGGAATGACATTCACAAATTTAGTCGACTCATATAAAGACTAAAAAAATCTGAAACATGTGAGAGAAAAACAAGCATGATAAGCTTCAACATGGGCATAAGAACAATGACACTAGCTTTGGACACTTTAAATTCAAGATATCACATCACCAAATTAATGAATGAAGAATATATTATAGTTTCAAAGCACCTTGGGCACCAAAGCACTCAATGAAGGCTTGCTAGAAGAGCAGAAATAAGAGGGGAAGGAGAGAAGATAAAAAAAGGTAATGCTGAAACGTTTAGAAGTACTAAAATCAAAATGTTCTGGGGTCATATGAAGCTCATGACCATAAAGACATTTTGCGTTCATTCTAGTTTTAGTAGATTTTTAGTGATATATATTGCATCAACTTATCTACCTAGTCAATTGCTCAAGCCCTTGTCAGGAGCTTAAACTTTGGTTGGTGTCCCAGTTAGCAACCAATTGGTAATCTGTTTCTAAAACAGTAACAATAAAACTTAATGTTGTGAAGAAAATCTGATCAGGGTTGAAGTTTGTCAAAAGCACGAATGAACAAGGGAAATAGATAGTAAAACACTCTGTCACAACTAATATACAAAATATACACACATTTACAAGAGTGGGATGATGCATGACCAGAAAGAACAATACCCTGGTCTCCTACCTAGAGCATATATATAATATAGCATAGATTCAGTAAGTTGTAACGTAATAATTCAAAGTTTAGTACTCATGTTATAGCATCACCTGTATTAAAATTTATAGGGTTTCTGAATCAATAGAAAAATGACTTAATAAAAGTTGAGCAAACAAATCTGTAATTATAGTTCAAAGTTCAAACTGAAGCATGTGATATATGCTCATCCACAAGCAGGGGCGGACCCCCTTGGGCCGAGCACCCCCCCCCCCCCCCCCCCCCCCCCCCCCAAAAAAAAAAAAAAAAAAAAAAACACACACACACACACAATAAATAGGCCGCCACCCCTCTCTCCAAGTGCATGAAAACATTATGAAAAATAACAAAATGTATAATAAGGGACTACTACAAGTACAAAGGACAACATCAACATAGGAACATAAAGGTATATTTGAACATGATAAACTGAATAAATATATAAAAGTTGCAATACTACAAACCTATGTTCATGGGTGTTATAACTTTATCTGATGTGATACTTTGTGGATACAAATTATATAATTTAGCTTTTGAAAAACTAATTTATATATAAATAAAATCACTAAAACCTCCGATTTTATATACCTCAGCTTATATTTGTGCTTTCCGGGTCCAGGTCTAGATAAGTTTAGATTTGGATGGTCCTCTGCCCAACCTAGTTTAGCTTCCAGGTCCCTTTTTGGGGACAGGACCCAATCTTTCCAAGTTGGGTTTGAGTCCAGTCGGCTAAAATACAGATCAATTCCAGGTCATGGGTACATGGCAATGATTCATATCCCATGGACATGTACGACACACAGTAGCAACAAATTTAGTCCTTGAGGTATGGATGAGCCATTGTTGTAGGGATGCCTAGGCTTGACCGTACATCTGTATCTAGTACTTATTAATGAACTTACCAGGAAGTATTTACAATGGATGTCCTACTCCACAAGAATATAGTAGAGTACAGAATTTATTGAAATTTGTCAGTAGGAAGTGAGAGAAATATTTCTTTTGTATTTTGTAAATAATAAACACCAATAAAATCATGTATGGATTTGTGAAGTTGATATGGCTTAATGTAGGGCATCCTATTCATTGATAATGTTTTAATCAATATTTCTTCCTAGTTCCTACATGTCTAAGACTTGAATATTTTGGATCCTTAATGTAGTGACCCGCTCCGCCCTAGCGGAACGCCGATTCCAAACGGCAAGTGCAACGACTCAAACGAGCCGTCGACCCGAAGAGTTGCTTCGTCCCGATGAAGTATCGATGCGAATCGATGCAAGGCTTACATTGGCCCGACAGGATGAATCCAGACTTAGACTTTCAGAGGCGCGCTCGGAGTATCGCTCGGCCGATGCGAACATCGCTAAGGTGGGTGGCTCCGATGAACCCGTCTTTGCTTAGCCTATGCACATAATAATGCGGACACAAACACGAGAATCGCTAGGCGATAACATCTTGCATGCTAATAAATGACCCAACGCACCTAGCTAAGGGAATAATCCCAACTTGTATGCTTATATAGAATATGGAAAGGAATATGAAAAATACGAGAACTCTCGCACCGCGCTCCACGCTCGTGCTAAGGCACGAGCATGCGTATGACAATGAAACAATGAATGGTTTACAACAATGAAACAGGAAGACTATCAACATAGTCGTTCCGAGTAGAGTTTAGCAACATTGAAAGGCTATGGGACCAATAGGTCGCCAGGGCGACTCCCGCACAGGGAGTTGCAAAAATGTATGAATGTATAAGTGAATGAATCATTCAAACGAATGAATGAACGAATATGTGAAAGAACCAATGAACGAACGAACAAGTGAAAGAAAGAAAGAATGAATGAAAGATAAGAAAGAGAAGAATAGTTAGCGACAGGTGTGACGGGCACGTGCAACGGGGCTCGCTACCCGCGCTGCACGGACGCCAACCTGGTCGATAACGCAAGAAGGCTAAGGGTTAGCCTACGGCTCAGAGACAGCCGTTAAGTTAAAAAGACAAGTTAATACGAAATGGTCGTGGACAAACGGTACGAGCGAGGGGTGGCGTATGCTGTGCCGTAAAGAGAAAGGAATTCCGCGGCATGGTCAAAGTGTGAAGGACTTGCCGGTCCGGACGGAATCAAAAAGGGGCTTACGGGCTGCTTGGGGGCGGGCTTGGGCACCAAGAGACGTAAGTGCGGGGTATATTTCAAGAGACTATCAGGGTGAACCAGCCGCACGCCATGATAGGTGAGAAAATACCAAGGGGAATATGTCCAGGATGGCTTGTGGTGCCAGCGACCGGTGCATATAGAGTTAAGTGGGCTTTGCTGGTGGCAATCCACGTGCAAGTCCTTGCATTGAAATCAAAGTAGTCTAAGTTAACTAAATGAAGTGCCTTCTGAACGGGCTTGAATATAACACACCAGATAATCGAAAGTACTTTGGCAAAGGAGTTAGAAAATACGCCAACGGCGCGCTAGAAACCGAGGCAGGGACACGCCCTTGATATTGAAAGTTTACATGAGGCACATTATGTTATTACATATAAATTGTTGACTAACTTGATTTACATTGAACAGGGAAGGCCGGACGGTAAGTATGGGTAAGTCATGCATGTATTTCCATGCGACACTATGGAATCGGTAACACGGGATAGGATATATCATATGCCATGAAAATGACCCTAAGGCAAGATTAGAAAGACAATGAATGATAGAGATGCACAAAAGTAAATGATACGTGTTTGGTAATGATAGCGTTGTGGGCGAGCTAGCCTCCCCACCAGTGCATAACAATGTACTGATAACCCCACAGTCTACTTGCAGGATGCAGGTATCGTCGGCGGGTGCGGAGCTTCCAATCGAACGTGCTAAGGCGCGGAGCTATCTCTGGAGCCTTGGAGCGTTGCAAGGAGCTGAAGCACCCTATACAGGACATAATGTATCGGAACATCGCCATGAATCATTCCATCTTGTAAGCCACTTGGCACGTCTTTTATGTTTCAGAGAGAGAGAGCTTGAGCGATTTGTAATATCGGCCTAGCGCCGCTTGTAACTTCTTGAAAATCAATAAAGAGTTTGGATTCGCTTCAACCTGTGTTCATTTACTTTCCGCTGCAAATGGGGATACTCTGTGCGACTCTGTGGCCTAGCTCAAATCGGCCGTTTCTGGACTTGGCCTTGCACGGGCGCAACCTAGGCCCGTGCGGCATCACGCCTTAGCGAGGACGATCGCTCCTACGGGAGCGGGGCGTGACAGATTGGTATCAGAGCACGGCTTTACGTCCTTGGACTTCATGTCGATTTCTCAGTTTTGAAAGCTCGGTTGGAAACAAAAGAAGTGTACGCTCTCTCTCGTTGTGCCTTGGGATGTTCCATACAATAAGTCTAATATTTGCGAAAGCTCGTACGAGTACTCGGTTGGACGAAATCGATAGGCGAAGGCCTTTGTGCCACCACGATGGACTTGAGTTGGAAGGAGCCGATGTTAAAAGTTAGCGAACGCAAGGCGTGCTTGAATAAGCTTACGTTGACGACAGCAAACGAGTACACGAGACCCGAGTATAGTTCGAACGAGATGGTCATGTACGCAGCCTTTTGGCTAAGTTGTGCGGAGTATCGCGCACCTAGACTCTTTGGTGCAAACGAGTTGCGAACGAGAATAAGTGAGCATACGAACTCGAATATAGTTCGCACGGGATAGCTATGCACACGACCTTTGGTTATGTTGTGCCGCGTGTCGCGCACCTCGACTTCTGGTGCAATCGAGTTGCGAGCGATATCAAGTACCGCTCGGTCGGGAACAGAAATACACTTAGAGTGTATATCGATAGGAACGCTATCAAACTAACGCTTAGGCGTGCACGGAAGATTTATTTGATTTTGAGGATAATACGAACGACTTAGTACGTCGAGGCGACGTGATGCGATTACGCTAGAGATTCGTCGAGCGAATCTAAAGGATGTCTTAGCGCATGACGCGAACGTGATTGAGGACTAAATAGGATGGCTTGAACCCGAGTGGTGTATGTGATAGGTTCGAAGAAGAATAAGAATGAGTGTCAACGACTAGTCGAGTGGCTCGAACCCTGAGTGGTGTATGGACGTTATAGAAATTGTTCGAGCGAGACTACAGGATATACGGATAGAACGGGTATGTCGGCGAGGCGATGCGATCGCGCAAAGCCTTAGAACGCGTCACACTTAGTTGGTTGTGACTTCGATTGTCCCGAGCGAGATGTCGCTCGGACAACTTGTCGTTAGACAACGTGAGTTAGAAAACGACTCGGAACGACAGAGGTAAATGAATGGTCTTGATCGAGAAAACTTAGAGGATTGCGCGTACGATCTCGGGTTGATTCAAATGAATCGCGACTTGAGTTTGAACAACGATCTTGACCCTAGCTGGAGAGATAGCGGTCGAACTTGATCTTGAATATCGAGGAAATTGTGGAATATCCAACTCGGACAATAGCATCAATGCATGACTCGAAAATCGGTTGCAAAGGAAGATCGTCAGGTTACGCATATCGTCGATGGTATTGAGGCGTATCGAAGATCGATATGCGATAACTCGGGGGCACTCCGACTCGGCGAATGACGATCATGCAAATGTCATTGTTCCGTTGGATGCTATACTTGGGTCGTTAAGGATGTGTCGAGGAAAAGATAAACTTGGCTCGAGGATGAATGACGGTCGGACTATCAAATATAGACTTGGCTTGGATGAAAACGGAGTGCTTGGATTTACTTCGTTGTCAACCACAACGTAGACGTTCTTGCCTTATGCGAGCGCAACCCCAGCCTCGCACATGCGTCGCGCCGACTAGGACTATCACTCCGCGTGAGCGCTGGTATGGTGATTCATACAGCGGGAGTGATCGGTACTCGCCTGGCGTGGCAACTCGTATGCTTCGACTTGTGGTTTGACACGAAGGAGACTTGAGGATGAATTGTGTGTTTGAAGAGTTGAACTTGAGGATTGAGTAGGTCCAATCTGCGTATCGAGAATGAGTTAGTCTAAACTCAAACAAGAGTTACGCCCCGATGAGAATGATTATTCCGCGGGAGCGTTGCATGGTGATTCATGAACCGCCGTGGATAATCGGACTCGCGTGAGATTGGGACAGAACGTATTGTCGAGCTGGATGACCTCGTGATCGAATACATGAATTGGTTTAGAATTGGTGATTGAACAGATTTGGATGTTGCAAAACGAATGCATCTATGCGAACTAAGTGATCGTGCTCGATGTTTAGGAATCTGAGTGACACGAGCTTGGGTAGAAAAATCCCGCACCACCGACTTTGGTTTGACCCTAGGATTGTGGTCAGTGTTGGCATTATTGTTGGGGAACTATGATTCCAATCCTGACATTGACTTAGCCTTGAGAATTGGCCTAGCGGATAGGCGAGACGCCCCTGTTGCAAGAGTTGCAAACAAAGGATTGAGCTTGAGGATTGACATGGATTGAAAGAGTGGATCAAGAGTAGGAAACCCTGCTCACGAGACTCGGCTGATATGCATATATCTCAGGGACGCTTGAGTATGTGCACGATGCGACTCGAGTGAGAATGACAAACTCACTATCCTGCGGCTTGGCTGAATACATGTATTTTGGGGACGCCTGAAATGCGTGCACGATCCAACCAAGTGATACGCTGAGTTCTAGCACGACTTGGGGAGTGAACGAGTGTCGTGAACGTAAAATCGTGCTAGTTAAAAGTTGGTGCAACGAATTGAACCATCGATAGGAAGTTATGCTCGACGATGGTGTCGTTCTTGGTCTTGAATCGGACGGAAATTTCGTAGACTTGGTCGACTCCGCTAAGAAGAAGTCATAATGATTTCATAGACGAAAACACTTGAGAAGCGAATCGAGTGATCCCGATAATTGAGGTAAACGAAAGTGAGTTGCCTCAATTACGACCCACGCATTTGGCAAAATCCAGCGTGCCTTGTGCAACCACTCCAGTCCCATGACATGAAGAAATAGAAACCAATACGAAGAAACGCTTGAATTGAAAAGATAACATCAAGTCTAAAATGAACGAGAAGCTATTCAATAAAAATCGACCAAAACGTATACGACACGGAACTTAGAAAGAAACCGAGTGTCGTTCGATGCCATCGAACGACGATGCATAGGAAATTGTCTAAGGTATGTACACGGTCCGAGTTAAAGAATGGTAGGATAACCTGCACTCAGGAAGTCTCGAGGACGAGACTTGTTTTGAGTGGTGTATTATGTAGTGACCCGCTCCGCCCTAGCGGAACGCCGATTCCAAACGGCAAGTGCAACGACTCAAACGAGCCGTCGACCCGAAGAGTTGCTTCGTCCCGATGAAGTATCGATGCGAATCGATGCAAGGCTTACATTGGCCCGACAGGATGAATCCAGACTTAGACTTTCAGAGGCGCGCTCGGAGTATCGCTCGGCCGATGCGAACATCGCTAAGGTGGGTGGCTCCGATGAACCCGTCTTTGCTTAGCCTATGCACATAATAATGCGGACACAAACACGAGAATCGCTAGGCGATAACATCTTGCATGCTAATAAATGACCCAACGCACCTAGCTAAGGGAATAATCCCAACTTGTATGCTTATATAGAATATGGAAAGGAATATGGAAAATACGAGAACTCTCGCACCGCGCTCCACGCTCGTGCTAAGGCACGAGCATGCGTATGACAATGAAACAATGAATGGTTTACAACAATGAAACAGGAAGACTATCAACATAGTCGTTCCGAGTAGAGTTTAGCAACATTGAAAGGCTATGGGACCAATAGGTCGCCAGGGCGACTCCCGCACAGGGAGTTGCAAAAATGTATGAATGTATAAGTGAATGAATCATTCAAACGAATGAATGAACGAATATGTGAAAGAACCAATGAACGAACGAACAAGTGAAAGAAAGAAAGAATGAATGAAAGATAAGAAAGAGAAGAATAGTTAGCGACAGGTGTGACGGGCACGTGCAACGGGGCTCGCTACCCGCGCTGCACGGACGCCAACCTGGTCGATAACGCAAGAAGGCTAAGGGTTAGCCTACGGCTCAGAGACAGCCGTTAAGTTAAAAAGACAAGTTAATACGAAATGGTCGTGGACAAACGGTACGAGCGAGGGGTGGCGTATGCTGTGCCGTAAAGAGAAAGGGATTCCGCGGCATGGTCAAAGTGTGAAGGACTTGCCGGTCCGGACGGAATCAAAAAGGGGCTTACGGGCTGCTTGGGGGCGGGCTTGGGCACCAAGAGACGTAAGTGCGGGGTATATTTCAAGAGACTATCAGGGTGAACCAGCCGCACGCCATGATAGGTGAGAAAATACCAAGGGGAATATGTCCAGGATGGCTTGTGGTGCCAGCGACCGGTGCATATAGAGTTAAGTGGGCTTTGCTGGTGGCAATCCACGTGCAAGTCCTTGCATTGAAATCAAAGTAGTCTAAGTTAACTAAATGAAGTGCCTTCTGAACGGGCTTGAATATAACACACCAGATAATCGAAAGTACTTTGGCAAAGGAGTTAGAAAATATGCCAACGGCGCGCTAGAAACCGAGGCAGGGACACGCCCTTGATATTGAAAGTTTACATGAGGCACATTATGTTATTACATATAAATTGTTGACTAACTTGGTTTACATTGAACAGGGAAGGCCGGACGGTAAGTATGGGTAAGTCATGCATGTATTTCCATGCGACACTATGGAATCGGTAACACGGGATAGGATATATCATATGCCATGAAAATGACCCTAAGGCAAGATTAGAAAGACAATGAATGATAGAGATGCACAAAAGTAAATGATACGTGTTTGGTAATGATAGCGTTGTGGGCGAGCTAGCCTCCCCACCAGTGCATAACAATGTACTGATAATCCCACAGTCTACTTGCAGGATGCAGGTATCGTCGGCGGGTGCGGAGCTTCCAATCGAACGTGCTAAGGCGCGGAGCTATCTCTGGAGCCTTGGAGCGTTGCAAGGAGCTGAAGCACCCTATACAGGACATAATGTATCGGAACATCGCCATGAATCATTCCATCTTGTAAGCCACTTGGCACGCCTTTTATGTTTCACAGTGAGAGAGCTTGAGCGATTTGTAATATCGGCCTAGCGCCGCTTGTAACTTCTTGAAAATCAATAAAGAGTTTGGATTCGCTTCAACTTGTGTTCATTTACTTTCCGCTGCAAATGGGGATACTCTGTGCGACTCTGTGGCCTAGCTCAAATCGGCCGTTTCTGGACTTGGCCTTGCACGGGCGCAACCTAGGCCCGTGCGGCATCACGCCTTAGCGAGGACGATCGCTCCTACGGGAGCGGGGCGTGACACTTAAGGACTTATGGACACATTAAGTGTTCACCATAAAGGTATCAATATTGGTTATTCATATGAAAGTTCAAAGTTACCAAGTTCAGATCATGGCGAGGGTCAAATCGATGCTAATCCAAGATTACCAAGCTTTTAGCTACAGAGTATTTCCTATAGGATATAAATTAACTCTAAAGAAGCTTAATGTTTATGATTAATACATTCACGGCTTCTGCATGTTGTTACGTGTCAACTTGTAATATGGTTCTGCAGAACTGTCAATTCGTTCTACTCGTGCTTCTGTACATATCAGGTGTTATCATGCCAAATGGTAGTGTTTTGTATTAGTCTCAGTACAGGTCCTCGAGATTTTCGTGATTTTATAATCCTATTTGTATATGAGAAACTTCTAATAGTTTTATCTCGAGTTTGAATAACATCTTCAACATGGAAGGAAAAAAAACTTATAATCGATGTTCTTGTTTGAGAGGCTTAGATCTAAGTTGTATATCAATCTAAAATGGCTATCGAATTCTTGGCAGAAATATTGTTTCACTGGGTGAATGTCTGTTTTACATTCTATTGTGACGACGATGTCAATGATAGTGCTAACAGAAAATTCCTGCCCTTCGTGTAAGCAGTGGCCAAAGGGTTGTCATAGAAGAGAAGCTTGAGGGGCAATCTGTAGAAGGAACAGAAGTAACTATTCAGGTAAACTTTCTAGCAGAATAAGATTTAAGAAACTGTTCAGGTAACGTAGCGGGGTGGAAATCTCGACTGTTATGGCACATGGATAATTTTTCTTACATAGTGCAGGGCTTGACATCTACGGGATATTTATTGGCTACCGATGAGGACAACAACCATTATGAGCTTCACCCGGATGGTAATAGGTATTTCCAGTTCTCTACCCATTTCATTCACTTCACTGCTACGAAATTAGGTTAGGGAAATATCTTTGGAGAACTGTTATTTATGCTGTTCCCCTTTTTATGGTAAAAGGACTGTCCATCAATTTGGCTCTTTGGTGACATTGTACATCATGCTATCTCCAACTATTCCTCAAAATTTCCCTCAATTTGAGGACTCAAAATGGATTATTCCATCCTTAAAAATTTTCAACTCCAACCCATCTCTTAATTTTTCTCCTCAAACAGTAGAAAACTATTGTTTACTTATACATAAATTCACTTCTTTTACAATTATTTTGATATAATTATATTTCCCTATTTTATTCTACATTATTTAGACTTACATATAATTATAATTTAATTAATATTTCGCTTAGTTGCTAATAACAACCTCCTTTTGCTCAATATCTAATATAAAAAAACTAAGGACAAATATATTCAATATTAGACTCTATTGAAAGATCTCAACAAGAATTTTTTTTTAATGGTATAATTATTATATTAATTTTTATATATATTAAAAATGGGGGAAATACATTGTATGAATAGTGGATCCTCAAATTGAGGACTCTCTCTTTGAGATTTATTTTCTTTTTTCGAAAATGTAAGTGAATAATGATGTTTGTCAGTAGTTTCTGGTGTCACATATTACTTGCTTGATAGTTGATAGGCAAAATGAAGATTACACTTTCTAAACACAAAAATGTTTTAGCCATTTGAAGTTTGAAACCATGACATAACTCTAACAATAAGGGTTGTTTTGAATAATTCATGAACACACCAGTCCACTGTCACAAGAAGGTTATGATGATTTACACTGTATCTTGGAGGCAAACCTTACTCAGCACTAGGATACTCTGACGTGCAAACATTTTTAATTTGGTTATGAGCTCTCATGTTTCATAGGCGACCCCATTCTAACAGGAGAATGCTTGGTCGATGACTATAGATCTATTCTATTTTTACGTCGTCATCGATTTTTTTTTAGTATTAAACTTTTGGCTGGCTAAGCTCATCTGGGAAATTCTTGGACAACATTCCATCTTCTTTCTTTACTTCGTATTGTTCCGAATTTCCAATGCCTTGGCAGTCAAAAATGTCAATTTCTAACATTATTGTAATGTGCCATTGCAGTTTTGATTTCTTCAAGGGCTTGGTAAGGAGAAAGTTGGATTACTGAAGTCTGGAAGATTGTTTTATTCAGGAGATGGTTAAATACAATTCCTTTTATCATTCATTTCTGTCAAATTATTGATGTATATTCCTAGCTAATTTATAAGTTCACTTGGAATTTCAATGGAATATTGGTTGTTTTGAATTAACTGTTTAATTTTAATTTAGTCCATGTGACAGATGACAGATCTCGTAGAGAATACACTATGCTTAGGTTTACTTAATTTAGTTGTAATTCTTCGTAGAATAAACTATTTATTATTTTGGTTAATGAATTCATCCTACTTTACGACAGAGCATAAGATCCTGGCTGGGTTGTGTAAGATCAGTAAATCGAATCATGGGGCGTATTATTCCTTCCATTTATCATAATGGTGAGAGTTCGGGACAGTGGGCCCAAAAGGTATGCAATACAGCGTGTACAAGAGGGACAGCGTGTACAAGAGGGACGTATTATTCCTTCTATATTTTGAATGATATTTGCTAAATTATCCCTTCATTTTACTTCATTTATGATTTAATCCATATGGAATGCACTTTATTAATTTGATATTTTTCTTAAGGTTATTTATCGGTTAAAATTAAATATTTTGAGAAGTGTACAAAAGAATGAAGGAAATTTACAATTAAAAAAAATATATAATATATTAGATGGTTACAAATATGATTATATGTTAATATAAAATTAACAAAACTATTATTAAAAATATTAATAAATAATTTAAAAATAAACAAAGGGTGTTTAACGTTGGATAGAATTTATATGGACGTACACTACGAACCCGGGTTTTGGATTATGATAACAAAAAAAGTCCCACGGCACGTGCTTATGTGCGCGCCTCTGCTCGTGCACGATGGCGGCTCCCCCCTCCTCTCCTGCTCCGCGACCAGCTGCCCTCCAGTTCATGTGGGGGCTCCGCACATTCTCCCCCTGCTCTGTGTCCAGCCGGACACCCCCTGCTCTGTGTCTGGCCGGACCGCCGCTTGCGTGTACGCGTCTGGTATGATAAAGCGAAGCACCAACCCTCTTAAAGGGTAAAACCGTAATTTCCGCTTCTGCGTTCCTTAGCCGCGTGGGCACGACTCTAGTACAGAAGCCTCCTTTATTTCCCCTGTATATATGTATGTATGTATGGCACACAAAACCGTTATTCCAAACAAACTCCATTCAGAAAAATATTAGAAATCTAATTCCTCCATCAAAAAAAAAAAAAATCCCAATTTTTCTTCTCTTCCACGAACACTAAACCTAAAATTCCATTCCAAATTCCAAATTCTTCTTGGAAACCCTAACCCTAACTCCATCAGAAACCTTCCCTCCCGCCATGTCGTACCGGACCCTGGAGATGACGCTGATCTCCGCCAAGGACCTCAAGGTCGTCAACCTCTTATCCAAGATGGACGTCTACGCCATCGCCTCGATCGCCGGCGATCCCCGGTCGGCGCAGAGGACCCCCGTCGACAGGGACGGCGGGAGGAACCCCTCCTGGAACCACACCGTCAGGTTCACTGTCCCCGACAAGGACCCCGGCGGCATGGTGCTCCACGTCCTCCTCCGCTCGGAGCGATCCATGGGCGACCGCGACGTCGGCGAGGTCCACGTCCCCCTCCGGGAGCTCCTCGACGCGGTCAGCGCGAAGCAATCGCAGGCTCCTCGGTTCCTTAGTTACCAGGTGCGGATTGAGTTTTTTTTTCTTTTCTTCTTGATCTACAGTACATTGCCAGATCTTACATAATTTATAGAATTGCTCTAATTAAATGTTACATATGTTTCTAATTCCTTTTGGTTTGCTGCAAATTTAGCTCATTTATGCGTATTATTATTTACTTGTACCATGTTGTTCTAACTTTTCTTTAAAAAATTAGTATTGTTGCTTAATGTTGGTGAGATTTGAAAGAGATTAGGGATTGGGAATTTTCTTGAGGATATTTTTTGTTAATTGTTGCCTATTTTGTAAAAAACCTCAATTGAATATTCACATTTTTGGTGTGAAATTTCTTTGACGTGCCAGATTTTGACCAAGAATCTAGCGGCAGTAGCCAATTTTTTCATGGGACCTTTAATTGTTCCTAATTGCTGCTTAGAATAATTTACGATGATGATAATTGATGGTGCTGCAAATTCAACTCATTTAGGTTTGTTTTCTCCCAAGTTCTTTTGATGGCTTAATAATTACTGTTATTTCTAGATGTTGATTAAATTTGGAACAATAAATAATTGTTGTGAACTAACAGAAGATTAGGCATTTGAAACGCAAACTATCTTCAGAGTTCAGAACTTCATTATAGTAGTCAAATTTAGCTAAGAATTTGATTGGTCATCCCTAAATCTGATAAAGAACTCATAAATAGTAGTCAAATTTAGCTAAGAAATCCCAATTCATGTGATGTCTTATGATTGCTAAACCATTATTATCGAGTTCCGACTACACAAACTCAAATAAGAACTCAAAATAACAACTTGCAATATGGATGTGACACATGGATTTCATTAACATTGAAAGGGAAAGGGATGAGATGTATGTAATCCGACTACTTTTCATGCCCGAGTTTTAAAACTAAGAACTCATGAGTTCCTCTATGATTTTTGATTATTATCAATGTTGCTAATCTGCATCGATGCCAGTCTAGAGTAGAATGTATGGATACCCAAATTTGTTGACAAATTGCTCTTGTAGTATATCTTGTCCGTGTCACAAATACATTTATAACACTTCAAATTTGCCAAATCGGTACGGTGTGTGTATCTTGCCGTGTCATTCATATCTGCACAACATAGACACGAGTACTTGAGCATAAGTGATTTATGTTAAACTTTTGTTTTTCTTTGTTTTTTGCCAAATTTCTAAAGGATTAATTTTGTTGTTATAATCCGACCAGGTCCGAAGTCCAAGCTCCGGCAAGGCTAAGGGTGTGCTTAACATCTCCTATAAACTCAGCGATCTCGTCACGGTTGCCACCCCTCCGGTCAGCCAGCACAAAGTCATGGAAGCCCCCACCGCGTACCCACCCAGTGCTTACCCGCCACCAGCGTCCTCCAAGCCCCACGAGCCGGTGTCCGCCTATCCTCCACCACCTTCCTCTCAGTCTGACGTGCCTGTGACTGCTTACCCAGCACCCGGCCCCAGCGGCTCCACCCCCTACCCTCCCCCTGGAGGGTACCCTCCCCACTATGTTCCTCCACCCCACCAGGCAGGCTATGCCTACCCTGCCCCTCCACCCCAAGGTGGCTATTACGGAGGGTACCCTCCCCCGCCCCCAGCTGGTTACGGAGGTTATCCTCCACCCCAAGGTGGCTATGGAGGCTACGGATATCCGCCAATGGCAGGGCCCTACGGGTACGGTGCCCCTCCACCGCAGGCGGCCAAGCCGCCGAAGAAGAAGTTCGGGATGGGACTGGGAGCTGGCCTGCTCGGCGGTGCCATCGGAGGGATGATCCTGGGAGATATGGTGTCGGATGCCGCAGATTATGATGCAGGATATGATGCTGGCTTCGACGATGGGATGGGTTTCTAGGGCTGACAAACAAATGAGCATAATCATTGTTATTAAGTCTCTGTTCCTATACTTTGGTTTTCTTTCTTTTGCCAATGTTTTCTGTTGTAAACAAGGAGAAGAGCGACTTTCCCGCCTTTTCCAATGATTTTCTTTTGACATTTTTTTTCCAATGATATTCTTTCCACATTTTGTCTGTATAAATTTTTTATTGGGTAAAGTGCAAAAAAATTCTCGTTAAATTTGTGTTTTTTGTACTAAAAGACCCCATGCTCTTAAAATTGCCAAAAGTATGAATTAAGCTCATTTTGCTCCCAAATGACAATTTTACCCCTGCCCCCCTCCTTCTTCGGCTGTGTTCGTCGGCGAGGAGGAGGAGGGGGGTGCGCTCGCCGGCGACGGAAGGGGGGGGGGGGGGGGGGGGGGTCGGGGCCGGCGAAGGAGGAGGAGGAGCGGGGGGGGGGGGGGGGGGGGGGGGGGGGGGGTCGGGGCCGGCGAAGGAGGAGGAGGAGCGGGGGGGGGGGGGGGGGGGGGGGGGGGGGGGGGGGGAGGAGGGGAGGGGGCTGTTCGCCGGCGAGGGAGGAGGAGGGGGGGGGGGGGGTGGGTCGGGGGGGGGGGGGCTGTTCGCCGGCGAGGGAGGAGGAGGAGGGGGGGGGGGCTGTTCGCCGGCGAGGGAGGAGGAGGGGGGGGGGGGGGGGTCGGGGGGGGGCTCGCCGGCGCCAGCGCCGCCGGAGGGGGGGGGGGGGGGGAGAGGTTAGAGGGGAGGGGGAGGGGGAGTTTAGGTATAAATTTTTTAAAATTTGGCGGGAATGGCCTAACCGAGCGGATGTATAATCTAAGGAGGGGTAAACTGCAAAAAAACTCTAAAAGGTCTTTTAGTGCAAAAGGCAGAAATTTAGCGAGGGATTTTTTGCACTTTACCCTTTTTTATTTAATTTCTTACGTTTGCTAGTTGGAATTGGTCAGCTATGGCATGTTTATTGCTGCACATGTGCCCACCCCACACCAGGCCCATCCTCCCTTTCCCGCAGCCCCCTCCAATGGAGGGGCAATATATGGCCCACGGATCATGACTGTGGTACAAACCCTCGGACAAACATCACCGGTATTTTTTGGGTGTAGTACTTTTTTTTCTTCCTTAAGAATGTCTTATTCATGGATAATAAAAAAATTTAGTCAACCATTAACTCAATTTTTATACTAATCTAAAACTCTCAACCATTTCTCTCTCACACAAATAACTAAACCTTCTATACTAATCTAAAACCGTCGTGACTCTTCTTTTAACCACTCAACCTTCTATACTAAATTAAAACTGTCATAACACTCCCTCTGTTAACTTTGTTTGCTTAACTCAAAACTTATTATACAATTTCTACATCTCAACAGAACACTCTAAGCAAGGTCTATTATATACAATTTCATGACATTATCCACGTTATTAATGTGAATGTCCACTTTGCAGAAACAACTATGGCTGGGAGGGGTCGTATGCTTCGTCATCCGATGATGAATGTTTTATCAAATGAATTGCAGGCCCGTCCAAAACTGAGGCCGCTAGATCAAAGGCAGCACAAGAGGCGTACAAAGAACTACAATATGCTAGACAAGAAGAGCTGCAGAGGAAGAAGGCAGAGAAGAAGAAGCTGATGGAGGAGGCTGAAGCCAAGCTCAGTGCCGAGAGACCGATAAGAATTTCTGAACCGCATCCAGAAAGTGAAGTCACTGGAGCGACTGACCGATAAGAATTTCCCTTTATGCATAATATGGAGGCGCGTACGAAGGTCCGGCATGATAACTAGTTTGTATTTGGATGTTTAACTTATTTAGATACGATGTATATCTTTGGTGTTATTTGGATGTTTATATTTGGATATGTTTGGATGTGGACATGTTTGGATCTTATTTGGAAACTTGGTTGTTGTTATTTGGATCTTATTTGGTGTTATTTGGAAACTTCGTTGTTGTTATTTGGATCTTATTTGGTGTTATTTGGAAACTTGGTTGTTGTTATTTGTATCTTATTTGGATGTTTATATTTGGATATGTTTGGATGTGGATATGAAATAGGGGTGCAACTCGGGCGGGCTAAACCCGAACCCGATCGGGTAAACCCGTTAATGGGTTGGGTTAGGGTTGAAGATATTCGGGTTCGGGCTTGGGTTCGGATTAAAATATTTGAACCCGATAAAAAATCGGGTTGGGCTTGGGTTCATGTGTTGGGTAACCCGAAGAACCCGAAACCCGACATACATATAATTTACATAATATTGTTTCATACTACTTAAATAAAAAGTTTAAACTATAATTTTTTTCACCCGAACACTTCAATTCCTTGTCCTAAATCTCATTTCAGTTTTATTTTGTAATGATTGAGGCTTGATTGCTATTTGATTATGCATTTAATATTACTCTTGTTTAAAATTATTTCAAATATCATATTAGAGTCCAATAAACCCGATGGACCCGACCCAACCCGAGCCCAACCCGATCCTCTGGACTTGGTCTTGGGCTTCATATGTTGAACCCGAAGTCGGGTTGGACTTGGGCTTGGGCTAGGCTTATGATCTATCGGGTTGGGCTCGGGTTGACCTCAAACCCGACCCAACCCGCCCGAGTTGCACCCCTAATATGAAACTATCTTCACAGTGAGTTTCATACAGGACTGCCAGTCCCCTGGCAGTCCTTCATTATGTTAGGACTGCCTATGAAACTCTCTTCAGTCATGTATGAAACTCTCTGTGAAGAGAGTTTCATACAGGACTGCCAGGGGCCTGGCAGTCCTGACCCAAACTCTATGTGAAGAGAGTTTGGGTATGAAACTCTCTTCACAGAGACTTTCATGGCTGGCAGTCCTTCGTTAAGTTAGGACTGCCAGGGACCTGACAGTCATACAGGACTGCCAGCTTCATGGCAGTCCTTCATTATGTTAGGACTGCCAGGATGCTGGCAGTCCTTCATTATGTTGTTGTAGCATCTGCCTGTTGCAATTCATATTGGCAACTGCGTTCTCCAGTCATAGGTACTTCGTCCAGGAATTGATTCAAGCAAACGAAAACTGGGCCGTCATGATAAACATTGTTATACAAGAAGCTTGAGCCACCTCCTTTCAGGTACTCTACCAACAGTGCATCCAAGATAGTTAGTTTGGTATTTTTGATCATCTAGTCCTAGTCTAATCGATAAAGGGGCCATCCAAAATGTTAAATCAGCAAGCTTATGATATTGCAATGAAGCAGATGAATAAAATATTTTCATTGTCCTACTATTGAGTGCAAGTTGTAATTATGGGTCATAGTTGAGAACTTTTTGTGACTTCAAATCTTAACTTTGTTGCAGAATAAAGAGAATGTTGTGCTTGGCAAAGTCAGGGCCGGGCCGAGTTAATGATACTGGTTGGGAGCAGGTTCCATGCTAAGTTGGAAGACACTCTAATCTTATAAAGGTAAAGCATAGAAAAAAATTAACTAGATAAAATTTTATAACCTAAAATGTAGGTTGGAGAAAATTTCGAGAAAAAATTGGACTAGGGTTTAATTCTATGACCTAGAAATATTGGAAGAGAAGAAAAGAGTAAAGGGAGAGAAGAAAAGAGTAGAGGAGAAAGAAAAAGAGATAAAAATTTGTTATTTATACCTTTGCTTAGGCTAGTTTCAAGTAAAAAAAATTTGATGACAAACTTGTAATATTTTAAAATATTTTTGGACTACCTCCAAGTAAAAGTGGGAGTGCCCTTAGAAAAAAAAGCCTAAGGTTCTGATATGACATGACTGTTCCAGCTTGTAACCCCAAGGCTGTCTCCTCTACTACGAAAACACGTTGGTGTCGTTGAGGGAGATGTACACGCGCCCGTTCTTGGTATTAATATTAAAAATTAAACTTTGTTCGAAAGTTGAATTAGAAATGATTCAGAAGATTAGCAATAAAAGATAATTAGTGACCAATTTTGCCCATATCCTATTTTTGTTTACCATCACTAAGCAGCGATTGTTTACTATCACTAAGCAGCGAGAGCGATAAGCGACCATAAGCGGGACAGAATCTCCGGAAGAAGAAAGAAGGGAAAAAAAAAAAAAAACCTAACCAATTCACAAATACAACATACAAGTTTCCATGTTTCCCTATCCGCTACCAATATAATACAAAACCAACAACAACTGTTCCTACGCTGGATCTTCAGTTCTCTCTTCCGGACTAATAAACACTACAAACGCCCATGCAACAGCTCTTTGTAGACACCTCCGTCACTATTTCCACGCTTCTATGTTTCATTTCCTATCACTCACTCACCAGCATAGCATAGCATTGCATGCATCAGCACTCGGCATCGGAAGGTGGTTTATAATGGTCGGTAAGGCGAGAAACCAGGCAAGGACCGGAGAACGTTTATAATGTCGTTGCATTGATGCAGTATGCTAAGCACCTTTTCAGAAACTTCCGAACTCTTCCCATTCTTCCCACTTTCCTCCACACTGCCGCCGCCGCTGCCGCTGCCGCCGTACCGCTGCTGCTGCTGCACTTCTTCTCGAGTTACTGGAGAAGGCGGTGCCCGCAGCTTAACTTGCGAATGTAGAGGCGCCAGGGATGGACGGTACGGGAGCGAAGCAGGAGGTGGTGGTCGAGTTGGGACTGGAGGAAGAGTTGTATGATGTTTCGGGGCTTGCAATGAGGCCCGTGGAAGCGATGTTGGTACAAACGCGGTCGGTTTGGACAACGGAACAAATGGTGGCGGTGGTGGTGACGGAAATTTCGGAAGACTGACACTGACCGACACTGACGGCATTACTGGCTTACTTTCATCACCGGCCAACTTGAACTTCACCCGCTGGTTCTCCTTAACAACGTCTTCGCCAGGCTTCTTCAGAATAGACTTCAGTGGAGCCGGTTTGTACTTCGGCCTTGCCTGGGTCATAGAATTGCCATTGCCATTGCCATTGCCATTGCCATGCATGAACTGCACGGAACTCTCAGGCTGCGAGCCCAGCTCGACCTCCCTAACGATGTACTTGACCGGGATCTGGCCAAACAGATTGTTGTCCTTAGCGTAGTTGTAGGCCGCCAAGGCGTCGGCCTTGTACTTGTACTGCACCCGGCACGAATGCGTGTCCCAGATCACGCGGCAGCGGTCCACGATAAGCTGCCCAAAGCGTGCGAACCGAGCCTTTAGATTTGGAATGGATGGAAGGGCCGACCCCGGTGGGAACTTCAGGATCAAATTTGTTGGGCTCGGTTTCTTCGGCAGCAGGGGCAGAGGTGGTTCTTGCCTCGTTCTTTTCCTAGCCAAATCGGCACTAGAGGATGGATTTGTGGGCGTCGACACGGCCTTCTTGTCCTCTAGGCACACGGGTGGTGTCGTAGCAGCCATCTTGCTGGGCCGCTTGACTGATATCTCTTCCCGTTCGCGCTTCTTGCTGGCCTTGGCTGGATCACCGGGCCTGTCGAAAAGGCTGCCCATCTTAACATTCGGGGTCTTTTCGCTTTGTTCCTTCGGTACCTTAGTAGTATGACTTACTTCCTTCGGCTTATGGGCCTTCGGTTCCTTAGTAGTATGACTGACTTCTTTCGGCTTATGGGGACGAATTTCTTGATCGTCGTCAGTCTCACTAGCTTGAGGGAGAACCAAACTCTTCTCGAACACGAGCGACCGGAACTTGAGGAAGACGTTGCCTACAACAGAAGGGACATGGCACTCGACTCCGTGGTAAGGTTCCACAGCAAGTATCTTGAGATGGTCCAGGAGCATAGGGAATTCGAGAGGACCGATGTCTACTTTTGGACCGGAGATGGCAGGAACGTCAGGGCCTGGTGTTCTTGTAAGCTCGGGTCGGCTATACTCAATCCCAATGGCAGGTTCCTTTAAGGTTGACGCCTCGGAACCTTGCGCTAACAGTTCTTCGATTTTCTTCTTCTTCTTCCTTTTCTTCTTCTCCTTGACATCAAAGTCGTCCTCTCGCGGACGTTTTTTCTTCGTCTTGTCCTCTTTGTTTACTTTGCCACCATTGACCGGAACTGCTCGCAGTTCGGTGCCGGGCAAGGCCGGCATTGCCGTTACAGGCGTCTCGGCTTCCGCGAGAGGTGGTGTAGACGATGTTGGTTCTGGCTTCCGTCCGTCGTCATCTTCGATTGTTTTCGTGTCTTGCGGCGGTGGCGAGAGAGGGTGGAGAGGAACCGTCTGCGAATAACCATCCGGGAGAGTCGAGGAGGATCTTGAGGAAGGATCTCCCTCCCTTTTCTTGAGCAAGTATTTGTTCTTCTTCTCCTTCTTCTTCTTCGAGGAAGAGTGCTTTTGGAAGCAGTTGGTCTTCTTGTTCTTGTTGCTGCTGCTTTTGCCGATGCTGCCTACAGCTTCCGCTGTCACCAGAGTTCCACTGAACGGAGCAACTGCAAAAGAGTCGATGCGCAAGTGTCATTGCGTTATTCTGCTATGTTTTTTTTTAATATAAAAATAAATAAATAAAGGCGACTTATGCATAATAATTTAGCAAATACTTAATTAATATATGTTGTGTTGTGAAAAAAAAAAAATGGGCACCAACCAAACATGTACGTATGGTATAGTTATATAGTTTCGAGGGACTTGCACGAAATAAGTCGTGCGAAGCGACGAGACTTTTGTTTTGAGTTGTTTCTCATCATAAATATTATATTTTTAGTGTTACTACTATTTTCTAGTTGTTAGTCGTTCGTTTCTAATATTGACATGCAACATAGAAAAAAAAAACCCAGAAATTGACCACTGAGGAGCACCACAGGCTTCGAAATTGCAAAAATATTAGTTGTGAACATGATAATAATCCACTAATATACGACATGTATGACAAATTTTAGAAAATTAATATAAACATATACATGCATATTTTAAGTCACATTAAATTATTATTTGTCATTAGTTTCTTTTGTGAACTTTCCATCCAACGAAAAGTTAGGCGGAGAAAGTGTGGAGGGATGAGAAGTCAACGAGCACATGTACAGATGTCATAGCACAAATTTGTATTTATTTAGTTTTATGTCCAATGTAGATGTCATAGCCCAAATTTGTATTTATTTAGTTTTATATTTGATAACACACTTACTTGGACACTAGTCAGATATGCAATTTGCATTAGGTTGGATGTTTCGAGTAATAATATGAAATCATTGGCAATACTGCATTCCACGTACAAAGCGTAACCTACAAGCAAGTTGGGAGAAAGTTCCAAGGGAAAGAGAAAATGTTGTGCATTGTTGTATTGGATGATCGATGTAATGTATTGTTCTATTGGAGTGATCAGATTAGCAGAGGTAATATAGTTGAATTGGAATGATTGTTGTATTGGATGAAAAGTGGTATAATGTTCTATTGGTAGGGGTGCAAACGGGTTGGGTTGGATTTGAACTCAATTTGAGCATAATCCAATGAATCATAAGTCTAGTTCGAGTCCGAGTCCGACATCAGGTTCAACATACCGGAGGAAACTCAAGTTCCTCGGTTGGATCGGATACGTATCGAACTCTAATATGATATTTGAAATAATTTAAAAAAAAATTAATATTAAACACATAATCAAATAGCATCATGTCTCAATTATTATAAAATACAAACTGGTTTAAACTTTTTATGTAAGAAATATGAAACAATGTATATAAAAAATAAATATTATATGTACGTCAGGTTTTGAGTTCATTGGGTAACCTGACACGTGAACCCGAGCCAAATTCGATTATTGATTGGGTTCAAATATTTTAACCAGAGAGACTATCTATTGGAGTGATCAGATGAAAAAAGAAGAAGATCATTGAATGATTGTTGTCCAGGGCAGCGGGATTTGAATTCAAGGTAGTCAAAAGTGCTAGACGCATTCAAGACGCAAAGTGCCATATCGTCTGCGACGCAAATCGTACTTAAGACACGCTTCCGAACAACCAAGCCACAGAAACAACATAAAAATAAAAATACACAAATAAATAAATTAGTAATGTAAAAATAAAACCGAATAACATATTAAAACCAACAAAATTTGTTAAAACATAACACAGCGAACTAGCAAAGCAGCAATTACAGTCAACGAAACTAACAAGAATTTATATTTTACCCCAACTAAATCTAACACTGTGAAAGCCAGCACAGAGCAACCTGCATCACAATCTCCCCATCTCCTGAGTGCCGACGAGCCAACGGCTCCTCTCCCAATCGTCACATGTTCCGACCGGTGGCATCGTCGTCCTGATTTAAAACTCGAAAACAGTGCAGAATTGGTCGCCACCTCCCCAACCCAGGCAAATATCCCTATGACGTCCCCGTATCGCCACAACACCGAAGGGTTTTTCCCAACTCCGTAGGCAATATTTTCCGCATCCTCGCAACTATCCTCTCCTTCAATCCAACTATGATTATACATTTCCAAAAATAAATTCACTGAAATGTAAGATAAATCTAGGGTGAAAGTAGGGAAGTCGATAAATTGAACAACGAACCACTTGATATTGTGCGATATTCCCCTACGTTTAGGATATGACAGAATTCAATTTGGTCGCAACGAATTTGATATGTATCTGTCAAAATCTATGTATCAAATATTTTAAAAAATCAATTAGTTTGTGAACGCTCGTCCAATCACGACGAGACTTGCGTCATTAGACTCGCAACGTCTGACTTGTCATGTGATCAAAGTTTCATCCAATTCTGAAACAAACGATTATATTACCTTATCGCAGGGCCCAAGATCCGACACAACGGACGTTTTGGTGTTCAACTCACTGAAATCCAATTCTAGAAGCTCCGTTGAGACTGTATCGTCATTTGGACTTTGTTTGACATATAACTTGACTCATTTTAAGATCGGTCAAAATTGGCAAAAGTTTGACCTAAATTTGGTATCTTACTAGCCCACACGTGGTCCTGTATGACCCAAAATAACTTGTTTTTGACATGTGTTCAAATTGAACATATGGATATACATTTTTAAATACCTCACAAACTTCGGACGCATTAGTGATATTTATTTACGCATCCAGTAATGTCTGATCGGATTTAATTTTTCGTGCTAGAATTTTTTTCAAAACGTTAGCACCCGAATTGTCGACCAGTTTTCGTTAAGCTTCCAGACAAGTATAACTTGTCCTATGTTTATTATGTTATCACATCTTGTACTGCTATTTCTGTTTTAGATATGAGTACGTATATATTTTGGAATTTTTAGTGCTGGATAAGGATGACATTTTGGAATTTTTAGATTTTTGTGGTCCTCGCACAGATTGTACATATTAAAAAACGGACTTGCCCTTAGCCCAGCACCAGATCTGGATTCCATCATAACCAAACACAGCATTCAGGACATTTGGTACTTTCATGTTTCGTGACTATATAAATATGGGTGGATGGGGGTTTTGAAAAATGATAAAAACAACTGAAAACAAATAAGAAAACTGAAAAAAACCCAAAACAACAACAAAAATGGAAAAAAAATGGAAAAAAAAATCTTAACAAATGGAAAAAAAATTAAAAAAAATAAAACAGGAAAAAAAAAAATCCTTAAAACTGAAAAAAAAAGGGATAAACAATAAAGGAAATCAAACAAATAAAAAAAAGTAACTAAAAACGAAAAAATCAACATAATAACAACAAAATTGTCCTGCAAAAAAAAATATACCCACATATTTTTAAAGGATAGGATTTCCATGTTTTGTGGGTTCTTAGTTTTTGTGAATAAATTATCACAACATAAATCAAACATGAGAAAACACCCCTTATCATTGTGTGGAATCAGGATCCAAATATCTTTTTACCAAATATGATTGTTAGTTTTATTTTTGAACAATAGTTTTACCTACATTCGATATACAAAAACAAATATAGACATGGTAATACTCATTTAGGAGCTCGTTTGTTGTGTGTATTATATATTTATGTCCTTAATAAGTGATATTAAGGAACTTTTTTAAATTAACTTTTTATAAATAAATTGTTAATATTTCATATACTTGAAATCAAACTTTAGCTTGAAATCAAGCTCGCTTGAATTCAAGCTTAATGAGCTTGAAATGAAATTGAGAGAGACAAGCTTGATTTCAAGCTTATCGAGCTTGTTTATCAAGCTTAAATCAAGCTTCCTTATAAGCTCGAGCTCAAACCAAGCCAAGCTCAAGCTTAATATAAACAAGCTCGAGCCAAGCTCAAGCTTCAAAATAAAAAAACTTACCAAGCCCGAGCTTTAATAATTCTAGTCAAGCCAAGCTCAAGCTTGCAAAAGCTTGGCTCGGCTCGTTTGCAGCCCTAATTTTGTCTACGATAGAGGGACAGGTGGTTGGGTAGTTCCTGTCAATATTGAGTTCTTCAATACTTAAGAAAAAGAAAAAGGAAACACAAGAGTGTGCCTCGTGGAAATAGACCACATTGCTCCTGTACATGCAATGACTAAATGTTTATACACAGGTTGTGGTCAACCTTTAATTGGCAGAGGGCCAATCACTGGCACATTTTCTGGGAACAGTTCTGCGTTCGCAAGAACATGACAGTAATACGATACTCGTATGAATATCTTGGCACCATTCTATTGTGTACCATAGGCAACCTATGGTTTATTCTTTCATGAATACAACCCTTTTTTCTACTAGTATTCTTGATTAATTAGAATTCTCATAAATGTATTAAAGCTTGTTATGAATATAAACTTTACAATTCAATTTTTGTAGCCAAATATAGAAAAAGTAAATCCACAGTTTGCACTATTGACACCATTCAATTTTTCTAAAGAGAGATTTGGAGAAAAAGAATTGTATGGAAAAGACACCATTCAATTTTCTAAAGAGAATAGAAGAAAAGAAGTAGTATGAAAAATAGTTTCAACACTCTAATTTGGTGCTACCGAACAACTTTGTCAATTTTTGGTTCATAATAGTTCAGAAATAAATTTTGATATTCTTGTGAAACCTTGGGTGGCCTCTCTAGCTGATAAAATTCAGAAAATGAGTATTACCATGTCTATATTTGTTTTTGTATATCGAATGTAGGTAAAAGTATTGTTCAAAAATAAAACTAGCAATCATATTTGGTAAAAAGATATTTGGATCCTGATTCCACACAATGATAAGGGGTGTTTTCTCATGTGTTGATTTATGTTGTGATAATTTATTCACAAAAATTAAGAACCCACAAAACATGGAAATCCTATCCCTTAAAAATATGTGGGTATATTTTTTTTTGCAGGACAATTTTGTTGTTATTATGTTGATTTTTTCGTTTTTTAGTTACTTTTTTTGATTTGTTTGATTTCCTTTATTGTTTATCCCTTTTTTTGTTTTTTTTTCATTTGTTAAGAATTTTTTTCATTTTTTTTGACATTTTTGTTGTTGTTTTGGGTTTTTTCTCAGTTTTCTTATTTGTTTTCAGTTGTTCGAAACATGAAAGTACCAAACGTCCTGAATGTTGTGTTTGGTTATGATGGAATCCCGGTCCTGGGCTAAGGGCAAGTTCGTTTTTTAATATGTACAATCTGTGCGAGGACCACAAAAATCTAAAAATTCCAAAATGTCATCCTTATCCAGCACTAAAAATTCCAAAATATTTACGTACTCATATCTAAAACAGCAATAGCAGTACAAGATGTGATAACATAATAAACATAGGGCAAGTTATACTGGTCTGGAAGCTTAACGAAAACTGGTCGACAATTCGGGTGCGAACTTTTTGAAAAAATTCTAGCACTAATAATTAAATCCGAACAGACATTACTGGATGCGTAAATAAATATCACTAATGTGTCCGAAGTATGTGAGGTATTTAAAAATGTATATCCATATGTTCAATTTGAACACATGTCAAAAACAAGTTATTTTGGGTCATACGGGACCACATGTGGGCTAGCAAGATACCAAATTTAGGTCAAACTGTAGCCAATTTTGACCGGCCTTAAAATGAGTCAAGTTATATGTCAAACAAAGTCCAAATGACGATACAGTCTCAACGGAGCTTCTAGAATTGGATTTCAGTGAGTTGAACACCAAAACGTCCGTTGTGTCGGATCTTGGGCCCTGCGATAAGGTAATATAATCGTTTGTTTCAGAATTGGATGAAACTTGGATCACATGACAAGTCAGACGCTGCGAGTCTAATGACGCAAGTCTTGTTGTGATTGGACGAGCGTACACAAACTAATTAATTTTTTTTAAATATTTGATACATAAATTTTTGACAGATACATATCAAATTCGTTGCGACCAAATTGAATTCTGTCAAATCCTACACGTAGGGGAGTATCGCAAAATATCAAGTGGTTCGACTTCGAGCTGAGGTTGTTCAATTTATCGACTTCCTTACTTTCACCCTAGATTTATCTTACATTTCAGTGAATTTATTTTTGGAAATGTATAATCATAGTTGGATTGAATGAGAGGATAGTTGTGTGATCCGTTGGCGATTACTTGCGATGATGCGGAAAAGATTGCCCACGGAGTTGGGAAAAACCCTTCGGTGTTGTGGCGACACAGAGACGTCATAGGGATATTTGCCTGGGTTGGGGAGGTGGCGACCAATTCTGCACTGTTTTCGAGTTTCAAATCAGGACGACAATGCCACCGGTCGGAACATGTGACGATTGGGAGAGGAGCCGTTGGCTCGTCGGCACTCGGGAGATGGGGGGGATTGTGATGCAGATTGCTCTGTGCTGGGTTGCACAGTGTTAGATTTAGTTGGGGTAGAATATAAATTCTTGTTAGTTTCGTTGACTGTAATTGCTGCTTTGCTAGTTCGCTGTGTTATGTTTTAACAAATTTTGTTAGTTTTAATATGTTATTCGGTTTTATTTTTTACATTACTAATTTATTTATTTGTGTATTTTTATTTTTATGTTGTTTCTGTGGCTTGGTTGTTCGGAAGCGTGTCTTAAGTACGATTTGCGTCGCAGACGATATGGCACTTTGCGTCTTGAGTACGTCTAGCACTTTTGACTACCTTGAATTCAAATCCCTCTGCCCTGGACAATAATCATTCAATGTCTTCTTTTTTTCATCTGATCACTCCAATAGATAGTATCCGGTTAAAATATTTGAACCCAATCAATAATCGAATTTGGCTCGGGTTCACATGTCAGGTTACCCAATGAACTCAAAACCTGACGTACATATAATATTTATTTTATATATACATTGTTTTAATCAAGAATACTAGTAGAAAAAAGAGTTGGATTCATGAAAGAATAAACCATAAATTGCCTATGGTACACAATAGAATGGTGCCTAGATATTCATACGAGTACCGTATTACTGTCATGTTCCTGCGAACGCAGAACTGTTCCCAGAAATGTGCCAGTGATTGGCCCTCTGCCAATTAAGGGTTGACCACAACCTGTGCATAAACATTTAGTCATAGCATGTATATGAGTGGTCTATTTCCACGAGGCACACTCTTGTGTTTCCTTTTTCTTAAGTATTGAAGAACTCAATACTGACAGGAACTACCCAACCACCTGTCCCTCTATCGTAGACAAAATTAGGGCTGCAAACGAGCCGAGCCAAGCTTTTGTAAGCTTGAGCTTGGCTTGACTAGAATTATTCAAGCTCGGGCTTGCTAAGTTTTTTTATTTTGAAGCTTGAGCTTGGCTCGAGCTTGGCTTGGTTTGAGCTCGAGCTTATAAGGAAGCTTGATTTAAGCTTGATTTAAGCTTGCTAAGTTTCTTAATTAGTTTAGAAAGACTCTTTAGGAAGACCAAAGGGTAGTCTTCCTAATTACTAAGTTGTCCTTATTAAAATTAATAAACTATTTTTAATTAGTATAAGTATACAAGGGTATTTTCGGAATTCAAAAGTTTCACCATCTAAGTTTTCCTATTATATAGTAGAATAGATAAAAAAAAAAAATAGAGAGAGAGAGAGAGGATTCAACAAAGAACAAACGAGCTCCTAAACGAGCCAACTCGCGAGCTCAATCGAGCCGAGTACTTCTAAGCTTGAGCTTGGCTTGTTTATTAAACGAGCTCAAAAATAAAGCTTGAGCTCGGCTTGTTTACTAAACGAACCGAGCTCAAACAAGCTTTTATCGAGCCGAAGCAGCTCGCGAACGGCTTGGCTCATTTGCAGCCCTAGACAAAATCATCAAATAACTGACAAAAAATTACCGACAGTTTGACCAAAAACTCGTGACTAGGGGTGAGCGTCGGCATAATCGGTCGGTATTTGGTCGAACTTTTCGATACTTTTTTTAATCGGTATCTAAAAAATCAATATCAATATCGTACCATTTAGAATCGATTTTTTCAATTTCGGTTAAAACGGTCGATTTTTGTTCGGTATCGGTATTTACCAATTAACATTTGATCAATCAACACAATTAATATTTTAGAACCTCTTAACCTATAATATTTTTTTTAACTTTTTGAAAGCATTAAATTTTAAAGCCAAACCTCTATCAACCAAACAATTAATCAAAATTATGCGAACAATATGTAGCAAGTCGCAAAAACCTAAAAATAAGCTTAAAAGATCAAACGCAGTCACTAAGTTTTAATCTTTAGTACAAGTTTTAAGTAACCAAAATTTACTTCAAAATTCTACAAGCACAAAAAACATAAAGCTCAAAAGATCAAAAATTCAATTCTTAGCATTCTTAACACAACTTCAAGTCCATTAAAGTCAATTCTAAGTTCTAACCGCTACCACTACCATTATATCATATTTTAGTCGGTTCGGCAATTCGATATCGGTACAAAATTTCGGTTCAATTTTTCGGAATATTTTTAATCGGTATTCGGCCGGTTTTTCGGTATCGGTCGGTATTTGCTCACCCCTACTCTTGACTGCTCATCTGGGTCAATTTAACATAAAAACCTCGGTTTGGAAGCAATAACTACCAAATGCAATCTCAACATTTAAATCAATGCTCCTTTAAAATATAAATAGATGCTGCTTGAAATATAAATGGATAGATTGAATGGACCCACAGTTTGTCTATATATCTAGGGACCTCGCTTTTAAACCAGAGTTGGTCAGAGTTGGTCTGTATATATACATATATGATATATCTAGGGACCTTGCTTCAACCCAGAGTTGGTCTGTATATCTAGGGACCTCGCTTGTAACAGAAATAAAAATGAGTGTCATCTTTGGTTCAAGCACAGCACACATAATGTTAAACCGCAAAAAAAAAATCCTACACGGGGCCCAAATTAACATGAAAATTCCGTTTTCTTATATACAACTTGTTCAGAAGACCCAAACCTTTAGATGTTAAAAACCAACTTGATTGTATCTGCCTCTGCTTAGGGCACCATCTTTTCAATGGATTTCGGATCCCAACTATCTTATGCATCTGAGCGGGCCCTATGATTCATATCAGTTGGTGATATTAAACACCAAATTGTTTTGAAGTCCTAGGATCTCCATAGACAATGCTAACACCAAATCGTTGTAGAACCAATGGATCTTGATTGATAAAGATAACAAACGTTTTTAGAGCATTAGGCTAGGAAGGCCGCCTGTAACTGTAATTATATGATGTTTTGAACAAGGAAATACCAAGAAAAAAAAAATCCAGATAGCCAAGTAAAGGCCTGAGTACTAGAAGAATATTCTAAAAGGTGGTTGAACAGAGCCTCATCTCATTTATCCCCCATTCAAAAATAAAATAGTTACATAAACCCGATAATTAAACGATTCAAGTAGTCTTTATCTTAACTAGGTTGATAACAAGTTACGTGAACCAATCAAGCTATTAAGGGCAAAGTTTGCAGTGTTGACAGACATATCGGTAATTGTTTTGTATCGTATCACCTCGCTTTTGGCATGTCACAACTGATACCCCAACTGATACCAATACTTGTCAATACCAATATTGTGGCTCTCTTTTCCAGTCATTTTAGATAGAAAAGAAGTTAAGATCAAACTATAGAAAACCCAATGTAAAATAACAGTGATTCGATTATTCCAAAGATCGATTACATGTTGTCAATAAAATTCATCGACACACTGTAACCATCATCATTTGTCAAAGTTGTACGCTATTTGTGCATCATAATATTATGCTATTTGTGCATCGTAATATTATTCCAAACAAAACTATATTGAGGGGTGTTTAAAATGAAAAATAATATCTAACAAGTCTACATAATATCATGGCTAAATTATCAAAAATAAATGTATTTTTAAATAACAGTTATATTTTCTAGCTCTTTGAGAACAAGAACTACGAAATCGTCGAAACTACCAATACAGAAACTCATAAGAATGGTCCCAATCCGATACTGCAAACCTTGATTCAGGGTGAGAACAAGTTGACAAGAAAAAAAATGTTTATACTTGGGCCAAAAGCAAATTGAATCAATTACGACAAAAATCAGGCCAAACTCACTCAAAAGTTAATTGAAAGTAAATTTACTTTTTCATTATATATATATATATATATATATATATATATATATATATATATATATATATGGGTTCGGATCCGGAGCTCCACGGGACCTCGTCGCCCTCGACCGTTGGGGGGGCACGCGGGCCCCCCGATCCGATGGTGCAGGGGGGACGGGGCTTTGGCAGGGCTCCGGGGGCGTGTATATATATATATATATATGTGTGTGTGCCGAAATATGTGAGAGTAAGGTTGTGTCGGCCAGTACATAAAATGTCAGTATGGGTTGAATCATTCGAGTTCAACCACAGATACAAAATGAAACTAGTTTAGATATGTTTTATTAGTGTTTAGTGACTTAAACATGTACGATATAGCTTAGTCTAGATTAAGGTGACGGCTAATTCAATTATATTTATATTCATACAAAAAATTGGAATACATCAAGGTTGTGAAAAGTGAGCGGCGTTAGTCGGGCGGGGCCCAGCGCCTAGCCCGCCGCCTAGATCTAGGCGGTTCAAAAAAAATAAAAAAACCTATTGAAAATTGTAGAGAAGTCCATAAAACCCCAAAACATGAATAGTCGGACGTCGTGGGGGACTAGGCAGTCGTCGTGGGGGCATCGGGTAGGCACCAGACGCCTAGCGCCTCCTTTTAGAACAGTGGCATACATGTCATATATTTAGTGAATTATCATCTTATACCACCAGGAGGCCAGCCAGATGTGTACGGTATATCTCCCGGTGTCCAACGGTGCCTCGAAATTACAATACGATGCAGAAAGATTGGCTCGTTTGTCACACGGTCCATATATTGTTCGTGTCGTATTATTCTCCGTGTAACATAGTTAACGACCAATTCTCATCAGAATAATTTAAAATTAGATATGAATTTTGAGTGCTTATGCTTCCTAAGTTATAAGGAATATTACTACTGCATTGACAAAAATGACAAATGGCTCATGGATTATTTGCCATTTTTTGGAAATTGATTCCAACAAAATCCTATCTGCAAATCTTTCGCAGCGGTCGGGCAAAATACATACCATACAATGGTACACAACATATGCAAAGCAAGCAGGTCGAGTAAGCATGTCGAATGCATAAAATTAATATTAAGAACAAATCTAAAGGCCGTCAGAAACTTAACTAAATGTACCCGAATATTAATAAACATGCAATCAAAGTAGTTCAAATACACATTCCTATCGCCTAACACGGTTAAGAGATCATGTATACCTCTGGGCGCAAACTTCTCCGGTGCCTCCTGCGACTGCCTCTCCAGCTGCACGCCAAACGCCTCTAAGTACGGCACGTCATACTCCTCGTAAGTCGCCCCCCGGTATGCGAGGGCCACGGAGACCTTCTTCGTCCACCCCACGTCGCTCGTATCGGCTCCCGTCGGCGCCAGCGCAAGCTGACGCACGAAAGCGAGGCTCTCCGCCGGCACGAACTCCTCCCTCGCCCTCACGATCTGGTCAGCGGAGTAGATCCCCCCGCGCTCGAACCCCGGCACGTCCACCGCAAAGTACCTAGGCACCTTCCTGGGACGGAAATTCTTGGGGTTCCTGCAGTTACAGGTGAGGCCGAGAGCGCCCCGGCGGCTGAACTCGTCGACGGCCTCCTCGACGGCGACGAGGAAGCTCCTGAGGGTGGTCTGCTTGGACTTCTCGGGGAAGTTGGGGGCGAAGGGGATGAGCTCGGAAGGGTCGAACCAGCCGTAGCTGCTGTCGCCGAAGAACGCGACGAGCACGTGGCCCACCTGGCGGGACCTGCGCACCGACGGGGTCGCCAAGGCCTCGTTGTAGATGAGGCCCGGCCACCAGGGGTGGGACTTCACCTTTCCCCACACCATGTCGCCGGTCTTGAAGCCATGAACGGAGAGGGAGAGGTCGATGGATTCGGAATCCCTAGATTCCGGATCGGGGGAGGCGGCGGAGGAAACCCTAGGGATTTCCATGGGAAGGAAGGAGGAGGGCTTCCGATCGTGGCCGAAACTAGTGGCGACGGAGATCATGACGTAAGCCCTAGAGATTGGAGGAAGAGGACATGGATCTATAGATCAGAAACCCTAGAAATCGAGGAATTGGGAAAGGAAGAAAAGAAACCCTAGAAAAAAAAGAGGGGAGCTGATAGAAATAAGAAAAGCGGTGGGACGCTGGAGATAGCGTCAAGGCTGCTATTTATACGGAAAAGGCCGTGAGCGAGCGTTTCTCTGTCCATTCTCTCGTCGGTTGGGCTCATGGGCCATCGATTGGCTGACATTGGGCCATGAAGCTCGTTTTATTGGGACGGCCTTTGCTCGACTTACCCGGTGATATGGAGGGAATAATGTTATCCTCACTCATATTAATTACTTTGGGACAGACCTTATGACCTGGGAATAATATATTCTTCTCGACATTATTTTTATTCCTTTGAATATTATATCTTTTTTCAAAGGTCGGGGTATTCGTTAACGTAACAAAATTTGAAATCGTTCAAAATATATTAGAAAAAAAATTGAGTTACAACTCACTTATTCTACCCTAATGCAAAATGTACCACATTTTGAAATATAAATTTTGATTGCAGCTCACTTATTTAAAGTAACATAATATATAAAAAAGGCTAAATTGTATTTTGATACCTTCAACTATTCCGGTTTTTCAACTTGATATTATAAACTTTTTTACTCAACAACTTAATAGCTCAACTATTATTTTTTTCAACTTCATACCTAAAATTCTAAAAAATCCGAAAATGCCCTTATCCCTTCCCTCTCCCCTTCTCCCCTCCTCCCTCCGGCCACCCCCTTCTCCCGCACAGCCCTAGCCCCCCTCCCTCCCGCCCCGCCCCCCCTCCGGCCACCCCCCCCCCCCCCCCCTCTCCCGCTTCCGGCCGCCTCCCCCTCCCCCTTCCGTCCACCCTCCCCCAGCCCCCCTCCTCCCATCCCCTCCCCCCTCCCGGCCACCCCCTTCTCCCGCACAGCCCTAGCCCCCCTCCCCTCCCGCCCCGCCCCCCCCCCCTCCGGCCACCCCTCCTCTCCCACTTTCGGCCGCCTCCCCCCCTCTCCTCCCACGCTGCCGTGCCCTAGGGGGAGATGTATCAACTTGTTACAAAAAATTGACCATGGATATTTTCGTCCCAAAAAAAAATTCGGGTATCAACTTGTTAGAAAAAAAAAGTTTAGGATATCAAGTTGAAAAACCGGAATAGTTGAAGGTATCAAAGTGCAATTTAGCCCATATAAAATCTTACACTTTTAAAGAAAGTCGCCAATAACTAGCAGTCAACTTCTTTGACCCTCCCAAGTGAACACTTTTGAGACCAAAATACTCTCGCATTGAAACTTTTGAGACAAAAACTCCTTGGACCCCCGATAATTGATAAATGCCAACTGAGAACAGTCCATTGAGGATATTTTGGAGTCAAAGGAGTTGACAGTTAGTCATTAACGGTTTTCTTTAAAGGTGAAAGTTTGATGCATTATGGTAAAATAAGTGGGATGCAAATCGAAATTTTCCTCTACTGATTCACATTTCCTTCAAATTTTCTTCCCATCGCCAAACACTTGTAAGAAAATTGATTAAAATATTTCAATATTGTTCACATTTCCTTCAAATTGATTAAAATATTTCAATACTGATTCACATTTCCTTCAAATTTTCTTTCCTCTACTGACCGGCTATATTTTAATTTTATTTACCTAATATCAGACGTTTCAATATTGTTCTTCTTATGTAGACAAATATTTCATAGTTTCACTGCTAGTGAGGATTTAATTTGAAGCTAAGTAAACGATCATTTTATCAAGATTCAAGAATGATTCGCCTCTATTGGGTAGTCCCCAAAAGGTACCCTTCCACAAAAATCACCCACCACATATTCCTCAAGGCCCAAATATTTGGTTACTGTGGTATTGTCACAAAAATCAGCCACCACATCGACCACGAGTGCTCCTCTGACCCAACCTCGACCTCGACACTTCACAATCCACATCCTGTTTTTTTTTTCCTCATAAGTGGAATGGGGGATTAGGGGAGTGGGGACATAAACTAGTAAATATCCCACCGGTGACTTCACATCCCACATTATGTTTTCTAACCACTCACATGAACTCGACAAAATATGGTGCAATTCCAAAAAGTGGGATAAAATCGGCCCGAGTTATGTGAACCAAACACCCCCCTTTGTGTAATATTGCAGGAGGAAGTGTAGATTTAGGAAATTATAGTTAGTTAGTAGGAATTGATTTAAGTAAGGATTAAGTTACTCAATGGGAATATATGAATTTTGTTTGCAAGTGATAATTATAAATAGTTACTAAAATTTAATAATTATTAGTAAATAAATTGTATTACTAAATGGTTTATGTCACGACCCGCACCCTGATTAGGGGCACGAGAACGTGGGTACGTCCAGCCTACGCCGCAGTGTCGGCGGTAGAATGCTGTATAGGTCTCTATAACATCTAACATCCACAACAAGATATATAAACCTGTCATCTCCGCACGGAGGTATAACATAACATCTCAACCTCTATATCTCAAACACAAGACTAGGAAGATAGAGCATGATATGGAATCAGAAAGAAAGGAAGAAACTGATATAAAGAGTTATCACACTACACAAAGTAGATGTCCAACACAATCAGTACAAACCTGAAATATACTAGTCACAACTAACAATCGGAACAATCCGATACAAAGTGAAAACTATAAACACTAGACTAGACTAGGCACCCTCTACTGAGCTAGATGCTCCTCAGGCTCCTGAAGTCACCCTCATGTGTCCATAGAAGTAGGACAGTCACCGTCATCATCTGTAATATTTCAACAGGTCCAGTCAGGACACAGGAACGAGCACAATACATCTCACGCAGTTCATATCATGTTGGAAAATATAAAGCTGCATAGAGTAAGATACATGGACTTTAAGAATATATATAAAACGAGAGAGATTGATAACTGGAAATATCTATATATATGATAAGTAAATTGTAGGTAACCTGTGATTTAGAGCATGATATGGTTATATAACTGGTTAGGACATATACAAGATTTCACAAGATTGCACAAGATAGAATTTTGATCATATAACAATTTCCTACTCACCCTCCCCAATCAATACACAAGGATCCAGTCAAGTTACGTTACCTTACACAAGAGGTTTTTATCATTTGCTCACGTGATCATGAGAGTACAAGATTGCACAAGAGTATACATGAAAGCGGTGTACATGAAATACAAGATGTTCGTGAAAACATGACAACTGTATCTGATGCACCCCGGGGGATAACATCGCATGACAAGATCCATATGTACCAATCCGTGATAATGACGTGACAGCATCATGTAAAGTAATCTAGAGCAAGATATAAGTCCTAACAAGTATGAAAAGATCAGAGAATGTACTCGCCTGTCACCCTTATGACTGATATGATAGATTCCGAACTGGTGTCACAGAGTCCTATTTGAGTAAAACAGGTCACAATATATCCACAAAGGTAAAATTAGAGTATACAATGCATACTACATGATTCTAGTCAATCGGTCAAAAGTCAACTCTTGGTCAACTCTAAAAGCAAACTAGGTCAACTAGTCAAAATTTGGTCAACCAATGTCAAAAGTTAAGGTTAGTCAAATCTAGGTCAAACTTAACTAACTAAGGTATTGGTCAACATAGACTAGTTCACAAGGTCATTAGGTCAAGGGTCAACTCTATAAGGCTAACTCAAACCAATCATAGGCTAACCTGTCTTAGATGACCTAAGATACTATACCACAATGCTAAGGCATAACCAATTACCTACCAAAATATATCACACATAATACATATATATATACAATACCAACCTTAATCCTGTAATCAAGCTAATCCCATACTCCAACTTAAGTCATGACTCAACTCTAAGTATTTCACTTAACCCCTACATATCTTAATCTATATAGGATTACCCATAATCCGTATGGTCAACCTAATCATCTAGTTAGGTTTAGTCAACCTTAGTCAAATAGTCCTTCTATGTTCATCCAGTCATTTCTAGGTCAATTAGGTCATGTTTGACCTATAGTTGACTGTTGGTCAACTGATCAACAAGGGTCAACTTGCTAGTTACTAGGTCCACTAGACCTATTGGTCATCCTAACTTGCTACTAACCTATGCTAGTATCCTAGGCACTATGACACATATACATTACATATATACATAGGCCATAGGCTAAGACTCAAGTCTATAACTATATACATATCTAATATATAGTCAACTATATATATATATTATATATATATATATATATAGATATATTATATATATATATATATATATATAATACCAAGGCCATATCACATATATATATATATATATATTATAATATATATATATATATATATATTATTTTATATATATATCTATATATATATATATATATATATATACCATATATATCCAACTATACCTAACCATATCAATATATATATATACACATATTCAACTATATAGTACCATATATATATATATATATATATTATATATATATAATATAATATATATATAATTATATATATATATAGATATAATATTATATTGTGTGAGTACTATATTATAATGTGGGTATTATATATATTATATCTATATATATATATATATATAGTACTCACATATATATATAATATAATATCTATAGATATATATATATATATATATATAGATATATATATATATATCTATATGTGGTACTATATATATGGACATATATATATATATATATATATATATATATAATATATATTATTATATATTATATTATTTATATATATATATTATAAATATATATATATATATGTCCATATATATATATGTCCCTTATATATATAGTACTCACATATATATATATATATATATATATATATATATATATATATATATATATATATATATATATATATATATATATATCCCATTATATATATACCCTATTATATATGTATAACTATTATATATATATATATATATATATATATATATAATATATATATATATATATACCATAACATATATATTTATATACATAATACATACTACATATATAGTAGAGAGAGAGAGAGAGAGATGGTGAGGCAGTGGTGTGTGAAAGCACAGCAGGGGGGGTTGATTCTCAGGAAAACTGAGAAAAAGGGGCCCACTCACACACAACATATATGCATATATATACATATATACATATATACATACATGCCTATATATATACATTTATACACTCATATACCCATAGACATATACCCACACACTCATATACATATATACTTATATATACAGTACATATATACATAATATGCATGTAATCTACATAAAAATCAATTCAAAATTCAAATACAAAATATGGAAATCACAGGATATTAAAAATACTGTGCAGTAAAGAAATTTGGGGGAAAACCCAATCCGACACCTAAACTCGACTAAGGCTCGAACCCCAAGGTTGGTAACACTAGCCCTAGGTGTCCTCTAGTGTCCTAAGTGCCTGACACGACACCATGACACGATACAACGTGTCCAAGTGTCAAAAATACAAATCGGGTAAACAGTTCAGTCACCGCGCGTGCACGAGTTCATGTGTCTCGTGGACACGACACAAGGGTCTAGAATCTCGTGATCACGTGGGTAGATTCGCCTAGGGTCAGGCTAGGTGTCCCAGTGTCTGTCTCGTGTCCAAGTGTCACACAGCGTCGACACGAGGCCCGTATCAGTCGGGTTTTCTCGACTGATACACGATGTTTACACCGCTCGTGCAGCGGTGCACGTGTCTCGTGGACACGACACCACGCCACGTAGGCCACGTGGTCATGTCCACGTGTAGCCCCATGTTGGGCTACACACTCGTGTCCACCACGAGGTGTCCACACGTGTCTAGAGTCGACACGACTCGCGTGTCAGTGAGAAAACGTGCGCGTGCAGTGCATGCGTGTCCAGTACGAGTGAGTTTTCTCACTCGACACGACACGAGAAGTCATGAGACTTTGGGGGCATGTTCGCAGACATTGCCCTCGTATCCATGTCAATTTTGACGTGTCCTAGTGCTCTGTGCAGTGAGCACGAGCAGTGTGGTAGCAGGGCACTGCCACACTGTGCAGTGCAGTGTGTGCAGCGTGTTCGTGTCCCGTTTTGGATACGGACACGACTCGAAGTGTGCTCAGTCAACTAGGGTTGTGTCCTACATGTCTAGGGCTACCCAAAAATATATTTTGTTTCACAAAAACACAACATTAAAACCTAAGTGGCATTTCACCAAACACTGCAATTAAGACACAGATACGTGTCCGATACGGACACCAAACCAAGCCTATTTCCTACCAAACTTGACCTACAGTTCCATGGTACCTAGATGCATGCAACTATGAAGAAAAATCACAATATTAACTAGGTATGAGGGTATTTACCTATGAGTGCAAAACTCAAGAAAAAGCCTAGAATAGGGGGGGTGTCCTCTTCACTTCTTGGTGTCCAAGTCCTTGTGTCCAGCTTTCTAGCCTCCCTTAGCACTCTTGATGTTGTAGGGTCCCAATGTAAAAAACTAGAGGGGAAAAGGAGTTGAAATGAACAAGTTGTGAGGGTTTGAAGGAAAGGGAATTTCTAGGTTTAAAACATGTAAATTTGTATGCAAGGGTTTGATATGATTATATAGGAAGGGTAGTGATAGAGGGGTGCCCATGGCTGGTCATAGGGTGTGGGGAGGGGGTGTCCATGAAGACTTTTGTGTCTTTCTTCTTGGTTAAGGTTTGGACTTCTAGGTAAGGAATGATATTTTGAGGGGTTTAAGGAAAATATCTAATATGTAAATATCTAGATATTTACACTACTTTAACCAATGACTAAATCTATCCTCAAGCTTCTAGGTTAGTAGCTAACCTCTAGATTAGGGTAAACTAGGTTAGGGACTAACATGGTACTTAACAATAATTAAAATAATATTAAAAACACATAATTCCAAATAAAATCTAGTAAATTACCAAAATACTCTTTTAGGCTAAAAATCACTAATTTGATGTTCTAAGCCTATGGCTAGGCTCACATGGTCATGGTAGTCTCTAGGTTATGAAATCTCTAGAGTTTACACTAGGGTTATACTAGTAAAATCACAAAGTCATAAGTCGTGACTTAGAAAATAGTTCTAATTAACTAAAAATCACCATAAATCATAATATGGTTTAAATATCATTATTAAATAATTATAATTACAAAATTTTAAAATTACTCTCATTTTAGAAACTGGGTGCTACAGTTTTCCCCCTTTGTTTGGAAACCCTCGTTTACTACTAAATATAGGATTTTAGAAAAATATTTTTAGGATATTAATAATAAAAATACTAACCCTAGATAACATTCATTCTATCATCTAACGGTAATTAATCATAAGATTGAGAATTAGGGAGAGAATTTTACACATAATAAATCAAAACTAAATAAATAATAATAATAATAATATAATAATAATAATAATAATAATAATAATTATTATTATTATTATTATAACTATTATAATTATTATAATAAAAATGACTAGTATTAGTATTTCAAGTACGAGTTAAAGGAACTTTAATTCATTTGAAAAAATATAGGCTTAATTGCACTTTGATGCCCTCGACTATTTCAGTTTTTCAACTTAATATCCTAAATTTTTTTACTCAGCTATTTTATTTTTTCACCTTAATATCTAAAACAAAAACAAAAAATTTCGAAACTACCCTTGGCTCCCTCTCTCTCTCCCCATGCACCTCCCCCCCCCCTTCTCCGACGATGCCCGCCCCCCCTCCCCCTCTGGTGGTCAATTCCTCCTCCCCCCTCCGGCGGTGCGCGAGGAGGGGACACAGGTGGAGGAGGGGGTGGGGGCGGCCGACGGCGAGAGGAGGGGAGAGGCGCACGGGTGGTCGGAGGGGGGGAGCGGGGGGTGTGGCTGGCCGGAGGGGGAGGGGTGCGGGCGGGGCGGAGAGGGGAAGGGAGTTGGGGAGTGGCTGGATGGGAGAGGCGGGTGGCCGGGAGGGGGGGGGGGGGGGGGGTGGGGGAGGGGTGTGGCCGGAGGGGGGGTGTGGGTTGGGAGGTAGTTTTGAATTTTAAGCAGGGACATTATTGTCCAAAAAAAATCATGGTATCAAATTGAAGAAAAAAAGGGTTAAGATATTAAGTTGAAAAACGAAAATAGTTGAGGGTATTAAAGTACAATTAAACCAAAAAATATATGAGATTTTACTAGCTAATCATCGGTTTTCCACATTTATTTATACAGTATCCATTATGCGTACATTCCTTAAAGTTTTATATCGATAGTTACAACTTGTGTGCTAATATAAATGAATTGGAAATTTTACAGAATTACTTGTTTCGAAAGGTCCAGTCAACCAAAGTATGTTAGGAGTAGCCAAGATGAATTTTGTAATTCCTTTTTTTTTTGTTACCTAAATAAATTTTATAATTGAAATTAATGAAATTGAAGGGTTGACTCGTTGGATGGTATTTGGGGATGAAAGTCGAGTCACTATGAACGTGGGTTTAGGAAGTCCACATAGGACATTCAATTATAAACGAAAAGGCCAACACTTTTAGCCCAATTCTGGGCTAGCAAACAGCCCTTTAACATGAAAAATCATTACTTTGGGCTCTCAACCCGGCACAAAAGTACATACAGTTCCCTTCAATTTTCTTTTTCCGTACATCCAGTTTTGAGAACCGGATATTGGTCTAAAATGGGAAAAATAATAGACGCTATTATTTATGCCAATAGCAACAAATTAAGACATTCATTGGTCGCTATCAAGATGCCCAAGCAAACATTGTTATACATCCGAGCTCTCTAGCCTAGTGGTATTAGAGCGGACACTCGGAAGGACCGACAAGGGTCGAGTCCCCCAATTGTGTGTGTGCGTGAAATTTCAAAAAAAAAATAATAAATAAATAAATAAATAAATAAAATAAAGACTTTCTGTCCACCACTTTAAAGCAGTTAAACACCCCCAAAAAGTGAGTGTGTTTGTTAAGCTAATACTTTTACGGTCTGCTTAGTAATGATGTTTACATTAGTGTTTTTGAACCCACCGTTCATGAAAATGCTTGCTTATTAAAAAAATTTGAGGCATTAATTTTGCTCGGCTTAAAATCCCTTACAAATTGATGTAATGTATATCCTACCCTATTTTTATGTGTTTTTCTTCTACTTCTTTCAAACTATGACTACTTTTCCGATAAGTTTTAAAAATATTTATCTCCTACTTTCAACTAGACATATTATTTAATATTTTATTATTATTTTGATCAAATATTGACTTACACCTTCGAGTTGTTACTGTATGGCAGTTTCTGCGGTCGGAACCGTTTTGTTTATATATGGACATATAGGTAATTTTTTCGTGTAAACAACTTTCCTAACCGCTCGCTATGAATTACCAAGCACGAGTTGGACTGGCTTAAAAGTCGCTAGTTAAAACCACCCAAAACTAGATCCCTCATAATTGATCGTAACAGGTACTCTAAAAATACCTCCTAACTGCTATCCTATAATTGCCAAACAGACCCTTAGGGAACTGTAATTACAAAGTTTATACTGTCCACAGATATTGAAAATGGGTTACCAAGATTAAAGTTAATTTTTACGAGAAGATATAAACTTATTTTAATTTTTTTAATAAATTAAGAATAATTTGGTAATCTATCTTGAAAATTCTAAAATACTGTAAATGTCTCCTTGACAATTGCAATTATCTACTTTATTTACAAAGGAAAAGGCTAAAAATTACCAAAACCAGTCTATAGTGATGTTTTTTTTTTTTTTGGATAAACCACTCTCAATAGGACCTATAGGCCCAAATACCCAACGGGCCAGTAGGTTTAACTGAGATTGACAACAGTGAACGCCTAAATTTGAGAGGAGAAAATAAACTGAAATATATTGAGTCTGTTGTGGACAATTAGCTCAACCTCACATGTATATCAATATATGTGTCTCAATTATCTCTACAAGCTATCCCAACCTCTCTTTATATAGGGAGAGAGGTTGGGGGTTATGAAGAAATGAAGGGCCAAAGGTCATGTAGGTTACAAGGAGATGAAAGATAAAAAGCCATATGAGTTACAACAGAGTCCAAGATTTGTAAGATAATTTATGGAGAAACTGAACAGTGTATTTTTTCTTTTAAATTCAGAAGAAGAAAAATATCAGTAAAAGTAGGTAGCTAGACCTAAAAGAAATCATCTAGGGCTAGAGAACGAAAGTGTAGATAATGATAAAATCCATGTTATACAAACTATGGATAGCGACATAGATACAAGCTACAACTGTCTTTAAAATAAGGACAGGGTATTCACCTACGTTTCATTATACGTACACAGATACGAGTACAAACACATATAAATATTATTATTTTTTCTTGTATGAGAAGAGAAGAGAGCCAAAGCATATTTTAATTAAGGCTTAATTGCACTTTGCTACCCTCAACTATTCCGCTTTTTCAACTTGATATCCTAAACTTTTTTTGTAACAAGTTGATACCCAAAAAATTTTTGGGACGAAAATACCCCTGCTCAAACCTTAAAATTACCCCCCTCCCTCCAACCCCAACCCCCTCCCCCACTCCGGCTACCCCCTCCCTCCCGCTCCGCCTCCCCTCCGGCCACCCCCCTCTCCCGCGTCCGGCCAACCCCCTTACCCCCACCGCCGCCAGCAGCCGCGGCGGCAACGACCGCCACAGCAGAAGCAGCCGTTGCCGCGGCGGTGGCACCGGAAGCGGGAGGGGGGGTTAGCCGGACGTGGGAGAGGGGGGTGGCCGAAGGGGAGGCGGAGCGAGAGGGTGGGGGTGGCCGAAGTGGGGGGGAGGGGGGGGAGGGGAGAAGGGAAGAGGGAAGGGATAAGGGCATTTTGAAATTTTTAAAAAAAATTAGGTATCAAGTTAAAAAAAAATAATAGTTGAGGTATTAACTTGTTACAAAAAAAGTTTAGGGTATCAAGTTGAAAAAGCAGAATAGTTGAGGGTAGCAAAGTACAATTAAGCCTTTAATTAAAATGTAAACGAAGCATCATATAAAAAATAACAAATTATGTGGCTACCAAATTTTGTATCCATGATCTATTGAGTTTTATTTTTAGGTTCCTTATAAAGGCACTTCATTTTTTGATCAGGACTAGCCCATTTTAAACTTTGTATTATTTACAAGTTTGCCATTGAAGAAATTGATCAGGGCTATCCCACTCTTTGGTATAAGTCACTAGTGCAAACAAGGACTGCCCAAATTTCTGGCAGCCCTACATACAGTAAGGACTGTCAGAAAAATGGACAGTCCTTTGTTTCACATGCTGTGACTTAGGACTGTCCAGTTTTCTGGCAGTCCATTCAGTTTGTAGGACTGCCAGAAAATTGGGCAGTCCTTGTTTGCACTAGTGACTTATACCAAAGAGTGGGATAGCCCTGATCAATTTCTTCAATGACAAACTTGTAAATAATACAAAATTTAAAATGGGCTAGTCCTGATCAAAAAATAAAGTGCCTTTATAACTAACCTATTTTTATTGGACAACATAAATGCTCCGAAACTTTCATAGTGCATGGCAGCCCGGGCCGTATTAGAAAATATTTTCTTTACTCCTTCCAAAATAAGCAAAAAAATAAATAAATAAAGTAAATATTACCGATTTTCGGAAAAGTCGTATACGTAGCATTGTCCTAAAAGTTAATTCGGATATATGAGCAGACTTGTTCCGAATACTCCTAGTGGTAAAATTTCTGTTCTACTAGTATCTCCTCGTCGCACACAACTCGAAAAGAGCGACCCTGATTTAGTTCTGCCCAGAGCAAGAATGAAGAACATAAGAGCTTTGAAAAAAAAAATCGTGAGAAATTTTACATAGAGATTTCTGTAGTAAAAATGATGAGAGGAACCTCAATATATAGGCTGCTGAGTACTCTCCTACGGACAGAAAAATAATGGTCAATTAACTCGGGTTACAAAGTAAACAACAATGTAAAAAACGTGATTCATTGAACCTATGAATCACCTGGACATAAATAAATGTGTCCAAACGTTTGAAAATCAATGGATTACAAACGGTCAGAAAATTAAAGATGAGCAAAAGGACTTTAAGGGACACAATCCGAATCTGAAGAGAAAATTGAATCGACATTCGGCGCCCGCAGATGTGGGCACGTACTCGCACCCGTTACGCGTGCCGAGCCGAGCCGGACGATGCGCGTGTGTGGTTCCATAGGACTCCCGCACAATACTTCAATGAAGCAACAAGGAGCAAAGCAATATATGTTCAAATAGTTTCCATACTCCAACCGATGTAGGACTATAAAATGCAAAGAGAAGTTGGTATTTTGCAATCAGCAAGCTTGGACAGATGAGACGGATGCCTATCACCTCAACCACTCACATTAAATAATCAAACGAACTCATAGCATCCACCGTGAAAAGTGGTTTGAAGTGCTACATTTTTTGCTTTATAGTCAAAATTTGTAGCACTTGGGGGGGACTTTTGTCCGCACTTAAAAAATGCTAGAAAATGGAGAGGTTCCTAAAATTTGGAACGTATGCTAGTTCGTGAATAGTAAACACAACTGGACCCACCAAGTGGAAGAAAGAAAGAAAAAATAATAAAAAGGGAAGGAGAAAAAGGAGATTAATTTTGTGTGTTATTTGAAGTGCATCATTGTGTGTATACCAAGAAAACACATCAAAAACAATATTTTACACGATTTCAAAATAATTTAGAATATGGATAAGAATATCTCCACTATGGTTGCTATAAGCAACCAACTATCTAAAATATATGAAAATAAAGTTGAATATATAACAAACATAGTATATATAGATCTACATATATAGAATAATCTAAAATATACCGCACTATTGTTCCTGATTTCCGTTTCGGTCCAATACCTCGACAAGAGTAACCATTTACTCGATTAGTTCAAATAAAAATTTCAAATAGTGTGCAATGTTAGGTTTAGTAGCTTAATTGTCCCTACTTGAATTGCCTGTAAGTAGGAGTTGACAAATTAACAAGAATAAATAAAGTGTGGATCTTGGGATTTATAGCTATATGTAGGTATTTTGTATATGTTTTAGACTTGGTATAGCCTTATGTAGATTATGAAAGTGAGGCTACGTTTAGTAGCAATGGTTAATATTTTTATCTATACTTTGGGATATGCTCACATAATAGGTCTTATAGGTTATATAATTTATTGGCTAAAATATAATTTGATACTCTCAACTATCACTGTTTTTCAACTTGATATCCTCAACTTATATTTCTAACTTGATACCCATTTTTTAATTCCTAAACTACCATTTTTCAAACTGCTACTTCCCCCACCCCCTCCCCTCCCCTCCCCTGGCGGCCATCCCGCTGCCCCCTCCCCCTCCGGCGACCCTCCCCACCCCACACCCCCCACCCCCGTACCCCCTCCCCACCCTACCTAGCCCCGCTCCCGTGCACCCCCGCACGCCGCCCCGCTCTACTCGCACCCGCTCGCGTGGTGCCCAGCACGCCCCCGAGCGTCCCCGCGTCCGCCGCCTGCTCGCTCCTGCCGTCCACTACCACCCACAACTGGAGAGATAGGGAGGTGGGAGGTTGGGAGGAGAAAAGAATAAGCAATTTGGTCCAATTTTTTTTCTCCAGAGTATTAAGTTATTACCTATAAAAGTTGAGAATATCAAGTTAAAAAAGGTGATAGTTGAGGGTATCAAATTACAATTTAGCATAGTTTATTTATCTTGGTCTTGCTGGCTTGTTCGTATTACTTTTATAGGTTCTCATTTGTACATCTATAACGGGATTGAATAAGAAAACAAGGCTGATCAATTCACATTTTCTACTATTTTTTTTTTAATTCCTATACCTTATGTATCTCTCCTCTACTATTACCATGCGGCTGGGAAATTGCTAAAAAATATGAACCAACTAAGTCATATATATATATATATATATATATATATATATATATATATATATATATATATATATATATATTTCGAAAATGCAATTTATTGAAATAGAAGGAGTGGCTCAAAAAGAGCATTACAGAAAGTACCATAGGCAAAAACACAAAAAGGACTTGGTGAAATGAGGAAACACAAGAGTTCTAAAAGTGAAAATTCAAAATTTTGAAAATTCGAAATTTTGAAATTTTGACCGGTCGTGGGCGTTCAGCCCTGTGCAAATGCGGGCGCGAAACACGAAGGGTTTCGGGTCAGGCGCGCAACCCAAAGGCACACAGGCCAGTGGAGAGCAGGCGCACTGCCCGGGGGGGCTCTGCCCGAGGGGCGCTCTGGTCGAGGATGCCTCGCCCCCCCCCTCGGCGCGACACCTGAATGGCTCCGGCGGGACGAAGGGGAGGCTGGGGTTGCTGGTCAGAAGAGGGGGACTGTCACGACCCGTACCCTAGAGTAAGGGCACGAGACGTGAATATGTCCAGCCTACGCCGCAGTGTCGGCGGTAGAACGCTGTCCTAGGTCACAACACCTAGCAATCTATATATCTAAACAGTTTATACTCCCCAAATGGGGGTGACATAGCAATAGAAACTCAATCACAACTAAGGAAGATATAGCACGATATGAATAGAACTCAAGGAATGAAATAGATAAAACAGTAGTCTAAGATAATCCAGCAGTACAAGTCTCAGATAAAGAATATATACAACTGATCTCCAAAATAAGAGTCTAACTAGAACATGTCTCAATACTACAAATGAAGAACAAGCTAGCTAATCTAGTCTAGGCAGTCGGGGGAAAGTCCTCAGCTACTGCTGGATCCTCCTGAGGGTCCAGCTCACAGGTGTCATCTAAGGCTGCCCCGTAGTAGGTGTCCAGGCAAGCCTCCTCCTCGTCCTCTGTAATATTTTCAACAGGTCCAGTCAGGACAGGAGCGAGTACAGTACATCTCAACAAATCATAGCAGGTTAGAAAATAAAAACATGCAGTAAAGTAAGATACGAGTACTGAAGAAATGCTGTATGTAAACAGGAAGAGAACTGTAATGTAAATATCTACTATACATAGAGAACTAACAGTGGCTAGTGAGTCAGAGTACGAGATAGCACATGTGAACAGGACGGATTTGCACAGGATCGAGGTGCACAAGATCTACACTACTTTGGAATTGTTCACACAACTACTAGCACTCCCCCGTATCCCCAATCAATACACAAGGATCTAAACAGGTTATGTTATTGCACAAGATATCACATGGGGGCCCATATAGGGTGCACATGATAGTATACATGGGGGCCCAGTGAACATGAGAGTACAAGATTCACAGGAGTGCACATGTAAAATAGAAGCACATGAGTACATGATGTAAGTGAAATGCACAAGCACAATGTACCCGATGCTCCCGAGGGGGATAACATCGCATGTAGAGATCCATATAGTACCAATCCGTGTGACCAACGTGACAGTACAAGTAAATTAATCTACTGCAGGAAATAATTCTAAGCAGGATATGAAATGATCAGAGAATGTACTCGCCTGTAACTAAGTGTCCGGTATGAAACGTACTGTCCAAGGAGTGGTGTCTGGCTCCTAATCAGAACAGCACAAGTCACAACAAGTCCAGAATATCAAAATGGAGTCCTATTATGCATTCTATATGATTCTAAGTCAATCTAGACCAAAGTCAACTCATGGTCAACTCTGGTCAATCCTAGAAGTCAAACTAGGTCAACTATGGTCTAACAAGACTAGGTTAGCCTAAACTAGGCTATGCCAACCTATACTAGCTAGCACCATTCCTATCAAGGCTAAGCAACTACATCATAACTAACAAGGAAATTATATATAGATATATATATAGGCACTTCATACAAATCACACATCTACACATTGAATGGCCTACACATGTAAAGCTCATAAATTAGGAAAGAGAAGAGCTAGTGTGGGTGTGTGTGTGTGTAGGAATAATGTGTGTGCAACAGGGTAATATAAGGGTGTGTAACAGGAAGGTAGTGTGTGTGAATATGGCAGGGTGTATGTGTGTGGCAACATAACAGTGAAAGGTGTGTGTGATGTGCATTGGCAAATAAGTGTGCAGGAACAAATAGGCTTGTGTGTGTATTATGTGCAACAGTAAAGTAAAGGAAAGAATGTGTGTGTGTGTTCATGTATGTTTGCAGGAAAACAAGGCAGTGAAGAATGCAACAGTGTAAGTGACAGTGAACAATGTAGAACAGTGTGTGTGTGTGTGTGTGTCTAAGTTGCAGGAAAAATCAGGGAAAGGAAATGCTGTGTGCAGGAAAATGATAATGTGGCAGGAATTACAAAGTGACAGTATGCAGGAAACAAAAGCAGTGAAGGGAAGTACTCAGGAAAACAGTAAGGAAAAGAAAAGAAAGGGAATCAACATTGTTCTTCAAATCTCAGTTTTGTAAAAGAGTGTAACCCTCTGGTATATCCAAGTATTCACTCTCAGGTTTTTATAAAAACAAAACTCAGGAATCACTTGACAGTGAACACAGGTTTCATGTATCAAACAAACTCAGATTATATAGACTGAACTCAACTCAGTTTTAAGAAGAAAGGGAAAAGAATTCAATTCACTATCTCCCTTCATATCAACTCAGTTAAACATTAAACAATGTGAACTTGAACTATATCATAAGTGTATCATTCAAAACCTTTTTAAGAAACAAAACTGGACCCCTCTCAGTCTCAGGTATCCATCTTTCAATATCATATCAGCAAGGAAAAGAAATCATTTGTCCAATGCTAAGAAAACTGAACCAAAAGTCCCCACATTTCCCTTTTAAAATTTTGAAGTCCACACTACACCAACATCCCAAAAATTGAATCACATATAGGTAGCATGTAGGATAACACATTTGAACTTTAGAAACATGTATTAAACAATAATTTGCAGGTTAATCTATGAATCAAATTCAATATCAAGAACTGGATCACAAGACTGATACCTTAATATTCCAGGTTTTGCAAGTTTGGAAATTAACTAATAAAATTCCATTCAAACACAATTAATGAGTTGGTAACATATTGCATACATTATATAGGTGTCCTGAACCAATTTGTGTCCAACACGATGGACACAAACGTGTCCATACAACCAGATAACCAAACAGTGCACTGGCACTGCACAGCAGTGCACTGCCTCGTGCGTGTGTGCACGCGTGTCGTGCACACGACACAGCACGAGGTAGGCCTCGTGCTCATGCACCTGGGTACCCCTAGACTAGGGTTAAGTCTAGGTCCTCCTGTCCTGGGTCCTCGCGTCCACGTGTCCAAGTTAGACACGCGTATCAGAGCCCATACACACGAGTACACAGACTCAGTGTAAAACCAGTGTGGCGTGTCGTACACCCTCGACACGACACGAAAAGTCGTGCCACTTGGGGAGTGTCATGACAGACACTGCCCCATAGTGTGTGTCAATTTATTCATGTCCAAGTGTCGTGTCCAGGGAGATCTTGCCCCCGAGTAGCAGGGGACTGCTGTGCGGTCAGAAACTGTGGGTTCGTGTGTCCAAAACAACACGACACGATACAAATACCACCTCAGAAAGACAGAAATCAATAAGCAATAATAAGATCTAGATTCCTATTCAAAAGATTTCTAGAAAATAGGTTGAAATGTCCTTTGGGACATTTCAACAAACACCTACAGTGGGTTTCTGATACGTGTCCCAAATGGACACGAAACCACTGACACAGGACACGAACCTATCCAAACCCTAGGGGGACCCTTAGGGCTTCCTATTGGTGAAGACTACATGAAGTTTCATGGAGAAATGAAGGAGATACCTCAATGTGAAGTTTCAATGGGAAATGGCTCTTCTAGCTCTTTGCTTGATGTCCAAATCACTTCCAATCAATAGCAAACTGAACCAAAACTTCCATAACAACAAGAATACCAGTGTTAGAAATCATTGCAACTGATTTGGAGATTTTAGGACCTATTATGGAATTAAAATGGATTAATGAAGACAAGAACTCACCTCCTTCTTCTTGGATCTATTTTTTCTAAGGAGGGAGGCTAGCCCTAAAAACTAGGAGGATATTTATAATGGGGGAATCCCTAGGTGGATATGGTGGCCGGCCAAGTGGGTTAGGGTTAGGGTCTTGTCATTTGGTTGGGCCTTGGGCCACTACAAAGCTAAATGTAGATTTGATTTAAACAAGGTTCTAAACCACAAGTCATGGCTTATGACTTCTATTCCTATTTGCTAAAATGACTTAAACCAAGTGCTAGGCTAGGTTAGACTGGAGTCTCTTGACCTAACCATGGCCCACTAACTAGGGTTAGTTTCTAGGTAGGTCTACAAATTCAACACTAGCCAAAAGTCAACCTAGTCAAACAATTCCAAATAAATTTCCAAAAATTCTCATAAATTCTAATTAATTCTAATAAATTTAAAAATACCCCAAAATGACAAAAATACCCTCACACTAGAAATATGGTAGTGACAAATCTACCCTCCTTAAAAGAATTTCGTCCTCGAAATTGAAAGGCGAAATGCAACTGATGAGAAGGATAGAAAGTATACCTCAAGGTCCAAAAAGATAAGGGTACCGCTCGCGCATCTCATCCTCCCGCTCCCAGGTAGACTCTCCTGGAGAATGATGCCTCCATGCGACGCGTACCAAAGGTATCACCTGGTTCCTCAGAATCTTCTCCCGTCGATCCAGAATCTCCACTGGCTGCTCTGGATAGCTGAGAGAAGGGCCCACCTCAATCTCCGAATGATCGAGCACATGGCTAGGGTCAGCCACGTACCGTCTCAACTGTGATACATAGAATACGTTGTGGACCCCCACAAGTGCAGGCGGCAAGTCTAGCCTGTAAGCCACGTCACCGACTCTCCCGCTGATAACAAAAGGGCCGATGAAGCGCGGGCTAAGCTTCCTGCCTCCACCAAAACGTATCGTACCACGAGTCGGAGATATCCTCAAGAAAACCTGGTCTCCGACCTAATCACAAGCAAGGTCTCAATTAAAATAAATAACAAATAAGACCAAAAATCACAAACAAACAACCTAAATCTAATCCTACTCTAATCTGTACCTCAAACTCCAAGGGCCTCCGGTGGCTATCGGCCCAGTGCCGATGTCTGTCCTGCGCCACGCGAAGTCTGTCCCTGATGAGCTTCACCTTCTCGGCCGCATCCACAATCATCTCTGGCCCCAGCAAGGCTCGCTCACCAACATCATCCCAGGATAAGGGTGTACGGCACCTACGCCCGTACAGAGCCTCGAAAGGTGACATCTCGATGCTGGCCTAGAAACTATTGTTATAGGCAAACTCCATCAAATGAAGATGATCCTCCCAGGAACCTCCAAAGTCCAGGACGCACGTCCGTAGCATATCTTCGAGAGTCTGAATAGTCCGCTATGACTGTCCGTCCGTATGGGGGTGGTATGCAGTACTGAACTTGAGCTGAGTGCCCAAGCTGGTCTGCAGACTCCTCCAGAAATGGAAAGTAAAATGGCTATCCCGATCCGAGACGATGCTGACCAGAACTCCGTGGATCCTGACTATCTGTCGCATATACATCTCCGCCAGCCTCTCTGTAGACATGCCCACCTTGAATGGCAAGAAGTGGGCCGATTTGGTCAACCTGGTCAAACAGATCGTCGATCCGCGGCAGTGGATATCTGTTCTTGATCGTGAGGTTGTTGAGTGCCCTGTAGTCAATACACATGCGTACTGACCCATCCTTCTTCGGCACAAACAACACTGGTGCACCCCATGGCGACGAACTCGAGCGGATGAAGCCCTTGTCCTGTAGCTTATCCACCTGCTTCTTCAGCTCCACCAGCTCGCTGTTGTTCACCCGATAGACATGCTGAGAAATGGGCTCCGCTCCTGGAACCAAGTCTATCGAGGACTCTATGTCCCTGTCTGGTGGCAGTCCCGACAACTCCTCCGGGAAAACATCCATATACTCTGCTATCAAGGGGTGTGGAATCGCCTGCTCCCCGACCGATACTCCACAGAAGACTCCGCTGCTCTGCTCTGCCTGACGTCTGGAGTACTCGTACTCTGGCTCCCCCGGCGCTCTGAACAGCACTCTACCCCCTCTGTAATCAATGCTGGCGTGGTGCCTGCTCAACCAATCCATGCCTAGTACTATATCGTAGTTCGGCAATGGCATTACGAGCAAGCTCACCTCCAACTCACGGCCTCCCAAAACTACTCTCCGACCCTTACAAACATTACTCACGAGGATAATACCACCCCCGGTCGTGATCTTGTAAGTCTTAGGTAACGATTCAGCTATGATACCGTGTCTAATCGCAAAAGATACTGAAATGAAGCTATACGATGCACCGGAATCAAACAATGCAAATGCTGGACTGGAGTCAAAAAGAATCGAACCTGCAATCAGCTCTCCAGTCACCTCTGTCTCTCCAGCTGCCATGGCGAAAACTCGCCCCTGCTGGCCTCCCCTGGCCTGCTGCTGGTGCTGGACAAACCTCTGCTGCTGAGTCGGCAGGGCTGGTCCCCGCTGCTGGCCCACTGGAGCTCTGGCTCCACCTTCCTGAGCTGTTCGTCCCACAGACGTAGGACACTCCCTCATCTGGTGATCTGCTGCTCCGCACAGAAGGCACCTCCCGAGCCTCTTCCTGCAGTCATTCCATCCATGCCCTGGCTTCTTGCAGAAGGGGCAACTGACTGTCTGCCTGGGTGCCTGATGCTGCTGCTAAGCCGGCCTCTGCTAAATCGGCTGCGGCTGAAACTGCCTGGGCTGCTGGTGCTGAAAATGAGGCCTTTTGGCCTGGCCTCCGCTGCTGCTACTGCCCCCAACTGGGTCTCTCCCTCTCTTGAGCCTAAGCTCAAGATTATCCTCTGCTAGCAGGGCTCTCGTCAAGATCTCCTCAAATGTAGCATCTCTGTTCCCCTTGGTCAGGGACTTGACCTCCTTGACCAGACCCTTCCAGAACCTCTGGGCCTTCGCCGTCTCGCTCAACCCCTCAACAAACCTGCCGAGACGGCCAAACTCTCCCGCATACTCCTCAACTGAGAGGCTCCCCTGGACCAAGCTCTCAAACTGTGTCTCCAAGGCTCTGACTGCTGAATCTGGGAAGAACTTCTTCTTGAAGAAGCCCCTGAACTGCTCCCAAGTTTGCCCTGGTACCCCCCACCCTGGGGTCCGACTGATACCAGGTGCGAGCAAGATCTCGCATCCGGCTAGCTGCGGCCTCGATCTGAAGGTCTGCTGGGATCCTGGCCAAGCAGAAGATCTCCTCCATATGCTCGATCCACTCGTCGGCATACAGGATCCCCTCTGTCCCCATAAAGTCTCTGGGGCTCATCTTCTGAAACTGCTCGATCCCTGGTGTCCTCTGCTGCTGTACCACTGGTCGAGCTGCGGCTGTCATGACAGCCAACTCCATGCCTCTGTCCTGCCGAGCCTGCTGTCGGTCCATGAACTGCTGGAAATATGCGAACATCTGAGCTGCATCCACATGTCCTGGAGGCGGTAGTGGCTGGAAAGGATCCTCTGGATAGACCGGGTCCTGCCTCCCAGTCGGTGAGTGCATACCCCCTGCTGCGACTGCCGAGGTCTCAACACGAGCTGAGATGGCAGGAGCTGCAGTCCCCTGGCCTCGCCGTGCTGGCTGAGAGGTAGCAGTCCCCTCTATAGCATCCTCATGGGTGGCACGCTGCAATCGAGTCTCTACCATCCTGAATATAGACAAACAAGAGTATTAATTTCTGAGAAAGAAGCAAAATAACAAAGGCGGACAATTATAATTCAAAGGATTAGCTGACAAAAGGATTTAGATGGCAATAAAAGGAATTTTCCTAAAGTGATTGAGTATCTTAAAATTAATGTCCTATATCCTATAGCAGGCTGCAGCAATACTCTAGTTTGAGTACCACTACACTTCTAGTCTAGACCTGCATGGGCCACCACTAAAAACGTGTCACGACCCGCACCCTAGAGTAAGGGCACGAGACGTGAATACGTCCAGCCTACGCCGCAGTGTCGGCGGTAGAACGCTGTCCTAGGTCACAACACCTAGCAATGTATATATCTAAACAGTTTATACTCTCCAAATGGGGGTGACATAGCAATAGAAACTCAATCACAACTAAGAAAGATATAGCACGATATGAATAGAACTCAAGGAATGAAATAGATAAAACAGTAGTCTAAGATAATCCAGCAGTACAAGTCTCAGATAAAGAATATATACAACTGATCTCCAAAATAAGAGTCTAACTAGAACATGTCTCAATACTACAAATGAAGAACAAGCTAGCTAATCTAGTCTAGGCAGTCGGGAGAAAGTCCTCAGCTACTGCTGGATCCTCGTGAGGGTCCAGCTCACAGGTGTCATCTAAGGCTGCCCCGTAGTAGGTGTCCAGGCAAGCCTCCTCCTCGTCCTCTGTAATATTTTCAACAGGTCCAGTCAGGACAGGAGCGAGTACAGTACATCTCAACAGATCATAGCAGGTTAGAAAATAAAAACATGCAGTAAAGTAAGATACGAGTACTGAAGAAATGCTGTATGTAAACAGGAAGAGAACTGTAATGTAAATATCTACTATACATAAAAAACTAACAGTGGCTAGTGAGTCAGAGTACGAGATAGCACATGTGAACAGGACAGATTTGCACAGGATCGAGGTACACAAGATCTACACTACTTTGGAATTGTTCACACAACTACTAGCACTCCCCCGTATCCCCAATCAATACACAAGGATCTAAACAGGTTATGTTATTGCACAAGAGATCACATGGGGGCCCATATAGGGTGCACATGATAGTATACATGGGGGCTCCGTGAACATGAGAGTACAAGATTCACAGGAGTGCACATGTAAAATAGAAGCACAAGAGTACATGATGTAAGTGAAACGCACAAGCACAATGTACCCGATGCTTCCGAGGGGGATAACATCGCATGTAGAGATCCATATAGTACCAATCCGTGTGACCAACGTGACAGTACAAGTAAAGTATTCTACTGCAGGAAATAATTCTAAGCAGGATATGAAATGATCAGAGAATGTACTCGCCTGTAACTGAGTGTCCGGTATGAAATGTACTGTCCAAGGAGTGGTGTCTGGCTCCTAATCAGAACAGCACAAGTCACAACAAGTCCAGAATATCAAAATGGAGTCCTACTATGCATTCTATATGATTCTAAGTCAATCTAGACCAAAGTCAACTCATGGTCAACTCTGGTCAACCCTAGAAGTCAAACTAGGTCAACTATGGTCTAACAAGACTAGGTTAGCCTAAACTAGGCTATGCCAACCTATACTAGCTAGCACCATTCCTATCAAGGCTAAGCAACTACATCATAACTAACAAGGAAATTATATATAGATATATATATAGGCACTTCATACAAATCACACATCTACACATTGAATGGCCTACACATGTAAAGCTCATAAATTAGGAAAGAGAAGAGCTAGTGTGGGTGTGTGTAGGAATAATGTGTGTGCAACAGGGTAATATAAGGGTGTGTAACAGGAAGGTAGTGTGTGTGAATATGGCAGGGTGTATGTGTGTGGCAACATAACAGTGAAAGGTGTGTGTGATGTACATTGGCAAATAAGTGTGCAGGAACAAATAGGCTTGTGTGTATATTATGTGCAACAGTAAAGTAAAGGAAAGAATGTGTGTGTGTGTTCATGTATGTTTGCAGGAAAACAAGGCAGTGAAGAATGCAACAGTGTAAGTGACAGTGAACAATGTAGAACAGTGTGTGTGTGTGTGTGTGTCTAAGTTGCAGGAAAAATCAGGGAAAGAAAATACTGTGTGCAGGAAAATGATAATGTGGCAGGAATTACAAAGTGACAGTATGCAGGAAACAAAAGCAGTGAAGGGAAGTACTCAGGAAAACAGTAAGGAAAAGAAAAGAAAGGGAATCAACATTGTTCTTCAAATCTCAGTTTTGCAAAAGAGTGTAACCCTCTGGTATATCCAAGTATTCACTCTCAGGTTTTTATAAAAACAAAACTCAGGAATCACTTGACAGTGAACAGGTTTCATGTATCAAACAAACTCAGATTATATAGACTGAACTCAACTCAGTTTTAAGAAGAAAGGGAAAAGAATTCAATTCACTATCTCCCTTCATATCAACTCAGTTAAACATTAAACAATGTGAACTTGAACTATATCATAAGTGTATCATTCAAAACCTTTTTAAGAAACAAAACTGGACCCCTCTCAGTCTCAGGTATTCATCTTTCAATATCATATCAGCAAGGAAAAGAAATCATTTGTCCAATGCTAAGAAAACTGAACCAAAAGTCCCCACATTTCCCTTTTAAAATTTCGAAGTCCACACTACACCACCATCCCAAAAATTGAATCACATATAGGTAGCATGTAGGATAACACATTTGAACTTTAGAAACATGTATTAAACAATAATTTGTAGGTTAATCTATGAATCAAATTCAATATCAAGAACTGGATCACAAGACTGATACCTTAATATTCCAGGTTTTGCAAGTTTGGAAATTAACTAATAAAATTCCATTCAAACACAATTAATGAGTTGGTAACATATTGCATACATTACATAGGTGTCCTGAACCTATTTGTGTCCAACACGATGGACACAAACGTGTCCATACAACCAGATAACCAAACAGTGCACTGGCACTGCACAGCAGTGCACTGCCTCGTGCGTGTGTGAACGCGTGTCGTGCACACGACACAGCACGAGGTAGGCCTCGTGCTCATGCACCTGGGTACCCCTAGACTAGGGTTAAGTCTAGGTCCTCCTGTCCTGGGTCCTCGCGTCCACGTGTCCAAGTTAGACACGCGTATCAGAGCCCATACACACGAGTACACAGACTCAGTGTAAAACCAGTGTGGCGTGTCGTGCACCCTCGATACGACACGAAAAGTCGTGCCACTTGGGGAGTGCCATGACAGACACTGCCCCATAGTGTGTGTCAATTTATTCGTGTCCAAGTGTCGTGTCCAGGGAGATCTTGCCCCCGAGTAGCAGGGGACTGCTGTGCGGTCAGAAACTGTGGGTTCGTGTGTCCAAAACGACACGACACGATACAAATACCACCTCAGAAAGACAGAAATCAATAAGCAATAATAAGATCTAGATTCCTATTCAAAAGATTTCTAGAAAATAGGTTGAAATGTCCTTTGGGACATTTCAACAAACACCTACAGTGGGTTCCTGATACGTGTCCCAAATGGACACGAAACCACTGACACAGGACACGAACCTATCCAAACCCTAGGGGGACCCTTAGGGCTTCCTATTGGTGAAGACTACATGAAGTTTCATAGAGAAATGAAGGAGATACCTCAATGTGAAGTTTCAATGGGAAATGGCTCTTCTAGCTCTTTGCTTGATGTCCAAATCACTTCCAATCAATAGCAAACTGAACCAAAACTTCCATAACAGCAAGAATACCAGTGTTAGAAATTATTGCAACTGATTTGTAGATTTTAGGACCTATTATGGAATTAAAATGGATTAATGAAGACAAGAACTCACTTCCTTCTTCTTGGATCTATTTTTTCTAAGGAGGGAGGCTAGCCCTAAAAACTAGGAGGATATTTATAATGGGGGAATCCCTAGGTGGATATGGTGGCCGGCCAAGTGGGTTAGGGTTAGGGTCTTGTCATTTGGTTGGGCCTTGGGCCACTATAAAGCTAAATGTAGATTTGATTTAAACAAGGTTCTAAACCACAAGTCATGGCTTATGACTTCTATTCCTATTTGCTAAAATGACTTAAACCAAGTGCTAGGCTAGGTTAGACTAGAGTCTCTTGACCTAACCATGGCCCACTAACTAGGGTTAGTTTCTAGGTAGGTCTACAAAGTCAACACTAGCCAAAAGTCAACCTAGTCAAACAATTCCAAATAAATTCCCAAAAATTCCCATAAATTCTAATTAATTCTAATAAATTTAAAAATACCCCAAAATGGCAAAAATATCCTTATACTAGAAATGTGGTAGTGACAAATCTACCCTCCTTAAAAGAATTTCGTCCTCGAAATTGAAAGGCGAAATGCAACTGATGAGAAGGATAGAAAGTATACCTCAAGGTCCAAAAAGATAAGGGTACCGCTCACGCATCTCATCCTCCCGCTCCCAGGTAGACACTCCTGGAGAATGATGCCTCCATGCGACGTGTACCAAAGGTATCACCTGGTTCCTCAGAATCTTCTCCCGTCGATCCAGAATCTCCACTGGCTGCTCTGGATAGCTGAGAGAAGGGCCCACCTCAATCTCCGAATGATCGAGCACATGGCTAGGGTCAGCCATGTACCATCTCAACTGTGATACATGGAATACGTTGTGGACTCCCACAAGTGCAGGCGGCAAGTCTAGCCTGTAAGCCACGTCACCGACTCTCCCGCTGATAACAAAAGGGTCGATGAAGCGCGGGCTAAGCTTCCCGCCTCCACCAAAACGTATCGTACCACGAGTCGGAGATATCATCAAGAAAACCTGGTCTCCGACCTAATCACAAGCAAGGTCTCAATTAAAATAAATAACAAACATGATCAAAAATCACAAACAAACAACCTAAATCTAATCCTACTCTAATCTGTACCTCAAACTCCAAGGGCCTCCGGTGGCTATCGGCCCAGTGCCGATGTCTGTCCTGCGCCACGCGAAGTCTGTCCCTGATGAGCTTCACCTTCTCGGCCGCATCCACAATCATCTCTGGCCCCAGCAAGGCTCGCTCACCAACATCATCCCAGGATAAGGGTGTACGGCACCTACGCCCGTACAGAGCCTCGAAAGGTGACATCTCGATGCTGGCCTGGAAACTATTGTTATAGGCAAACTCCACCAAATAAAGAACATCTCGATGCTGGCCTCGAAAGGTGACATCTCGATGCTGGCCCGGAGGTGGCCGGCGCGAGCTGCCAGGGGACAGCCCACCACGGAGGCGGCCACCAAGGGAGTCCCCACCCGCCGAGGGCTCCCCAAGGAGCAGTGCTGCTCGCCTTTATATATATATATATATATATATATATATATATATATATATATATATATATCATCCATTAATTATTAAACAATTATATAAAAAAATTCTTACTACCACATTTGTATCTCCTAATTTAGTTAAGAACATAAATTCTAAAATAATTTTAACTATTAATTATTAAACAATTATATAAAAAAATTCTAACTACCACATTTGTATCTCCTAATTTAGTTAAGAACATAAATTCTAAAATAATTTTAACTATTTCTACATATAACAAATTCCAAAATATATTCAATATTCAAATTATGTTTAAACTAAGTATATAATATTATCTAATTAAATACACATCCAAAATTATTAAAATATATATATAACAAATCCTAAAATAAAAATAATCAAATCATATTTAAAACACTTTAGTTTACTTTTAATTTTTTTTATCCACTTGATTTTTTTTCTGACCATTCATATTAGCTTATTAAATAATCACCAATCCAACATATCAATAATTGCTATTTTCTTTGTGTTTCCAAACCCCAGGGTTTGCTCTCCCTAGGCGATCTTTCCCAAACCCTAGGGTTTGAGTTGCCGGCTCTCCCCAATAATCTCCCTCCTTCCCTTGTCGCCTCCCCCATCTTCCCACCTTCCTTTCTCTATCTCCTCTCCTCCCTGCGTTGACCCTCCCCTCTCCCCCTGTTCAACCCCCCATGGCGTCGTATAGGGAAGTTGTTAAAAAAATGGCGGATCTGTTCTGCTTACAAGGCTCGGCGGCTACCATCTCTCTCTAATAGAGAGAGTTTGGTGGCCGATCACTGGGCGTCCTCGATCGCCATCAAACCGCTCTCCTCCCGCAGATTCTCGTGTTCGTCGTTGGGATCCATTCTCCCCAAACTATGGAAAATACCTGACTCTGTTCAGGTGTCGGATCTGGATCTCGATGCGGGATCCTTCCTGGTGCGTTTGGAGTCCCCTGGGGTGGTGGATCGGGTGATCTTGGATGCGCCATAGAGTATCAATGATGATCTCCTAGCCATCAAGAGATGTGATCCTGGTAAACTCTCCGAAGAATATAAATTCCAGTTTGTTGACTTCTGGGTTCAAATCCATCGCCTACCTCCGAAGTTTTTGAATCGTATGGCTGTTACTAGAATTGCGGAAAGCATTGGCTCGCCCAGACAATGTTCTCCGGCTGATGAAGCTAAATGGAAAACCTTTGCCAGGATGAAAATCCTTATTAATATTTCTAAGCCTCTTCTGAGATCTTTATCCACCCAGATAGATAGCCATCTGAAGGGTTCGGTCATTGTCAAATATGAACGCCTACCCCGTTTATGCACCTTCTGTGCCAGGGTTGGGCATTCCATGAATGTTTGCAAAGAACGAGAGTCTTTCCAAGCATTAATTGGGGAAGATTGGTCAGTCGCTGAGAGGAAAAGGGTTGCCATCCTATTGCAACCTAGGATTAATGAAGATGATTACAGGACCCTTCCACAACGGCCAAGGGAACGCCGTTATATGGAAGGGCGAGGTACCTCTACTGCTCATGTTTCTCAGGTTGATGTTCCCAGTAAATCCAAAGAAGCTGATCCTCCTTCCTTTCAAGTCAGAGAAGATTTCCTCCCCTCCTTGAGACATAATATGGTTAATGGGTTAAGGAGCACCGATTTTTCTCCTAACCAGTCATACCAGGCGGCTAAGTATACTCCACCTCATTTGAGAGGAGCACAGAGTAATTGTGCGAGTTCGTTAGCAATCATCAGCAGGAAGGACCTTCGTCCTGACGATTCTTCGGATCCATCTCCACCCGTGTCCCCTACTTCATCTACCCCTGCAAGTTTTTCCTTCCTGACTGATTCTACTGATATACAACTATTGAAGGAGATGGTCGAAATTCATTTGGATCCCATGGAAAGTGACTCTCTGGAGATTGAGTTTTCGGGTTGTGATTCAACGAGTGAGGCGGCATATGAAGTGACTCTACATCCCTCTTCTGTTCATGGCGATGAAGATGTTGGCAAACGTCTGAGCCGTCAAAAAATTTCTCCCATCATTGAGCTTCCTCCCTCGCCCACCCCTTCCCCGACGAAGAATCATCTCTCTAAGAAGCTGACATGGAAACGTCGGGCTCGCATGAAGAGGTCCCTTCCCATCTCTTCTCCAGATCATCTTCTGAAGATTAAGAAGCGTCCTCTTCCTGCCATTCCTAACCCCAGGGCTTCCAAGCGGGCGACCGGTTCGACGAACACCAATCCTATTGATACTACAGATATGGCGACTGACATTCTTCAGTCGCTAAACAAATGTTAGTCTTCTCATGGAACTGTCGAGGGATGGGGAATGCCTCGACAGTTCAAACCCTCCGCTCATTCCTCTCCGCCACTCTTCCTTCTATTTTCTTCCTCTCTGAAACTCTCTCATCCCCTCAGTACACTTCCAAAATTCTTCCTTCTCTTGGATTCCCAAACATCTTCTCCGTCCCCCGGACTGGTCGTTCGGGTGGACTGTGGTTAGGTTGGAAAGATGACATAAAAGCTTCTGTTTCCTTCTCCTCTCCTAATCTTATTATTCTTTCCATTAATAATGATGACAATACTCCGAGCTGGAATCTCCTCTGTGTTTATGGTTGCCCAAGAAATAAAGATCGTCCTATTCTCTGGGAGTCGATCAAGACAATCTATGGCTCCTTTACTACCCCCCTGGTGCTGCATTGGTGATTTCAATGCTATCACCAATGTTTCTGATAAAATTGGAGGGCGAGGCTTTAATAGGAGATCGAATTCTTCCTTCATGCAAATGATTGATGACTGTGGGCTCATCGACCTTGGCTGGGTAGGTCCAGCTTTTACCTGGTCTAATGGTCGCAGCTCGTCTCATCTCATTCAAGAAAGATTGGATCGTACTCTTGCTAATGGTGATTGGTGTAGCAAATTCCCAGATTCCACTGTCCATACCCTCCCCAGATACAATAGCAATCATGCTCCGATACTTCTCAACACTAATAACCGTGGCCAACGGAAAAGACGGCCCCTCCGTTTTGAGAGTTACTGGCTCCATAATGACTCATTTCCTGATGCATTATTACAATCTTGGAGGGACGCTAATTCTATTCCTGAAGCCTGTTTCACTGACAAGCTCAAGCATACTATGAATAAACTCCATAAGTGGAGCCGTTCCTCCATCAGCTCCATCAAATCCCGTATTACTACCCTGCAGGACCAGTTATTGTCTATTCAAGCTGGCATTCCCTCTCGGGACTCCATGTGTACTGAGAGAGACATTATCAAGGAGATCAACGGGCTCCTTATGATTGAAGAGGCGTATTGGTCCCAACGGGCCAAATGCAAATGGATCAAGGAAGGTGATAGATGCACTAAATATTTTCACACTAAAGCCTCCATCAGGAAAAGAAGAAATGGCATTCGTTCTATCCAACTTCCAAATGGCTCATGGACTGGTGATCCTGAGGTAATTTCTTCTTCGATTGTTAGTCATTTTTCTAATCTTCTTGGAACAGATGACTCGCTCCCTATGGACCCAACCTTCGTTGTCTCCGCTAGTCCTCTATCTGAGGAGGAATCTCAATCCCTGGGGGCAATTCCAGATCATTCGGAGATTGAGCATGTGATTAAAAATATGGGTGCACTTAAGGCACCTGGGCCAGATGGGTTCCCTGCTATGTTCTATCAAAAAGGTTGGCATGTGGTTGGGCATGACCTTACAAGAACTATTCAACATTGCTTTGCCAGTGGTGTTCTTGGTAAAGCCATGAACCACACACATTTGGCCCTTATTCCCAAGTGTGCTGATCCTCATACAGCGGCGGATTTCCGCCGATTGCTCTATGCAATGTCTCATACAAAGTTATCTCGAAGATTCTAGCAACCAGGCTTCGTCCATTTATGGATAAACTTATCTCCCCTTTTCAGAATGCATTCGTCCCTGGTAGGCAAATTTCAGACAATTGTATTATTGCTCAGGAGCTTTTTCATGCCATGAAAACTCGTTCCAAAAACAGAGATCTATTTGCAATGAAGATTGACATGGCTAAGGCCTATGATAGGCTTGCTTGGCCTTTTATCAAGAGTGTTCTGCATGGCTTGGGGATTCGGGAGCACACAAATGATCTTTTCATGATGTGTATTACTACGCCATCCTTCTCTGTTCTTATAAATGGCTCCCCGGAGGGTTTTTTTCTTCCCCAAGAGAGGTATTCGGCAAGGCTGTCCACTCTCTCCATATATTTTTATCCTATGCTCGGAAGTGCTGTCTCAATTATTCTACCGATACGAGCAAGACGATCTTTACAGAGGTATCCGTATCAATCGATACACTCCTTCTATATCACATCTCCTATTTACGGATGATATTTTAATTTTTGGAATTGCTTCGGCAAATTCCATTTTGACTGTGCAAAATATTTTGGATACCTTCTCCTCCTGGTCGGGACAGTTGATTAATTTTGGGAAATCTAGTATTCATTTTAGCAAGTATGTCTCTCTCCATAACAGGACTTTGCTCTCGAATATTCTGCGGCTTGCTCCTATGGTCTGCTCGGATAAATATTTGGGCCACTCCCTCCTCCTGCCCAAAGGGAGGATCAACTCTTTCAATGATCTTCTCGAGAAGATTGCCTCTCGTCTCAATGGCTGGCAAGCGTCCATGCTCTCCCATGCTGGTCGTTCAGTTTTGATCAAATCAACTCTAGGAGCCATTCCTCTTTATTCCATGTCCTGCTACAAAATTCCTCTTACCATCTGTAATTCTCTTGAGCGGAAATGTCGAGATTTTTGGTGGGGACAGGATTCTGGTTCCAGGAAAATACATCATATTTCCTGGCAGAAATTTTTATTGCCAAAAAATGAGGGTGGCTTAGGCTTCAGAAAGTTCAGTTGGGTGAATGAGGCTATCATTGGGAAACTCTTATGGAGATTCATCACTAATCCTCACCAGTTATGGGCTCAACTTTTAACTGGTGTTTACCTTCAGAATAGATCCATATGGCATGTATCTAAATGCAAGAATGCATCTGCCACTTGGGCCAGCATTCTTGACTCTCAAAAACATCTCGAGGGGAAAATTTGTTGGAAAATTGGTGGTGGCTGGCTTAATATACTCAATGATCCTTGGGTTCCAGGCATTCCCGGATTCCGGGTTTGTGGTCTTCCTGATACTCAAAACATGTCTAGATTGGTTCGTGAGCTGATGGACCCTTCTGGGAAAAGCTGGGATTTACCCCTCATTAATTCGATCTTCCCCCCCTGGGAATCGAAGGCAATCATTGCCATTAATCTACAGGAGAGTAATATCTCTGATAAGCTTATCTGGACCTGTTCTAAATCAGGTGATTTCTCGGCTAAATCATTATATGAGTCTATTCGTTGTAATAGCCCCTCTAGCTCGACAATAGCTGCTTAAAACATTAAATGGGATAGGCTTTGGAAGATTACTGACATCCCTCCGCGCATCCCCATGTTCATCTGAAGACTACTACACAATGGATTGCCCCTTATGTCTATCATCAGCAAGCGGAATGATCAGATCAGCCCTATGTGTCCTTTCTGCTTTATTCATGAAGAGAATGTGGACCATCTGTTTCTCCATTGTTCAATTGCTAGGGAGGTATGGTTCACTAGTCCGATGGGCCTGCGCACTGATGATTGTAGCTCTTTACAGTCCTTACTTTATTGCTGGATTAATGAACTCTATGATATTACTGTCATCCAACTGACTGCCTCTATTCTTTGGGCCATTTGGAAATCTCGTTGTGAGTGTGTCTTTCGTTGCAAGGCCCCCTGCATTCAACGTATTGTTAGCTATGCTGTGAGTCTCCTCCCCACCTATTCTGCAGAGGATCACAACAGTTTGGAAGCAATCAATAAACTGAGGAGCTTGGCGATTTCAGATAAGCCCTGGCAGGCCCCTTCCTTGGGGGATATCAAGATCAATGTGGATGGGGCGACTTCCTCATCGGCCAGTGCGGTTGCCGCTATTGCCAGGAATGCATCTGGGGGTTTTATTGCTGCTGAGACTAAATATTTTGAAGGCTGGAGCCCCACTGATCAGAGTCTGCAGGCTGAGCTTGAAGCTTTCAAGCTTGGGTTGGAGCTCGCCAGGAGATTAGAGTGTACTAATATCAGTATCGAAGGAGATTCCCTGATTGTTATCAAGATTCTCAAGGGAGACACGAGTATTATCCCGTGGAGATTGGCTGATCTCTCCTCGTCTATCAAGAGGGAACTTGCTTCCACTCCTAATTGCAGTGCACTCTTTACCAGAAGGTCGGGAAACAAGGTTGCCCACGCCTTAGCTGGTCACTCTCTTCTTCATAAATCCTCTGTTAGATTTTCTTCTCCACCTCAATGTATTTCCCAGCCCCTACATGGGGACTGCTCTTTAATTGTGGATTTTTTTGGTAATGCTTAATAAATTTATTCTTTTCCTCAAAAAAAAAAATTGCTATTTCGAATGCATTCAAAGATACTAACGGAATTGTGATATCTCATTTCTCTGTATATAATTGGTTTTCTTGAACAAATAAGATATATACTATACAAATCTCTACTAATATAAGGTGGTTTGAAAATAGTTAAAAATTAAGCCGCCTAAGCGGTTTATCAATATTTCATTAATTATTTTTTAAAAATTTGACTAATTATTTAACTATTTAATATGATTAAATTTTAACTAAACACATCTAACATTAGTGGTTAAGATGTGAAATATTTGTTTTCTTTGCTTGAATTCAATTCCTAGAAGGCTAGAAGTGGTCAGAGACTAATCTTCTTCTACGTGCTAGCTCCCTTGATGTATTAATGTACCCAAGTTTAACTAGAATGCGTAGGGCTTATGGTTGGGTCAGGCCTAGCGTTGGGTTATCGATTGAGCTTGGACAAACTTTAATCCAAATCAACTTCTAGGCAGTCAGAAATTTTATCGTTACAAATAAAATTTAAGTTGGAAGGATTCGACTAGGGGGGAGCAATGGTTCAATTCAAACCGAATCGAAAATAAAAAATTTGAAACAACCGTAAATCGTATTTTTTTAAAAACCGAAAATCGAATCGATTTCATAAAAACCGAACAAAACGAACCAAATTAATTCGGTTCGATTGTCGGTCGGTTCGATTTCATCGGAAAATGGGCCAGGTTTTCACATTTTTGCAAATGAGCCAATTTAAATAACAATTTTTAAAATAAAGTAAAAATAAACTAATGTTGTTGTATTTATGAATTATTACAATTACAGATAGTGAAAAAATATATGGGTAAAGTGCAAAAAACCTCTCGTTAAATATACGCCTTTTGCGTAGAAAGACCTTTTAGAATTTTTTGGCAGTTTGCCCCTCCTTAGATTACAAATTCGCTCGATTAAGCCCCTCCAGCCAAATTTTATACCTAAAATGCCCCTGCCCCTCTAACCCAACCACCACCCCCCCCCCCCCCCCCCCCCGCCCCCGGCGGCGACGAGCCCCCAGCCCCCCCGATCCCCCCCTCTCGCCGGCGAGCCCCCAGCCCCCCCGACCCCCCCCCCCCCCCCCCCCCCCGCCCGACCCCCCACCCCCCCCCCCCCCCCCGCCCGACCCCCCACCCCCTCCTCCTCCCTCACCTACCCCGAACCCCCCTCCTCCCTCACCGGCGAGCGCACCCCCCTGCTCCTCCTCACCGGCGAGCGCCCCCCCGACCCCCCCTCCTCCCTCGCCGGCGAGCGCACCACCCCTGCTCCTCCTCGCCGGCGAGCGCCCCCCCTCACCCCCCCCCCCCCCACCTCCCACCCCCCCCCCCCCCCCCCTCCTCCTCCCTCGCCGGTCCCAACCACCCCCTCTCCTCCCTCGCCGGCGAGCGCACCCCCTCCTCTTCCTCGCCGGCGAACGCAGTCCAAACAGCCGATGAAGGAGGGAGGGAGAGATAAAATTGTCATTTGGGAGCAAAATGAGCATATTTCATACTTTTATGAATTTTAAGAGCATGGGATCTTTTAGTGCAAAAAAGGAGAATCTAACGAGAGATTTTTTGCACTTTACCCAAAAATATATTAGTATATATAGATTGAGAGTAGAGGGAGAGAGTGTTCAAATAAGTGACGACGAGTGCCAACAGAAAATGGAAGAAAAGAGTACGTTTTGACGGGGTTAGCAAAAATATTAGTATATATAAATTAAGAATAATTTGATAAATTATTGAATCTAAATCGATTTTCAGTTCAGTTACTCGGACCAAAAATTGAATCAATATTTTAAAAATTTAAATATCCAAACAAAAAATTGAACTATAATTCAAAAAACGAACCAATTGTCATATTTCAATTATGAGGTTGGGCTGGATTAAAGGCAATTGGCGCACTGACTGGTAGATTGGAGCGATAACCTAAGCTAAACCTCCCAAATTTTAACCCCCTATTGTACTTTCCAAACGTTAAGAAAGTGGCTTAGGGCAACCGGCAACTATGTGTCATTTGAAGACCCAAAACTATGGATGTGACACTTGGAATCAAGTAACATGGAAAGTGAACTAATCATTTTTCATGTCCAAGTTATAAAAATCAATTAGGCTATTTATAAAACAAAAAAATTATTGTAACTAAATATTTTTTGTATAAATTAGTACAAACAAAACAAGTTTTTTAAAATTTAAAATAACGAAAGTTGCCGCCAACTCAGATGGCAAAAAAATAAAAACAATAAAAAAATATTCCGACCCAAAAATTCAGCCATCTGAGATGGCAGAAAAATGAAAAATAAAAATAAAAATTCAGCCATCCGAGATGGCGGAAAGAAAAAATAAAAGTAAAAAAATCAGCCATCTTAGATGGCGGAATTCGAGGGTGCGGGCCCTAACTTGAACCAAGTGGTGGTTCATGGGTTGGTTTTGTTTTTGTTATGTTGTGGGTTTTGTTTTTGTTAGGTTTTGTGAATTTTTTTTATTTGTTTAATTTGGTTTGTAACGGCTAGCTATTGGTTTGATTGTTTGATTTTATTTTCAACGGTTAACACGTGAACCCCCCTCATTGTCAACTCGTGAACCCACCTCTCACTGTGATCTCTCTGCCCCCCTCCCCCAACTCCATCTCTTTGTCATCTTGTGCCATCTTCAGTTAACTCGTGAACTCTCCACCCATTACTAAGAACCCACCACTTGAATTTTATGTTCCATACATTACTAAAAAATAACACATAAACCACCACTTGAACCATGAACTCATGAACCACTTGGTTCGAGCGAACCAACCGCGCGGGGCCCGCCCGCCCTCATATTCAGCCATCTCAGATGGCGGATTTATTTCTTCTTCTTCTTTTTCTTGCCATCTCGGATGGCTGAATTTATTTATTTATTTTTTCAGTTTTTCGCCATCTCAGATGGTTGAATGTTTTGTTATTAATTTTTTTTATAGGCTTTTATTTCTCTTGGCGGCAATTTTTGTAATTTCAAATTTTTAGAAAGTTGTTTCGTTTGTAATAATTTGTACAAAAATTATTTCGTTACAGTAAATTTTAATATTAAAAATTATGACCGTGGGATAAATAAATAAAAAGTTACATCCATTTTTTAATATTAATATTAATGTTAATATCAATTTTAATATTAATGCTAATGTTAAAATTTGCTATGGAATATGTCACTAATAGCATTTTTGTATAAAAATTAGTAGTTCAAGAGTTTCCATAGGATTTTTGATAAATAAACTGTTGTTTTTGGGACACCTCTCAAAATGAGGCCTCGTCAAACCTTCAGTCCTAAATGACTGGCCATTGATAAATTACAGATCACTGTTATATAAGCACGCGCATTGCACGTATTTTATCGTTCATAGATTATAATTGGGAAGATTAGAAAGCCCTTGGAGTGTCCAAGCTCTCTAGTCTAGTGGTATTAGAGCGGACATCAGGAGGGGCCGGCAAGGTTCGAGCCCCCCAATTGTGTGTGTGCGTGTGATTTCAAAAAAAAAAAAGCCCTTGGAGTTAGGGGTGCAATCTGGGTGGACTAAATCCGAGTCCGATCGGATAAACCCACCAATGGGTTAGGTTAGAGTTGAAGATACTTGGACTCGGGTTGGGTTCGGATTAAAATATTTGAACCCGATCAAAAATCGGGTTGGGCTCGGGTTCATGTGTCGGGTTATCCAAAGAACCCGAAATCCGACACACACACACACACACACACACACACACACACACACACACACACACACACATATATATATATATATATATATATATATATATATATATATATATACATACATTGTTTCATACTTTTTAAATAAAAAATTTAAATCCTAAATTTATCAGTCCAAACTCTTCAATTCCTTCTAAATCTCATGTTAGTTTGTATTTTGTAATGGTTGGTATTTAATTGCAATTTGATTATGTGTTTAATATTAATCTTATTTTAAATTATTTTAAATATCATATTAGAGTCTGATAAACCCAATGGACCGGACCCGACCCAACCCGAGCTTCCCCTGGGCTTGGTCTTAGACTTCATATGTTGAACCCGAGGCCGGGTTGGACTTGGGCTCGGACTAGGATTATCATTCATCGGGTTGGACTCGGGTTGAACTCAAGCCCGATCCAACCCGTCCGAGTTGCACCCCTACTTGGAGTGCATGACGTTGATGAGTTGGTTTAACTCTTCTAGTTCTAATTATATAGGTTATGGGTTCGAATCCTTCAAATTTTGCGTTAACAACTTAGAAAATTTAGCAACTAGCATTAACCATTTGATTTTCGCAATACATTAATTACTACAAAATGCATCTTTTAAATGGTTTTCAGTAGGATTTATTGCATATATTTGTTTTAATTACTAGAGTATAGGAAAAAAAAAATATTGAAAAGTATTTTTGAAAAAAATAAAAATTCTACGATAGAAGCTAATTTTTATATTACATAATATAGTAGAATAGACATTAAAACAACATTAAAATCAAGAACCGAAGAATTGGATGGAGACATTCTCCTATTATCATCCTATATTTTAACAATGAGGAGACAGGTTACATCAATTATCGCTCGAGTCAAGAGAAGAACAACAAATGATAACTTCCATCATTATGGTCAAATATTATGGGTATTATATAATTTTATTCTATATTTTTCTTTCTGAAACTTCATCCATTTACCAACTGACCAGCCTTTCAATTGTGTTTAGAAAATTAAACCAACACAAACATATACTAAACCAACAACTCAAACCCGCAACCTAGTGTGGGTCCACCCATATTTGATTGCTACTAGTTATTCCTACGACTCTTTTAGATGTCCAATGACACTTACGAAAAACTTGTTTCTAACTTCCATCATTATTATAAATAGAAAAAATAATACGTCCATATGGTTCAATCTATCAATTTTCTGCTATCCAGTTAAAATTTAATACTTCTTTTCGATAATCACAAGTAGGGGTGTGCATCGGTCGGTGGTCGACCTATTTGGTCACAATCGAAGTTGAACCGAAGTTAATCGGTTTGAAAATAAGCAAAACCGAACCAAATCAACCAACTGGTCAGTTCGATTTTGAAACCGACCGACTTAGTTCGGTTTGGATCGGTTCAACTTGGTCGGTTTTGATCACAAAAAAAAATGGACTGTCATTAATTTTTTTGGTACTGATGTTTATTTGTTGTGTGAAACTTCAGTTATCACAGAGAATAAAATAAAATAAGTGTCAATCAATGACAGAATTATTTTTTTTTCATATGGATTCAACCAACAACAGCACAACAGTGGTGGAACGTGAAAATGTCATTCAACTAACAGTAACTTCAGCTTCAGCTTGCATTTTGCAGCATTGCACAACAATTTGTAATAGTAAAATTGGAGCCGCCACTACTCTTTGAGAGAGCAAGAGGCCCTTTCAAAGTGTGATGTCTATTGTTGAATGAACTAAACCGGTCCAATACCCAAGTAAGTTAGTAACCCAACCCTAATTATTTAACATCCACATAGGATTTGGTTCGATTCGGTTTTAAACGATTTTTGGCATAACCAAATCGTGAACCGAACCGAAGCGGTCGATTTTAAAAAATTTGTAGCCGAACCAAACCGACCGAACCATCGGTTCGATTTAAAACAGATCGGTTCGATTTGATTTGGTTCGATTTAGTCGGTTTGATTTAATTGTGCACAGCCCCAATCACAAGAGCCACTCGAGCTCGGTCCATGCATGACTCTTGTATCATTTGTAATATTTAATATTTTTTACTAGTTTCAGGATTTTATGTTGACATATATATATGTGTCATATTCGTAGACACATAATATATTCTCTCTTTCAATCATAATTCTTCTTTTATCTTTTTCCATAGAAAATACCACTATATCTTGAGGCCGTCAATTTGGGACCGTGGCCGCCCCACGGGGTGGCTCGAACTTGGGACTTCTCCCAAGTGAGCCCCGCTTCCTAACCATTTGGGCTAGGGTATATATGAACACATGAGAAGATATAGCTAGGAGGCAATTCCGACTTCCCAAAACAAAAACTTTGATGCAGTCCAATATTAGTATTAAAATTTCATTTCCTTACATATTTTTTATTTATTTTTTTTTTTTTTGAAATCCCACGAATACACAATTGGAATGCTCGAACTTTGCCAGTTCCTCCGAATATCCGTTCTAATATTGTAGTGCCCCGTCCCGCTCAGTCAATCGGAGGAATCGAAATGCCAACGGCATTCGGACTTAGCCTTGCAACGACTGCTCGAAGACATCGCTCGGTCGAGGCGACCGCTCGCTCAGGCGGGGTAGTTTCGGTGAACTCGCCTCGTCTTTGCCTTCGCATAATAAATTGCATGTTTTCAACTCGCACAAGTAAGCTTGATAATAAAAGAGACGAATCCACATAGCTAAAGGGAATAATTCCGACAGGTCGAATTGAGTTAGAATATGGAAAGGTCCAACCGTCGGCTTAGAATTGGTGCACGGCGTGCTTTAAAAATGACACTCGATCCTTCGTCCCGTGGCTTGGGAGAAGGAAAGTTGGTTGAGTAGGCAAAGTTCTGATCGTAGCCTAAGTCATAGGCGTCGCCCGCATGAATGCTTCATAAAGCATGCACGGTCCCATCGTCCAAGGCTTGGCATAGCCTTGGCTTGCCCATGAGTTAAGTTGCGTTGAGCGGCTTGTGACCTAAGTTTAGGGACCCAAGTGACTTGGTCGTTCAAGTCGAATGCGTACACGGCACGATCCATTAAGGCAAAGTTTGACGCAGCCTTTACTCGTCAAGTTGTTGCGAAGTTATGTTAGGCAAAGTTATGCCGGTCGACCTAAGACATTACAAGTACTGTCTCGCTCTTTTACGGTTTGTCAAAGTTAAGTAGTCCCACGATCTCAAGGCCCGTCGACTTGGGCAGGAGTGTCGCGTAGAGCACGATTGGCTTAAGGCACGATGCACGGACTTAGTGCTTAAGGCAAGGACCACAATTGATTCAAAGTGAGTTTTGAGAAAGGACTATCAAATAGGCGTTCATGAGTTGAACAAAATGATAGGGTTACAAGAAAAGAATGCTCGCGACCGTGGGTCGTCGAGGGGTCTCAAGGATAGAAGTCTTGAACTTGGTTTTGAAAGAGATGGTAACATTGGAAGAGGATTGACTGTGTGAGACGTCAGTTTGTGTCGAGTCTTGCATGGTCATTGGACAACTTGTCGACAAGGACGAAGATTTTCTCGAGCGGCAACCCTGGGCCATGGGCCCGACTCGGCCTAGAAGGAAACATGGTATAGTCGTACATAAGGTTTCAGCACAGATTAAGCGGGAACTTGCAACGGAGCTAGCTACTTACGTTAAAAGGACCCCGATTAACAAAAATATACGTCCAGGTATAGCTTGTGATGCTAGTGACTAAAGTTCATGTAGATATCGACAAAATAGCGGCAATCCGTGTGTATGCCTTTGGATTGTGTCGAGTTGAATGTGTGTACATTTTAGAAGAATGTTTGGGCCTACGATTGGAAAAAACGTAGGCGAAGTGCTTGGCACGAGATGTGGCATCGAGTCTTGAGTTGTTGGATAGATATGCATATGTTGGGTTTGAGTCGTTCGAGTTTAAGACAAGAAAATGCCGCTAGGCAAAGTCGGTCTAGTGACACATAATCCACAAGTCTCGATTGGGTCAGTTGGTGATCAAAGTAGCATGGGCCGCGAGGCGGCGATGTGGTTAAGTCTCACTGAGTTGCGAGGCATGGCCTCAGTAAGGATTTGTAGCACGATCACACGGAAATGGAGCCTCATCGAGTAGTTGCGTCTCTGATTTGGGCCGTAAGGCAAACACGACTTGATAGGTTAACGTTGTTGGTTATGACTTGATAGGTTAACTCTGGGTGGGAGCAAAAATGGTGAAAAAAATAAAATAAGTTTTTTTTTCCTGCAAAATTTTGCATTAGATTTATCATTTATATTTTTAGAATAGTTTGATGGTTATGACGAATTATTTGTCTTATATTTTGGTTTCTTTTGGAGATGAAGAGCAAAATAAGCTTTTTGGGAACACGATTAGATTATATTCATATTTGTAGCATAAATTTATGGTTACGGTGGATAATTTAGTTATTGTTTTGGTCTTCTACTTATTAAATTTTTGTAAGCCCCCTGAATTTCCCGAATTATTTTTCGAATTTTCTAATAAATTATTTTCAATAATTCATTTCTATATAATTAATTTTGATCTTAAATGCTCTTTACCGTGACTTGGAATTCTAGAGCATCAGGGATGCCAGTCTCTGGAAACTTTCTTCTTGGAGTTTGTAGTAGACGAGATTATCTTCATAGTGATATTTCGTGTTCCACTCGAACTTGTTTCTTTGTGCTCCATTTGCTTCGCGCAACTTCAGGTCAATTTAGACCAATTTATCGTCTGCCGTAATTCGTGATTTAATTTTCAACTTAATTTTCGGGCCTGACATCGGTCCAATCCAGACGACCCAATATATGGCCCTGGCCTGTTTTGAGCCTACTATGCACGTGCCACTTGCGTGCCACCGATTTGATCTCCCTTGTGCTCACATTCCATCCGTGATTTTAAATTAGTTTAATTTATTATTTTAATTAAATCTTGGCCCCAAGCTTGTCCAAACTTGGCCCAACGCCCAACCAGATTTTACGTGATCCCTATCATGACTACCCAACACCTCCATATAATTTCTTTCTTTTTCCTATTTTAAAATATCTCTCTTCCTCTCTCTAATTTACAAATATCTCATTTTTATCTCTCCTATATATATTTATATATATATATATATATATATATATATATATAAAACTCTTTTTCTCTCTCCTCCTTAAATCACTCCACACTCCCACACACAACACCCCCATCACCCTCACAGCCGACACTACCCACCCCCTCTCTCTAAATATCTCTTTCTCTCTCTCTCCCTATTCTATTAATAACTAACTCTCTCTCTCTCTCTCTCTCTCTTTATTAACACTCACACTCACACCCACAACTCACTCTCTCTCACCAGTACAAACACCCCCCCTCCAAGCTAGCCGACATCACCACCCTCTCCTCCATTCTTCACTTCTTCAACTCCTCCTCCTCCTCCATTCTTCATCACCATCCCCACCATCAATACCACACACATCATCATCATCATCATCATCATATCCCATTATCATCACCATCTCCACCCTCACCAACACCATCAACAACACCATCCCAGCACGACCACCACACTCCACCGCCGCCATCGACCCCGCCAGGTAGTCGCCCCGCCGCCGCGCCACCGTGGGTGGCCAGCGAGCAGCAGCGTAGCGCAACGCAGCAGCAGCCGCGCGCTGCCACGCTCCCGACGCCATCGCGCGTGCCGCCGCCGCCGGCGAGCCCCCCCCCGGCCGTGCGCGACCCCGACGACCACCCCCAGGTCACCGGCCACTTCCCCGACGCGCTGCATAGGCTATTCGTGCATTTCGCACGAAATCCCGTCGGCGCGAGCTCGGCAACGAACTCAGAATTTACGTTTCGTCGCAGCAACTTTGCACGTGTTTTCTGGGAGATCCGACCGTTGGATCTGTGAACTTCTTGCTCCGTCGCAATCTCGGTATATCCACCTTCACTTCTCTCAAATTTCACCCGTTAATTTCGTCGTTTGATAGATCAAAACCGGCCACCAATTTGACACTTTAAATTGTGTTATTTTTGGACAGTTTTGTGGAGCCGACTTCGTCGACTCGTATCTCCTCCATCGCAGCTCCGGTTGGCGCGCTACCAGTTCCTGTGCGAAGCTGGTATAGCCCTCTTCCTGCCCCCTTTCGATTTTATTTTAGTTTGAGCTTGTTTGGTCGGTCGAATTCGACGCCAAAGTTGGCCGTTCGAATTCTTAGTGTTGCACTTGTTAAATTCCATTTTTGAACCCGGGACTCCGGATTCAATTTCTGACACCACCAGTAGACTCGTGGCGTCGTTCTGGCATGTTTTCATATAAAGTTTGTTAGATTTGGAGAACGTGGGCCCTGGCACATATTTCGGTGCAAAGCGGATCCCACTTTCTGGGTCAATGGGTCATTTTGAGTTCGGCTCATCGGAATCCAATTCTGGATATACCGTTGAGTTCATATCGTCATTCTAGACTCGTTGACATATAATTTGCTGAGTTTTGAGGACATTAGCTCCGACATGCTTTTCCGTGCAAATTGGAATTTCAATGTCCTGGTCAACGGACCAATTTGAGATCGGGTCAACGGAATCCAATTCTGGATATACCGTTGGGTTCGTATCGTCATTCTGGATTCGTGGTCATATAATTTGTTAGATTTTGTGCACTTTTATTTTGTCACATTTTTCGGTGCAAAGTGTGTCCAACGGCGGACATCATTTTGGCCCGAAATTACCGTTTTTGCCCCTGTCTCCAAATTGGACTTTTGGACAGGCTATCGTAACTAATTTGACCATTCTGGACACGTTGGTAATATTTATTTTATCATCCGACAACATCTGTAGGTTTTTACCCTATTATTATAATCCTTCTTCTTTGTGGTATTTTAAGAACCATCGATTCCAGTGATTTCACAACCACTGAAATTGAATGTGTTGACCCTGTAGATGTTTGTAGAGACTAGCTTTGACCCAGTTTGACCATGGTTGACTGCTTTGACTGAACGTCGAAGTAGAGTCAACATTTGACCTAGGTTAGACTAGTTTGACCTTGGTTGACCAGAGTTGACCAGTTGACCAAAAGTCAATTGTTAGTCAAACATTAGCCTAGTTTGACCATAGTTGACTAGAGTTGACCAGTTGACCAAAAGTCAACTGTAAGTCAACCCTTGACCCAGTTTGTCACGCCCCAGTACCGAAATACTGGGACGGACTAGGCCAGCTACTCCGTATGAGGTATAAAACGTCATACGGCGATCGTGGCTGTCAATCTTGCTGGGTATCCTAGCATGCAAGCAGTCTATGGCCTAAATCTGATCTCATATCCACAGACAATAATCGATGAAATAACGACAAGAGCGATAATCATATAAAAAAAACAGGAAATACTCATATGATAATCAGAGAGTCTACAATAAGAAATAATGTAGACAAGAATACCTTCCCGCACAGTTTCCTCATGGTCAGGAACTGAAGCACGTCCTCCAAGTCAAGTCTGGAAGATCCACATTGTCACCCCCAGTTTTCACAAACAGGGGTATTTTGGTAATTTTCCACTTCTAAAAATTATTTTGAAAATTTATATTTATTATTTGTATTATTTTGGGGTTATTTGAATCGGGTTCGAATTTCAATTCATTTCGACTTGTTTTGACTTGTTTCGGGGACCCGGGGTATTTTGACCTTAGCGGGCCCACACACTAGCTAACCATGGCCCACATGTTAGAAATTTTGGTTAGAGACTAGACCATTATTTTAGTTAATTATTAGTTAGAGATTAGTGGTTTCGGTTTGACTAAACTACCCCCGGATTAACCATTTCCCATTTTTGGACCATTTAATTGATTGGAGGGCAAACTTGTAATTATTCATATAGGACAAAATAGTCCAAAAACACCATATGGCCGGCCACCATAGTGAGAGGATAGGGTGGAGAGAGAAAACACTTTATCATTTCATTCCAATCCATTTCTTCTTCTTCTCCAAAGGCTCCATTTTCTTTTGAAGCTCCATTAATTTCTAGCTCTCAAACCAAGGTGAATCCTTCTCCAAAACCTATTCTTTTCTTATGTAGATCATGTAGGAACCCCCCATGATGATTCTTAGGGTGTGTCCACCATTAAAAACTATTTTTGTGTCCTTTAGACATTTTTAGGAGTGTCCACTTGTAGGCTTGTGTCCTATTAGGAAAAAGCCCCCTTTTTGATCCATGAATGATGTTAAAATATTGCTATTGTGTGTTTTTCTATTTATTCTCAGAATTTACATGTTGTAGAGATGATTCATGAGAGTATCTTAATGTATCATATTATTTCTATGTGTTTTGGTGGATATATAGTTATATATATATCATTCTATATATATATATATATGTATATATATATATATATATATATATAAATGGTGATTAATTTATGTGATGTGGTGATGGATTATGGGGCTTTGTATAGGCTGTGAATTTCGGCCAGGTTGGGGCTGTGCTGAATGCATTATGTTGGGTTGAGTTTTGGGAGTTTATGGTATTGAACTAGTAGTTTTATGCACCTATATATATATATATATATTGATATATATATGTATATGGTTATATAGGGGGTATAATTATATGGTTAATATGGTGTTGTGGTGATGTTTAGAGGGGGGAGAACACAATCTCAGATTTTGGTTCAGATTTGAGGGAGTTTTGTTGAGAGTTGGTTGAGAGTTCAATCCCATTTATGCATACAACTAGTGTTTGAGATGTTGATATATATACATGTAGTTATATACATATGGGTATATATATGTGGTTTAATTGTGTGGGATTATATATAGATTTATAGTGGTTGTTGTGTGATGTTGAGAGAGGGTTGGGGGTTGTCCAATAACAGTCCATATTAGTTAGTTGTGTGTGTGTGTAGTTGTGAGGAGTAATTGTGAGTTGTGTGTGTGTGTGAGAACCTACTAGTGAGTGTCTATAGTTAGCCTATGTGCAAACTAATAGGAAACCTATTAGGAGACTTGTAGAGAGGTCTATGTGAGGGTGAGATGTTGTGTGTGAGTGTTGTGTATGAGTGTGGGTGAGTGTGGTAGATAGAAGGGTAAATTCATGGAGTAGAAATAGGAAGAAGGGGTAAATGCTAGTTTTTGCCTAGAAGTGGGATTTTGTGTTAGAAACCTAAGATAGTGTTAGAACTTGATCCTCGTGGTTGGTAATGATCAAATATGGTACTCTAAGACTAGTTTTGACGTCGGTTGACCGTTTTGACCAAAAGTCAACAAAAGTCAACCGAATGTCAACTTAGCCTTAAAGCGACCCGATTTGACCGAAACCAACCGAGACTTGACCAGTTGACTGAAAGTCAACAGTTGGTCAACATTAGACTTGTTTGACCTAGGTTTGACCTAGAGTTGACCATAGTTGACCATAGTTGACCATAGTTGACCAGAGTTGACTTTTGACCGAAGTCAACTGTAAGTCAACCGTTGATCCCGATTGACCTAGTTTGACTTGGAATGACTTCCAGTGACCTAGTAAGACCTAGTATGAACCAGTAAGACCTAGTATGACTCAGTTAGACCTAGATTGACCTAGTTTGACTTAGACTTGCATTCATGGCTTGTATTAGTTTCCTTTTTCAGCATTTAGTTCTGTTTGACTTATAGTATCTTATCTTAGGTCTGTGATCGCTCTGAGCATCTGTTCACCCTATCAGCTCAGGACCACAGGCGAGTACATTCACTGATAGTTTTCATTGTCTTGATATCTGCTATATCCGATTCAGTTGTAGTGACTTACTTGATTTCCAGACACGATGGTTCACGGACTAGTATATGTCGGATTCTGTCATGAGATGTTGTTCCCGGATTACTTGGTATACTGGTATAAGACTTGACTTGTTACTTGTACTTGTATAGACATGGACTTGGGAGTGGGCTGATCACCTGCTCTTAAATCTCGTGTCATGACGTGTTATGTCCGGATCCTTTATACTAGTCGGGGGATGGGGAGTTATTAGTGGTTGTGTGATCAAATCCCCACTTGTTGCTTCATACTTGCATTCCACACTTGTCCATAGCTACTTGTTCACACTTGCCATGGTGACCGGCCTTGTCTCACACTTGCTGTTTCATACTGGTTATATGGTTGTAGGCGGTCAGATGGAAAGCTTGAACTTGTTTCCCAAGCCGATCACATGACGCACTAATAATTCAAGGCACCTTTTATATTTATTATCTTAGGGTGACTAAGTTCTGTTCGGGAGAAGGGTTACAACCCCGGTCCTTGTTTGGTTTAAGGGTTGTAACTCGGCTTCCGAATAGTTCCCAAGTCATCCTATATATATACATTATCGTCCTTTACAGTACTCACATCATGATATATATATATTTCTAGTTTCAGCTTTACTTACTGTACTTTCACCCTGCTATGATTCATTTCTCATATGCTCTACCTGTCTCTTATACTGTACCTTGGTTATGGGACTAGGTTCTGTTCGTAAGAAGGGTTACAACCCCGGTCCTTGTTTGGTTTAAGGGTTGTAACTCGGCTTTCGAATGGTTCCCAAGTTGCCTTTACTCTTTGTCTTGTATTTCATTATACTGTCTCTTATAGTTTTTGTCAATTCACATGGAACTGCTGTTGGTGTTTGTACTTGCTCATTTTCCTGACAGGATACCGTTGACAAATTTTACAGATGATTTAGAGGGTGATTGCCCGACTTACCACGGGATACGGTCGGACGGACTTGACCTAGACAGGGTCTTAGTAGTAGAGCCTCTTGACTTTGCCCATCCTGAGTAGCTTAGCTAGTAGGTTTGCCTGGCCTGCGAGCCAGCTGTTTTATATTTCAGTTGTAGTACTTATATTATATTCTGAGACTTGGACTTGTGTTAGCTGTGTCTTGTGATTACTTTCTGGACTCGTTTCCTGTTTATTTATATCATATCTTTTTCCATGCTTTCTACCTTAGTTTTGCTTATGTGATTGAGGCAGTATTGCCCTATTCCTCCGTTCGGAGTGTATATACTGCACAGGTACATTTATCTGTTTAGACGTAGCATTTACAGACCTTATATACAGCGTTCTACCGCCGATTCTGCGGCGTAGGCTGGACGTAACCGCTTCTCGTGCCCCTAATCAGGGTGCGGGTCGTGACACACATGGTCGGTCACAGGCAATCTGGAAACAATCCAGGGTTGGTCAGGCCAACCGTAGCAAGTACCAGAAAGGAAGGCTCAAGGACGGGCGAAGAAAACCAGCAGGATATAATATGACAGGAATAGCATGTAAAAACAGTAAATAAGGTAAGGGATCGTGCGGTACCAACGCACGATTACAGAATATAAGGCAGCAATCCAACTACGAATACGTAAGTAACCAACGATCATCACAATCATCCTAACATCCACTAATACTTGCATCGCCAACTGGAACTCGTAGTCCGTCATCGGAACGGTAACCCATCCCTACATCAAACAAGAACAAGGGAATGAATCACCGTGCCGGGACATCGTTACGTGCCAGCCAGCTTAGCAAGCAACAAGCCATACAATTTAGGTGAATAAGCGGCCACTCAAAAGTCTACGGCTATCTATGTGGAGGTTGGGTTACCCCAACAATGCAATATAGGAATCCTCAGATCGTGCCATATCCCGCAAGGGCTAGCGAGGCCAAATAACGCATAGCAGGTAGGTATGCACGGTCCCTCGGAAGGCCACCGTGCTAAACAGGAGTACATATAGTAGTCGGATACTGCCATATCCGTGGCGGCCAACCCCGACGCGCCAGGACGAGCCTGTGGCGGCCGGTAATGCACGATCTCGGGATTCCGTTCCCTCCCAATGCTTCTACCATTTTTAGTTGCCTAGATTAACCCTACATTTATCCGGAATCACATGCCGTGGTCACATGCTCATCCTCTTAGATGTCGTACCTCAGTACGAGAACGCTAAGTAAGAATCAGCCTCGGCACCTATAGTCCCAGTTGTGATCCATCCTTAGTGTTATGCAACAAGCAAGCAAGCAATCCTAACCACGCTAAGACTATAGGCCAACTACCAGATACCCGTGCAGGTAATCATATAATATAGCCAGAATATCAAGATGGCATCGCAATGCCATATAATCATGGAAGTAGCACCTCAAAGTGCCAATAGACAAAGGGCACCGCAGTGCAATGTCAGGGCCAGCACCTCACATGGTAAGCTGGACTTATAGCACGGATACAGGTAGTCAGGTCTGGGACAAGGACAACTCTGTCAGTCACAAGAAGTCATCTGCCCACATCGTGGCATAGATATCAGGTCAAGTACAAGACCAGAACCTCTACTATAATAACATCTCAAGCATATATGGGAGCCTACAGCTCCAATCATCAAGTCGGTCTGTCCACCGGATCAATCTATCAATAGTCTACCAATCCTCGATGGGATAAATATCATATCAGGAAAATACGATCACTTGGTACTAGGCTAATCACTATAGACAATGCTAGGCCCTCTAGCTCACAAGAATCCTCCGAGTCAATGATCACCGGCTATCAGCAACTAAGTCTTCCAACTACCGGGATACAGCAAAGGTACTAGTTTTGGGCATTTGGAAAGTCGAGTAAAAATCATATAATAATATCCTCGATATTCTATTCGTTCCGCGAGACACTCGCACCAATATCAAAATCCAAGAGTCCTCAAGACATATCTGATCAAATTAGAACGTCACCAAAGAACTAGTATCACTATCTAAGAATCCACTTAGTCTACCATAACCACTATCTCAATATCAAATCTCCTCATAGTCAATCCTCGAATAAGATCATAATCCCAATACATGGGTCAACACTAATCAACGCCGTCGAAAAATGACAAGGATTGCGTGAACCACTCTGGATCAGATCCACAACCCTTAAACCAAACAAGGACCAGGGTTGCAGACCTTCACCCGAGTAGAACCGCTCTCCTTACACAATCCGGCGGACAGGACAGATAATGGGATAACAACTAAACTAGAACACCATCTAAAAAGAAGGGTCACAGGTCAAGAGTCCAATGGGTGATACCGTCGAAAAGGCAAGGATTGCGTGAACCACTCTGGATCAGATCCACAATCCTTAAACCAAACAAGGACCAGGGTTGCAGACCTTCACCCGAGTAGAACCGCTCTCCTTACACAATCCGGCGGACAGGACAGACAATGGGATAACAAACTAAACTAGAACACCATCTAAAAAGAAGGGCCACAGGTCAAGAGTCCAATGGGTGATACCGTCGAAAAGGCAAGGATTGCGTGAACCACTCTGGATCAGATCCACAACCCTTAAACCAAACAAGGACCAGGGTTGCAGACCTTCACCCGAGTAGAACCGCTCTCCTTACACAATCCGGCGGACAGGACAGGCAGGACGCTAGGCGACTAATCTGGTCGGGAGTCTACCTAGCAGGCAATGAGATCAGGGATGCTATACCAAGAATAACATGCATGAGTTCAGTCCCGCAAACCAAAGGAATGGTTCTGCCTAATCCTTCGATCCAAATTCCCAACTGGGAATTCTGGAAAAATCCGGCAGAGTCTCCTTTGTAATCTGGAGGGAAGCACCCTACAAATTGGGGCTAAAATCCACTCGGCGCAACCCGCCGCAGAATCGCAATTCGAGAACACTAAGTCTCGACCTCCAGTAGCACTACGATGCGTACTGGACACCAACCCTAGCCGAGAACACTAAGTCTCGACCTCCAGTAGCACTACAATGCGTACTGGGCGCCAAACCAACACATGCAGCAAGAATCGTCACGCAGGGCGCACCAAGACCCACAGTCATATCCAAGCCACAAACAAAGTCATAGAAACAGTTAGCCAAAGCCGTTACCCGACCGCGAGTCGGACACGGGGCATATGGGGACAATCCATACATGTGAGTCGTGTTCGTGTCCTCGGAGGTGTGGATGACCCATCCGAGTTGTCCGATACGGTCTATCCCGGTATCGGACCAAGCTAATCTAGGTTATCATCATGGCAGTTCTACTACTAGGCTACACTAATCATGGTTATACAGTTTACAAGTACAAATTAATTAAATACCATAAAATCCAGGAGAGAGGACAAGAGCCGTCGAAGAGCAAGGGATACTTGCCTAGAGGGCTCGGCTAGGTAAGCAAGTCTTCGACGATCTGGATCCAAGCTAGCACGCCAATCGAGATCCTCAGAACACACAATAAATAGTCATCAGCACCAAATAATAAAATAATAGAATAATCACAAGGGATGGAAGAAGGCTATACCGTGTGGGTCCCGCAAGCAGTACAGGGATCTCGCACGAAAACCGAAGCACGCGGATCGATACGGACACGTAAACCGAGACGTGCACGTATATCGAGACACGCACCAGAATCGAGATGATTCGAAGATCGAGATGAACATGAGACATAACATGCACGAAAATTGAGACGTGCACGTAGATCGAGGAAATCACGAATATCAAGATAGCGTGTAATTCAATGCGATACGCAAATCAAGACGTGCACGCGAATCGAGACGATACAAAGACCAATGTGGCACGTAAATCGGAGCGAGCATGCAAATCGGAGCGTACACGCAAACCGAGGCAACATAAGATACAATATGACTCGCAAATCGATACGGCATGCAAATCGGTGCGTGCACGTATCGAGGCAACACGGGTCACGAGGTAGGCACAAAGGCCGAGACACGAGGATCGAGACAACACACAATCCGAGGTAGCACGATGCCCGAGACAGCGCGGGGTTCGAGGCGTCCCGCTGCCCAAGGCAACACGTGGATCGGGGCGCACAAAAATTGAAACAGCTCACACACCGAGGCACGCGAATCAAGATGGCATGTAACCCAAACAACACGGGGCCCAAGGCGTCCCGTTGCTCGAGGTGTACACGAAGCTCGAGACACGTGTCCCGAGGTAGCACGAAAATGAGGGGTGCACACCCACCGAGGGTGTGCTGCCCAAGGAACACGCTGTACGAGACAGCATGCTGCCCGAGGCGCGCCGATCGAGGGGCTCGCTTCCCGAGGAGCTCACAGCCCGAGAAGGGGAGAGAGGAGGGTGGCGGAGCTCACCAGAGGGGGACTCGGCCAGGTCGGGTCAGGTCGGACCACCAGCGGGGGAGGGTGGTCAGCAGCAGGAGCCAAGTCGGGGCGGCACTGCTGGCCGGAGAAGAAGGACGGGGGAGACGGAGGCCGTCGTGGAGCTCGACCAAGTCGGGTCGAGGGCTCCTGACGGCAGAGGAGAAGACAAAAAAGGAGAGACGAGGGCGGTGGAGCTCGATCATGGCGACGGCGGTGCCGGTGGCGGCCATGGGTGCTCGGCCAGGCGGAGGAGAAGGAAAGAGGGGGAAAGTGCACTACCAAAATACATGGATTTACCGACGGCCATATCCGTCGGTAGTCCGTCGCCAAAAATAAATACCGACGGATTACCGACGGATAATTTGGTAAAACAGCCGTCGGGAATAACCTCGTCGCTAAAACATATCCGTCGCTACTCCGTCGCTCAGCGACGACTTAGCGACGGAATACCGTCGGCGTATTTAAATATATATAGCGATGGATTACCGACTAGCTTTCGTCGAAACATGTATCAGGATATAGGGTTAGCGACGGAAACCTCCGTCGCTAAAGAGTCGGCAAAACCGTATCAGTGATTTTCTGATACGCAATATCCGTCGCTAATCCGTCGTAAATTTGTCGGTAAAAGCGTATCAGAGATTTTTCCATACGGCAGGTCGTCGTTATGCCGTCGCTAATCTGCCGAGGTGTACGACGGATTAGCGTCGTATTAGCGACAAAACATCCGTCGCTAACTGCAAAATTTATGGACATCAAACAGAACCATGTCGACGGATATTCCGTCGCTAACTGAAAATTCTCCAGGTAACGACGGATATTCCGTCGGGACTTTGTCGCCAGTCCGCCGTAAGTTAGTCCCCAATCCGTCGCTAACTGCAAAATTTATGGACATCAAAACAGAACCAGGTCGACGGACATTCCGTCGCTAAACCGTCGCTCAAGGTAAAATTCTCCAGGTAGCGACGGGTATTCCGTCGCCAATCCGTCGAAAAATTGAATTCCTACAGTTAGCGACGGATAATCCGTCGGGACTTCGTCGCCAGTCCGCCGTAAGTTAGTCGCCAATCCGTCGCTAACTGCAAAATTTATTGATATCAAACAGAACCAGGTCGACGGATATTCCGTCGCTAAACCGTCGCTCAATGTAAAATTCTCCAGTTAGCGACGGTTTTTACGTCGCCAATCCGTCGCTAACCTCAATATCAAACATGGCTATCCGTCGCTGAGGGGTCGCCTGTCCGTCGCTAACTTCTAATTTTTAAAAAAAATACTGCAAACAGACTCTTTCCTGTTTATACAACACATCCAACACAATATCAAACATGCCAAATATCCATATACAACACCATATATCCATATCCAACACGAATATCCAACGTAGCCAATATCGAACACCATATATCCATATACAAAATATCCATATCCGACACCAATATCCAACGTATCCAATATCCAACAAAATATTACCAACACAATACATCCAATATCCAACATTAAATTATCCAAACATAAAAAAAATATCCGATCATACAATGTATCCAAATGTCTACAAAACCAACAACATAAACAAAATCAAACCCCGTCCGTCGGATCGTCTCGTGCTCGTGCCGCCGCATCCGCTTTGCGTATGTACTCCTCCACCGTGTGTGCCGGCACTTGGGACAAGACATGGTCTGGAAGCGCGCGTAGCTGCTGTGGCGACAACATGTCAAGGAACGTCAAGATGGTGTTATCCGATACGATGCGGGCGTCCGCAGAGCGGTTAAACGAAAGCCGTCCGGGGGAAGAAGGACCAGGTCGATCCGAAGCACCAGCAGCAGCAGTAGACGGACCGGGAGCAGACGGACCGGGAGCAGACGGATAGCGCCCCAACACTATCGCCCGCAAATCTGACACCGCGGAGGTCAGAGTCGTAAGCTGCGCCCTCACATCGTCAACCGGGGGTGCTGGGGGAGGCGGAGGCGGTGGATATCTCGGGGACGGCTGCAACGAGGGCGCCATGGAACCTAAGCCGTAGATGCGCCCTTTCCTAACGCCGCCGACGGATTCTACGAACACGTCGTCGTAGCGAGCGGCCATAGAAGAGTGCGTCTGGGTGGGCGTCGTTTCGCCGACATTCTCGGAAGGGGGCTCGATCTCAAGCCGACTAAGTGCCTCACGATACGCAGCCTATCCAATGAATGTGTTTGTACTATAAGTTTTCCTAAGTTATAATATAAATCCTATGTTTCCCTAAGTTATAGTCTGAATCCTAAGTTTATCTAATTAACTTAACAATAATTATATTTCTAACATAAATCTCATAAACGTAAGTACTTACATCAGTCTCCTCGGCCCTCGCGTCGACGAAGCTCCCGTCCTTCCGCCTCTTGTGCGTATGCACGAATACATCGTGAGCGGTGACCGTCTCCGCCTCTTTCCCCTGCTTCACCGCCTGTCGGACCTGCATACGTAGAATTTAATTAACTTCGTATATTAACAGTACAAAATTAAATAATAGAATGAATTTGAATTTGCGCTATCTCACCAAATCTGCACGCGTCGATACGTGGGGCCTTGATCCCCCCGTATGCAGACCCGCGCCCTGTCGATTAGCCTTAGCTTTCTCCGATTTCAGCTTGAACTGCGGAGTATCCATCTTCTCCAACATCTGCTCATAGTACTCCGCCCGGATCCAGTCCTTTCTCGTATGCACCGTACGAAGGTCGTACACCGCATCCCGTATCTTCTTCCCGGCGGCGGCTTTGTAGGTCCTGCGGATCGCCTCCTCGCGATGGGGGGGCCACCAGAACGTCCTCTGACATACAAATTCAAATATCACGTAATAAAAAATTTAATGATTTAAAGAATAATTAATAATTCACCGACGGATTTATACCCTCATCTCGTCGAGCCAGACGTACTTCATGTCCTGAGGCACCTCAGAAAAATTGATGTAGGGACCATGGTAGTTATCCCGGATAATGCGCCCTAGAATCCGGACAGCATCCCACGGGAAAAACCTATAAAGAAGCAACGACTGGATTATTAACTTGAATAAATGAAACAAATTTAATAAATTAACTTAAATTTACTTACGATTCACCAGCGGGCCATAGCTCTCGTCGGAACTCGCCCACCAGTCTCTCTGGTGGCGTCGGGGGATCCGCGGGTCCGCGAATGTACTTCCCGGTATCAGGATGAAACTGAATCCCGGGGTACTCCGAGGCCCACCCTGCAGTAACTGCTGGGCCCCCTGCTGCATCTGCTGTTGCATCCGCTGGTACATCCGGTGGCGGAACGGATCCGCTAGCGGATGGAGTCACAGGCCTCGACGACGATGTCAGTGGCACCGAGGAAGAATGACGGCGGGAAGAGCCTGTGATCGGGCTCTCCAAGTCGGGCTCGGAGGTCACATCCGGGGAATGCGGCTGGCGACCACGACCGCTACCACCACGCCCACGCCCACGCCCATGACCACCACCACCACCGCCGCCGCTGCCGCCACCGCCACGACCACGGCCAGCACCACCAGTACGGGTGCTCGCAACCATGCCCTGTAAATAGAACACATAAACAAAATACCGACAACATAGATTTATAAATAAATATAAACCTAAACATATCCATACCAGCAGCAGGGCGATGAGTGCCGCCCAGACGAGTAGGCCTAGGAGTGCCATCTGCAAAAAGAAACTCATACAATAATACGCAAATATCCCAAACTGAAATAAATATTACAATCAGAAGTGAAGTACGAATAAAAGCTAGATACACAAAATCTGATAAAATCATGCACCAATACAACAAAGTACAATTCTTGTAACTTTTGATGAAAGGGCATCTTGTGTTCCACTAGATATTGGGTGCTTCAAGATACAACTGAAATATAGCGATATTTAATCATCGTCATCGTCCTCTTCCTCGGCCTCGGCCTCATCATCATCATCATCCTCATCGTCGAATTCATCTGTATCCTCATCCTCATCCTCATCCTCATCCTCATAAAGTTCTTCTTCTTCTTCTTCTTCTTCTTCAGTCTCAATACTTGGGACAAGACGCCTCTTTCTCCCCTGGTTGACATCTAAGTCTTGTATATCAACCTCTTCCTTCCCTCTATTTTCATCAGCAAAAGGTATATCAACCTCTAAATCAACATCCATGTCACAAGACTGTTGTCCCAAATATTGGGGCTTTTCGATCTGGTCCTCTTGGTATGCTGGGTCTCCAACGTTGAATGTATTTCTAGATTTAATCTTGCATACTGCCCACCAGTCAAAGCGATCTCTACGACGCCTTGGGTAGCTTGTATAGTAGACTTGAACAGCCTGACTTGCTATCGCAAATGTGTCGGACCCTCTATACCTCCTGCGATGATTTATATCGACGAATCCAAATTGTTTATCGATTCTCCAACCGATATTTGGTGTCGTATTGAACCACTCACATTTGAACATAACAATATGCATATCAAATGGGGCACTATATTGTAATTCTACAATATCCCGAAGCACTCCATAATAGTCAAAGTCCGGCTCGTCGTCATAGATTGTGCCTCTTATGCAAACACCAGAATGCTTCGTACTGAAGTCGTCATTGAGAAATTCTGCATTTATAGGATGTTGAGTTGTCTTAAACTTGAAGCCATTAACGATATAGCCGGGCCAAGTCTTTGCATGCTTCTTCGGTCCCAATGACAAATAACGGATGCTCTCATTTGTGAGTGTACTTGGTTCAGCTAATAAAACTGTAAACTTTAAATGTATTAGTGGCATATATATATTTAAATGGTAGCCGCATAATATATTATCTCAGTTACTTACGTAATCTCGAAACCATGACGGAAAGGTAAAATCAACCTCTCTTTGAAGTCCTTCATCGGTAATATCGGGTGTCCTTATTTTGACTTCATCTCTAAATACACTGTTAGAGAGAATAAAAATTAGTGTAGTCACTTACCTCACCAAATTAGATATTATAACGAGGTGTAGTCACTTACTTCTCCAAATCTCTCACTTCTTGTATGTCATAATTTAACAAGACATATCGATGAGCGGCATCATACTCATCGTCACTCAACCACCATTTCTTACTAGCCCCAATAGGCTTGCCCCTTAAATTGAATATACCTCCTTCCTCAACGTCTTCGTCATTCCTTTGAGGTCTATTTCGATTTGTCTCAACATGAGTATCGAAATAAATGGAGCAAAAGTTTGACACCTCCTCGATAAGATATGCTTCGCATATCGAAGCCTCTATATGAGCCTTGTTGCCAACTTTCTTCTTTAGATGATGTAGATACCTAGAGAGACAAATTATCTTAAGAATTAACAATGAATTGTAAAATCTACTTAAATTATATCGATTTTTATTTACCTTTCAAAGGGGTACATCTATCGATAATGAACAGATGCACCGACACGGGCTTCGTATGCTAGATGAATCGGTAGATGCTCCATACTGTCGAAGAAACTCGGTGGAAATATTTTCTCTAACTTGCAAATTGTTAAGACAATCTTCTCCTCAAGTTGTATCATATGTTGCACCGTGAGCTTAGTTGAACAGATATCCCTGAAGAATGTAGACAGCTCGGCCAACGGAACCCATACAGCAGAAGGCAACAACTCTCTCAACGCAATGGGCAGTAATCTTTCCATAAACACGTGGCAGTCGTGACTCTTCATTCCTGTTAGCTTGCGTTCATTGAGATCAACGCATCTAGACAAATTCGACACATAGCCGTCGGGAAATCTTAAAGTAGATATCCACTTGCAGATTATTAATCTATCTTCCTTGCTCAATGCGTATGGCGCTATCGGCTTAGTTACTTGTCCACCAGCTCCCCTTTGTATCAAGTTTAGATTATGACGTTTGCATATCTCGGCCATGTCTTGTCTTGCTTTTGGATTGTCCTTCGTCTTTCCTTTAATATCCATAACGGTATTGAAGACATTATCGAACACATTCTTTTCGATATGCATGACATCAAGATTATGCCTAATAAGATTATCTTTCCAATAAGGCAAGTCCCAGAAGATACTCCATTTGGTCCAGTTATGGCTTTGTCCGAACCCCTCGACACGATTGTTCGATGGATCTTCCATTGCGGTGGGCAATTCCTTTACATCTTCCCAAATACCGTATCCCGACAATCTGGCAGGAGGTTCAGAAAATTCTTGTTTTCCATATCTGAACGCGTCCTTGTTCTTTCGCCAAGGATGTCTCGTTGGCAGAAATTGACGGTGACAGTCAAAGAAAGAAGTTTTTCCTCCATGTCTAAGGCGGAACGCTTTACTATTTTTCATACATATCGGACAAGACATGTTGCCGTGCGTACTCCATCCCGACAGCATACCGTATGCTGGAAAATCATTGATTGTCCACATGAGTGAAGCTCTCATCTGAAAGTTTTGTTTTCTGGAAATATCATAGGTCGTGACGCCGATCTTCCACAACTGTTTCAGCTCATCCACCAACGGCTGTAAATATATATCGATGTTCTTTGTCGGATTTTTGGGACCGGGTATGATAGCTGTCAAGAACATATAAGGAGTCTTCATACACATCCATGGTGGCAGATTGTAAGGGGTAAGAATGACCGGCCAGCATGAGTATTGAGATCCCGACTGTCCGAAAGGGGCGAAGCCATCAGAACATAGCGCCAGGCGTACATTTCTAGGCTCTGCAGCAAAATCTGGATGACACAAATCAAAATATTTCCACGCCTCCCCATCCGAAGGATGTGACAATTCTCCTTCGTCCTTTATGCGATCTTCACTGTGCCACGTCATGTGTTCTGCTGTATTCAGAGACATATACATCCTCTGTAAGCGCTTCGTGATCGACAAGTAATGCATATACTTGTAAGGACGTCGTTTTCTAGTTGACTTTCCTTTTCCCTGTACTGTCTTGTAACGATCCGCATTACAGAACCAACAACTTTCTAATACGCAATTCTCTTTGTAATACAACATGCATCCGTTGCGACAGCAATCTATCTTCTCGTACCCCAGTCCCAGTTGTCGGACCATCATCTTTGACTTGTAGAAGTTTCTTGGGAGCTCTTTTGATTCCTTCGGTAACACCTCATTAGTTAATTGTGTGATCCGATCATAGCAAGCTTGTGGCAAGTTAAAATCAGACTTTATGTTCAACAACCGCATCGTCACTGACAGTGCGGAATGAGTCTCACAACCAGGATATAGAGAAGTATCTGCGTCCTTAAACATATCATAGAACTCCTTTGCCTCGGGATTAGGATCCTCCGGATCAAAATTAGGCCCTGCCGCAGCATACACCATATCTCGTGCAAGCTTCTGCATGTCTCCATAATCCACAGAGCATCCGTCGTCTTCGAGGACATCCGTTGCAGCATTATCATCAAAAGCATAAGTACCAGCTTCTGCAGCCTGTCTTTCTGAATATAATTCACCTTGCGATGACCACAGACCGTAATCACGTACGAAACCCTTACGGGTCAAATGATCTCTCACAGTCATCACTTCTTCGAAACGTCTATTGTGACAATTAACACATGGACACTTGATTTTGTTATCGTCCATGTACTGAGTTTTGCTCATGGCATACTTAAGAAATACTTCCACACCTACCTGAAAATCGTCACTCACACCAATTCTGCTCTCGTGTTGTCGTTTGTACATCCATGTACGATCAACAAAGTAACGATTCATGCTCGATTTGATGTGAATATCTGTATCGTAAGACAAACTAAACATAAGAATTAATAGCCCGATACCGATACTCATATCGTAAGAAAAACTAAACTTGTGGATAACACGCTAGGCCTACGACGAGGCTACTTAGTATCACAATCTAACATAATTAGTATATAATCATGTAACTGGTGGATCCGCTAGCTAGTAAGCCGGATGTACTTAATATCAGAGAGTATCAGATTAGTATCAGTATATAGGATCGTCCTTTGTAGCATCTGGACTTCAGTTGCCAGCAGAGCCAGGAGATGTTACGGCGGAAACTGCTCTCATGTTACTTCTCCTCCTCCACCATGGCTCTGAACCCATCTGCTCCTCCCTTCTTCCCTTCTTCACATTCGACTATCTCGGCCTCCTATTCGGCCTACTATTCTGATACCGATACTTTAAACCTTGATCTTAACCCAAACCTATATACTGATCGATACTAATCCGCTACGCCCGATACTAAGTATATACGGTCGATACTGATAGCGATAGTCCGATACCGATAGCGATAGTTCGATACCGATAGCGATAGTCCGATACAGATACACATGGACCTACATATCTATATATCACTAGTAGCCATACTCCTCTACATACTACTCTACACTAGGATCTAGTAACCATATACTACTCTACACACTAGCTACGTAGTCATACTCTAAAATAAGGTAAACTAATTATGCCTATATATAGATATATATATAGGCATAATTAGTTTACCATAATTAGTTTACCTTATATATATAAGGTAAACTAATTAAGCATCTTAAAATTATGCCTATATATATATATATATATATATATATATATATATATATATATATATATATATATATATATATATATGTCTGTGTGTGTGTGTATCCGTGTGTCTGTGTCCGTGTGTATCCGTGTGTGTGTGTGTGTGTCTGTGTGTGTGTGTGTGTCTGTGTGTCCGTGTGTCCGTGTGTGTGTGTCCGTGTGTGTGTGTGTCCGGCCAGCCCCCCTCCACACATACCCCCCCCCGCACCCCGCGACCAGCCCCCGCCCCCATCGTACCCCCCCCAACGCTGCCGCCCCCTCGATCCCACCGCCCCCTCCACACCCCCCGCCCCCCGCACACGGCTAGCCCCCCTCCGCAACCCCCCGCACCCCGCGGCCAGCCCCCGCGCGCCCCCATCCCTCCAACGCTTTCCGCCCCTCCCACCGCCCCTCCACACCTCCCGCCACCGCCGCCACCGTCGCCCCCCGCAGTCGACGCCGCCCCCGCAGCCTCCGACGCCCCAGTCCCGCTGCACCCACGACCACCGCGCGCCGCGCGCGAGAGAGAGAGAGCGAGAAAGAGAGAGAGAGAGAGAGAGAGAGAGGGAGAGGGAGAGGGGATTACCTTTGGGAGAGAGAGAGGAGAGGGGGTCGCCGATCACCACCGCGGAAGAGAGAGGAGAGGGGGTCGCCGATCGATCACCGCATGAGAGAGAGAGAGAGAGAGGAGAGAGAGTGAAATTTGGGGGGAATGAAAAAGTTCCCTCCGTCGTTTCAATTTAAGTCTGGAACATAAATTTAGCGACGGAGTAGCGACGGAGCTAATGCGTCAGTAAATCTCGTGCGAGTAGCGACGGATTATTCCGTCGCTAAGTCGTCAGTAAATCTCGCGCCAATATTTTAGGCTTTTGCCGCCAAAATATGCGACGTTCTAGCGACGGATATAAAATATTTTAGGAGTAGTTGCTCATTTTCCTGACAGGATACCGTTGACAATATTTTAGGAGTAGTTGTGCCATTAGTGGACTTCATGACGTTGCTAGCTGAGGTGGACCTCACTATTATTCTATGTGAGTTGCCTGGGAGTTATCCTTAGTTAGTCTTGATGTTCCTTCTTTATTTTCCTGTCTTATATTTCCTTCTAGTAGTTTCTAGTTGTTCTTGTGCTTTAGTTATCTTTCTTGTCTTATCATCCCTAGCTGTTATGATGTGACTAGAGTATATTTGTAGTTATAGGCCTTCTAGACATAGTGTATATTTATTGGGTACTAGACAGCGTTCTACCGCCGATACTGCGGCGTAGGCTGGGCGTCGTCTACGTATTCGTACCCGTATATCCGGGTGCGGGTCGTGACACGTTTTTAGTGGTGGCCCATGCAGGTCAGTCTTTGCAATTAATGCGAAGTCGTGGTAGTCCTTGAGCTTTTCTGTACTACTGCGAGCCTGCCCTAGGATTTAGGTTGAGTCATGGAATATTTTAGGAATTTGGTACTCAGTCACATATTAGGAACTCTTGGTAGATTCCAGGGATGACCCCTGGGAATCTTATTTCGAACTTTTCGAAACTTTTTTCCATTTGTTCTGTTCGTCCTGATTTCTGAAACATCTGTCCGTTATCAACTTATTTCTTTCTTGGAATGAGTTTGTGGACCCCAAAGAGAAGGTATAAGTTGAACTTATATATCTCCTAGGTCGAGACGAGAATATGATTTACCAGTCTCATATCAGGTTGGGATTGTTTTAGATTATATTTCGATAATTTTCTTTTATCTTGACCTAGATAGTACCTTTGGACAACTCCTGAGAATTTTCTTCTAAACTCTACCTCGGGATCTGTTTCTGCTAGTTTCCATCTACTTATCCTTGATTCGTTGTTGAAAATTTTGAATCTTGATGTTTCGTTGTTGACTTCGATTTTGATTTTGTTTGAAGATAAGTTCCTCAGAATTGAGTTAAGATATCCTGATAAACATATTTTGGACGAGGACGATGAGAACAGTAAGTGTCTACTTTACTTATGGAGTTTAGAATTTATCGCAGTCATATTAGCTAGCCTGACAGGGACGTGGAGCCTAATTTTGGATATACTATCCTAGTTATGGAATTTAGATTCTCTTGCAGCCATACCGGTTGGCGTGGTAAGGAATCTAGATGACATAATTTTAGGGTGTATACCTTGGTTATGGACTCTATCGTTTATTGTAGCTATGTTTACTGGCGTGGCGTAAATTCTGGCAACATGATTTTGGATAGACGTGTATGGTTATCAGATCGTATTTTAAATTGATTCACTTGTTTTAACCTATTGGGCAAGAGCAGTTCCTACTATTACTTCTGTTTTCCCATTCTTCTCTTCCTCATCGCATGATGATTTCCTCATCTTACCCTTACTTCCTCCGTCTTGATCAATTATGTCTTGGTTCCACCAATCACCAATCTCATATCTACATCTGTTATCTACACTTGAAAACTTTGAAAATTTTGAAATTTTTATATCTAAATTGTTTCTTAAATTTCGATACTATTAAGATTTTGATTCCCTTCTGTCCATGACCAACCAATTTTGGTCGTCTTGTTTATCGTGCCAAAGAGTCTTGGTTGCTGACTAGATTCTAGATGACTTCAAATTCCTTGTGACTTGGATTTTCGTTCTTGGATTCTCGTGCCCAGCCTTCGTTGATCTTATTCTCCATCTGGCCTAAATTCTGATTTACTCAAAACTTGATCAATTTAAATCGTGCTGAGACTAAATTATTTACTTTTATCGTGATTGGACAATGCTATCATCACTCGTGCTTTAAACTTTCGATTCAATTCTGGCAAATGACTAAATTCTATTCCAATCACGATTTGGCTTCATACTATCCTTGATTATGCCGGAGTCTCATGTTGGTCATGCCTAAACCGTTATACTTTTGACCAAGGTTGAGCTGACCGTATCTATGATCGTATTGAGATTCAATTTTGAGCATGTTTGGATTTTGAAACACTCGTGCCTATACTCTTTTCGACCTTGATTTAATTTTCTGATTGTATCTGAAATTTCCTTGTGCTTAATCATGCCTATCTCAAATCCTAAATCAAATTTCAGTAAGCTGAAATCCTATTATCAATATTTTGTTGATTGTAACCGGATGAAGCTCAAGTTTGGATTTTGTTGTCATACCTCTATCGTGCTAAGTGATCTTAGACTATTTCCAATTTTATTCACGCTCGAACTTGGAGCGTATTCCATGATTTTATTAATCATACTCTTCAATCTTGATCAGGTCTATAAGACCTTGACTTCGATTTTGTTGTGTCTGAAATTCCAGCTCAATCATGCAAAGCCTTGTTTTGGTCATGATTATCTCTCATCTTGATCAAGCCTGTGTGACTTTCAGGCTGATTATCCGTTAAACCGAGTGCTACACGTCACCTCGTACGTGGACTTCATCTATAACTTTCGTTCTCCTAAGTCATTTCTGAATCGTGTCCCAATGACTTAACTTATCTATAATCGTGCCTATATGATTCTGTTCATATTTTGATTCTATCGTGCCAACTCCCTCATCGTGCCTGAATAATTGTGAATTGATTATCTTAATCGTGCAAACTTGTCATTCTATGATCGTGCCTAAGTTTTTGCCTAAAACTTTCTATCTTGTTCTACCCCTACTACAACCTTAATTTCGAGGACGAAATTTCTATAAGGTGGGTAGGATGTAAGCCCCCTGAATTTCCCGAATTATTTTTCGAATTTTCTAATAAATTATTTTCAATAATTCATTTCTATATAATTAATTTTGATCTTAAATGCTCTTTACCGTGACTTGGAATTCTAGAGCATCAGGGATGCCAGTCTCTGAAAACTTTCTTCTTGGAGTTTGTAGTAGACGAGATTATCTTCACAGTGATATTTCGTGTCCCACTCGAACTTGTTTTCTTGTGCTCCATTTGCTTCGCGCAACTTCAGGTCAATTTAGACCAATTTATCGTCTGCCGTAATTCGTGATTTAATTTCCAACTTAATTTTCGGGCCCGACATCGATCCAATCCAGACGACCCAATATATGGCCCTGGCCTATTTTGTGCCTACTATGCACGTGCCACTTGCGTGCCACCGATTTGATCTCCCTTGTGCTCCCATTCCATCCGTGATTTTAAATTAGTTTAATTTATTATTTTAATTAAATCTTGGCCCCAAGCTTGTCCAAACTTGGCCCAACGCCCAACCAGATTTTACGTGATCCCTATCATGACTACCCAACACCTCCATATAATTTCTCTATTTTTCCTATTTTAAAATATCTCTCTTCCTCTCTCTAATTTACAAATATCTCATTTTTATCTCTCCTATATATATTATATATATATAAAACTCTCTTTCTCTCTCCTCCTTAAATCACTCCACACTCCCACACACAACACCCCCATCACCCTCACAGCCGACACTACCCACCCCCTCTCTCTAAATATCTCTTTCTCTCTCTCTCCATGTTCTATTAATAACTAACTCTCTCTCTCTCTCTTTCTTAACACTCACACTCACACCCACAACTCACTCTCTCTCACCAGTACAAACACCCCCCTCCTAGCTAGCCGACATCACCACCCTCTCCTCCATTCTTTACTTCTTCTTCTTCACTTCTTCAACTCCTCCTCCTCCATTCTTCATCACCATCCCCACCATCAACACCATACACATCATCATCATCATCATCATATCCCATTATCATCACCATCTCCACCCTCACCAACACCATCAACAACACCATCCCACCACGACCACCACACTCCACCGCCGCCGTCGACCCCGCCAGGCAGTCGCCCCGCCGCCGTGCCACCGTGGGTGGCCAGTGAGCAGCAGCGTAGCGCAACGCAGCAGCAGCCGCGCTCCCGCCGCCGCCGCGCGCGCCGCCGCCGCCGCCGGCGAGCCCCCCTCCCAGCCGTGCGCGACCCCGACGACCTCCCCCAGGCAACCGGCCACTTCCCCGACGCGCCGCATAGGCTATTCGTGCATTTCGCACGAAATCCCGTCGGCGCGAGCTCGGCAACGAACTCAGAATTTGCGTTTCGTCGCAGCGACTTCGCACGTGTTTTCTGCGAGATCCGACCGTTGGATCGGCGAACTTCTTGCTCCGTCGCAATCTCGGTATATCCACCTTCACTCCTCTCAAATGTCACCCGTTAATTTCGTCGTTTGATAGATCAAAACCGGCCACCAAGTTGACACTTTAAATTGTGTTATTTTTGGACAGTTTTGTGGAGCCGACTTCGTCGACTCGTATCTCCTCCGTCGTAGCTCCGGTTGTCGCGATACCAGTTCCTGTGCGAAGCTGGTATAGCCCTCTTCCTGCCCCCTTTAGATTTCATTTCAGTTTGAGCTTGTTAGGTCGGTCGAATTCGACGCCAAAGTTGGCCGTTCAAATTATTAGTGTTGCACTTGTTAAATTCTATTTTTGAACCCGGGACTACGGATTCAATTTCTGACACCACCAGTAGACTCATGGCGTCGTTCTGGCATGTTTTCATATAAAGTTTGTTAGATTTGGAGAACGTGGGCCCTGGCACGCATTTCGGTGCAAAGCGGATCCCACTTTCTGGGTCAACGGGTCATTTTGAGTTCGGCTCATCGGAATCCAATTCTGGATATACCGTTGAGTTCGTATCGTCATTCTGGACTCGTTGACATATAATTTGCTGAGTTTTGAGGACATTAGCTCCGACACGCTTTTCCGTACAAATTGGAATTTTAATGTCCTAGTCAACGGACCAATTTGAGATCGGGTCAACGGAATCCAATTCTGGATATACCGTTGGGTTCGTATCGTCATTCTGGATTCGTGGACATATAATTTGTTAGGTTTTGTGCACTTTAATTTCGTCATATTTTTTGGTACAAAGTGTGTCTAACGGCGGACATCATTTTGGCCCGAAATTACCGTTTTTGCCTCTGTCTCCAAATTGGACTTTTGGACAGGCTATCCTAACTGATTTGACCATTCTGGACACGTTGGTGATATTTATTTTATCATCCGACAACATCTGTAGGTTTTTACCCTATTATTATAATCCTTCTCCTTTGTGGTATTTTAAGAACCATCGATTCCAGTGATTTCACAACCACTGAAATTGAATGTGTTGACCCTGTAGATGTTTGTAGAGACTAGCTTTGACCCAGTTTGACCATGGTTGACTGCTTTGACTGAACGTCGAAGTAGAGTCAACATTTGACCTATGTTAGACTAGTTTGACCTTGGTTGACCAGAGTTGACCAGTTGACCAAAAGTCAACTGTTAGTCAAACATTAGCCTAGTTTGAACTAGAATTGACCATAGTTGACTAGAGTTGACCAGTTAACCAAAAGTCAACTGTAAGTCAACCCTTGACCCAGTTTGACCTAGTTTGACTTAGTTGACTGAGTCTGACCTAGATTGCGTAGTTTATACTATAGAATCAAGCCTAACACTGTTGAGCCCTAATTAGTTTATATATATCTTATCTTTAGGTCTGTGGCATCACTCTGAGCATCGACCCCATTTGACAGCTAAGGACCGCAGGCGAGTACATTCACTGATAGTTTTCATTGTCTTGATATCTGCTATATCCGATTCAGTCGTAGTGTCTTACTTGATTCTCAGTCACGATAGTTCACGGACTAGTATATACTGGATTCCTGTCATGAGATGTCATTCTTGGATTTTCTTGGGATACTGGTACTTGCTCGATCTTGTTCTTGTACTTGTATTAACACCGATTCCTGAGAAGGAGTAGCTACCTTCTTAGGGAATCTCGTGCCATGACGTGTTATGTCCGGATCCGTATACTATTCGGGAAATGGGGAATTTTATAGATAGTGTGATCAATGCCCACCTTGAGTTACTACTTGTATCATAGCTATACCCTCACCTCACGATGGGTATAGCCTGACCTGTGCTACTACTTGCTCCATAGCTTACCATCCCGGCCGGGCCGAGTCCACGTACTTGTAGCCGGTCGGCTGGAAGCCTGATCTTGACCCATACCGATCACATTATGCTATAATATTCGAGGCACATTTTATATTTACTTTATCCTATCATATATCCTGTTCTGTTCTACATTCAGTACTTTCTCACCAAGCTATGATATACAGTTACTCACATGCTCTACATGCCTTTATATTGTACCTTGATTGGAGACTAAGTTCTGCTCGGGAGAAGAGTTACAACCCCGGTCCTTGTTTGGTTTAAGGGTTGTAACTCGGCTTCCGAACAGTTCCCAAGTTTTCATATATCTTTGTCTTGTAGTTCATTATACTGTCTCTTATAGAATTTGTCAATTCACATGGAACTGCTGTTAGTGCTTGTACTTGCTCATTTTCCTGACAGGATACCGTTGACAATATTTTAGGAGTAGTTGTGCCATTAGTGGACTTCATGACGTTGCTAGCTGAGGTGGACCTCACTATTATTCTATGTGAGTTGCCTGGGAGTTATCCTTAGTTAGTCTTGTTGTTCCTTCTTTATTTTCCTGTCTTATGTTTCCTTCTAGTAGTTTCTAGTTGTTCTTGTGCTTTAGTTATCTTTCTTGTCTTATCATCCTTAGCTGTTGTGATGTGACTAGAGTATATTTGTAGTTATAGGCCTTCTACACGTAGTGTATATTTATTGGGTACTAGACAACGTTATACCGCCGATACTGCGGCGTAGGCTGGGCGTCGTCTACGTATTCGTACCCGTATATCCGGGTGCGGGTCGTGACAATTTTAATTTGGTTATCTCTATTTTTTATGAATATTTATGTTATGGATTGTAAAGTTATCATAGTTTATCAAATTTTGAATGATTTTGGATTTCGGACAATAAATAAAATTTTAATATTTTAGATTTCGGATATTCGGATAGCAATAAAATGCCAAGTAGATTCATTTTTTTTACTTATCGGATTGAATCGAATTTTATCCGATATCCGTTAAATTAGACGGATACGGATTCGGAGTGCAAAACAGATATCCGTTCGGATATCAGATCGGATTCGAATATTGTAAAAAAAATTCGGATACAGATACGGATATTGTCCTATCCGTACCGATAGGCATCCGTTTACACCCCTACGAGAAGGGTCTAGAAGTGAAATATGAGTTAACGTTGTTGTTGCAAGCACGGGATGGTCTAGAGACACGATATTTGCCAATGCGTCGGTCCTAAAATAATCCTAAGGCAAGAGTAGAAAGACAATTAATAAGAAGGGACTATGTTGCACAAAGTAAATCAAACGTGTTGGTTTTGTAAGGGTGGGCGAGGAGCTCATTCCACCAGTACAGTTGAGTACTGACACCCACATAGTTTTCATGTGCAGGCACAGGTAGAAGCTCATGGTGCGGAGCTCGCTTGGATGCGTCGAGGCACGGAGTTCCTTGGCGATTCGAAGCGTGCGGCCGCATGGAGTCAAGACTTATACGGGACATAATGTATGGACGTCGCCATTCGTAGCAACCGCTGGCTCAAGACTGTATTTGAGAGATGAGAGAGACCTGAGTGATCTTATAATATGAGAAGAGTGAGCTTGAGTGACTTGTAATCTTGGCCTTGCGCCCCATTGTAACCTTTGTTTCAATATCAATAAAGAGATTTCTGTTGAATAACTTGTGTTTGTTCTAAATTTTTGCTGCATGTTTAATGTCTCTGCATGGGACTTCTTTGCGACGACCCCGTCGCAGCCGCTGAAATCGGCCGTTATGGAACCCGTCTTGCATGAGCGCAATCTAGGCTCGTGCGGCATCACGCCTTAGCGAGGACGATCGCTCCTATGGAAGCGGGGCGTGACATAATGGTATCAGAGCACGGCTTTACGTCCTTGGACTATCGATTGAATTCTTTAACTCGTTGTTTCCGTAAACTCTGAATTGTTGCTTCCGCAAAGTTGATATTATTGGTGCGCTCTCTCTCAAATGTCCCACGAAATTTCCATACAATAAGTCTAACTATTTTACAAAACATAGGAAAATAGTTTTTGACAAAACAAAAAGATGGTTTTGCGTAAGCACAGTTGGCTAAGTCGGGCTGGACATATACACCAAAGTTGTGTCGACCTTAGAAAAGTCGAGTACGGGAATAGAATTGTGTCGGACGAGAATTAGTTGGACTCAATTGAGTAAAGTGAGATGACTATCGATAGGGGTGTTATCGAGCGACAATATCGTCGGTGCAATATAGATGAGCGTGCTTGAAATTCAAGGAATGGTTCGAACAAAAAAGTTGAAGAATTCAATTTTGATTTGAATGATAGTTTGAGGATTTATTGAATGACTTCATCCCTGAGTGGTGTATGCGATAGCCTCAGGGATGTCGATCGATCGATTGAGGATTCGGGGTGTCGGTGAGTCTATCAGCAAGCGTCGCACGTATGGAAAGCCTTATATTGAATATGATTGAGCAAAATATAGTCTTGAAGATTTTGACGAGTCAATTCGAACAACCTAGAAATTGACGCACACGGAACGTGCACGGGATTGAGGATTGCGCGAGTATGAAACGCGAAAATGATTGAGTAGGTAAAGTCAAATCGAGGAAAAGTTAAGGTGTAGCGAATGGACGACTTGATCGAGGAAATTGATTGGGATCGTATACGCAAAGTTAGCACGACGAAAAAATAGCGTGCATAAAAAGTTTGATTCGAATGTTTGAAAATGACTCTGAGGATTGGAATGGATGTTACTCGATGATTTGAGTTAGTAAGGAATGATGTGATTCGAAGAAAAATATTGCTTGATGACTTAAGATAGACGGATGATCAATATATGAATTTGGATTTGAGGAAAATGATGTTGTGAATGATTCGAGGGATAATAATTGAACTTGAACTTGAATATTGAGGAGATTATCCAGTCGGATGATAGCATCATTCGCACGATTCGAAATTGGTTGCAAAGGAAGATCGTCAAGTTACGTATATCGTCGACGGTATTGAGGCGTATCAAAGTTCGATATGCGATAACTCGGGAGTACTCTGACTCGGCGAATGACGATCGTGCAAATGTTATTGTTTGGTCGGATGCTATACTTAGGATTTTGATTGAGATGAAGGTTGGATGAAAATGATCGTGTCTTGATGATTACGTTGATAGCTACAATGTCGACGGTCTTGTCTTGCACGAGTGCAACTCTAGTCTTGCATATGCGTTACGTCGGATTTGGGGCGATCGTTCCGCGTGAGCGCTGACATAGTGATTCATGTCGCGGGAATGATCGAACTCAAAAAATGTGGATGCGGCAACTTTGATTTGTCTCGACTTGTTGGCTTGATGCGAAGGTGAATTCGAGGACTTGTAGGACTTGTGATTGACGAATGAATAAAACTTGAAGATTGAGTAGGTCCAGTCCACGCATCAGGAATAATTAGTCTAGACACAAAACAAGAGTTACGTCCCGATGAGGATGATTATCCTGCGGGAGCGTGCATGATGATTCATGCCCATCGTATATAATCTGAATCGTGTGAGATCGGAACACAACATATTGTTAAGCTAGACGACCTCATGATCGATTACGTAAATTGGAATAGATGACTTAGGAAATATGGAATATAAAATTTTGGTTAGCGACGAATTGCGTCATAGCGTGCTTGAATTGAGAAGGATTGATAGGCGAACTATATCGAACGTGTTTGAAGGGATAGACTATACAAGATGACTTATTGAATGAGCGATTTTGATACGTCGTGAAATTGGTTGAACGTGAGTTGTCGTAGGATGGCTTTGCTGGATGACTCAGATCCCGTACGACGAATGTCAGGATGTGTATAGGAAATCTATGCTCGAAGTTTAGAAGTCGGAGTGATACGAGCTTGGGTAGAAAACCTCGTTCTATCAGCTTGGTTTGACCTTAGGATGGGGTCAGTGTTGTCACGTTCCGCTACCCAAATTGTTGGGCCGGACCGAGTCATGTCCAGCCTATGCTTGGGATAAAACGTAGTAAGCTGTTCTAAAGATAACAAGATAAGACTAAAGTGTGCTAACAGTTCTATATGTAATAAAGAGTCAGAAATATTCCAAACACAAAAGTCGTCTCGTATAAAAATGTGTTCCAAGTACAAGTCCATAATGTAAAGCTGGATACAGGTCCAGTCATAAAATACATAGTCTAATAATATGACTACTCTCGAAAACCCCTGAGCAATTACGCAAACTAGACGAGTTTTCCTGTAGGTACATCCTCGTAAGATAAAGCCTGGTCCTCGTCAGCAACTCCATAATAGGAATCACAAAGCAACTCCTCCTCAGAAAGTATACCTACAACGTTATCCTGTCAGGACGGGAGCAAGTACTGATTCTAGCAAACTAAATATACGAAACATAAAATGAACAAAAGTGTAATAAACTGGAATCATGTTATATCATAATCTATCATGGCATCATATGTTTGTTTTAATGTTTAAAACTGTAGCATGTACGTGATCGGTCAATAGGTAAATAGGATATACAGTGGTACATATCAAGTTTTTCTGAAGTGTACATACGTACACTAAACGGCATCAGTGTATATCCATACTCCAACGCGGGATCAGATCTACGGCAAAGTTATATATAAAATGTACCCGTGCTCGGTAAATACATACGGAGAAGGGGGCATGATCACGTACTCTACTAACAGTTTCCCATAATCCCGTTGTTTAAGCATGTGAGAGATATAAGAACTGTCCTAAGTATGGTAGGGACTGAAAATAATACAACATGTGAAGATTTAACTTGCTACCCCAAGGATCAGCATTTAACATGGTTGGAATCACAGTTTATTGTTATAGCAGTATGTAAAGTTTGTAGAGGTACTTGCCTTTAGCAAAGCAAAGTAGTGATAGAAATGCTATAGATGCCTGGTGACTCGTCACTGTAGAAATAACACATAAACTTAGTTTTCATACTAAGTTAAACACTAAAACACTAGTTGTACGACACGACTTTCTGACTGGACACCTAGCCAAATGATGACTTTAGCATAGGAGACCAATGTGGGGTAATACAAAACCCAAACTAATTTTCTAGGATCTTTATACTAGTGTAGGGTGAGGTCCAAAACGACTATAACTCAAATCAACACAAAACATTGTAAGTTGTAACTATTCAATAAATAAATCAGACTGTACACTGTGTTCCAATAATTTTTGAGATAGACAAAAAGCTCAAATTTACATAAAATAAAGTACCAAAATGATCCTTGTTAATTATAGAAATTTATACTAATTTTTTGGAATTTATAAACCCTCACAGATATTTATTAAAAATCAGCAGACATATGTATCCTAAAAATGAGTTCTGTTTTCCTATTTTTATAAAATGCCAAAAGTACGTTTTAAATGCTGAAAAAATTATATTAAATTAGCTAAATTAGCATAGTATATAAATACTATTTTTTCCAGACTTTTACATCACTTAAAATATATATAAAAATTCAAAAATAGCAAGTAACAATTTCTGGAAAATAATTAATTAATTATTTAATATTTTGTCCACGTATTCGAAATTGAACCGAAGTCCAGATACGGGACCAAAAGCCATGAATCAAGTCCAATATGATTTGTGCAGACTCTGAATGTATTAGACATATTTGGGCCCAAAAATCCATGCTAGGTTTGGACACCAAATGACCATGATTAATAAAACACAGTAATTCAAATATATATTAAAGTATTTTAATAATATATTTTAAAGTGGTAAAATATACAAATAATATTTTGTACAAAGTTATCTAATAAAATAACTTGTGAATTTATACATAATAATATTTTGTACAAAGTTGAATTTGAAATACATATACATATACAGCAATTACATATATATATACATAAATAGATAGTTATTTATGTATACATATATAATGAATATATATATATAATAATATATATATATATATATATATATATATATATATATATATATATATATATATGTATATGTATATATATATATATATATATATATATATATATATATATATATATATATATATATATATATATATATATATATATATATAATAAAACAATTAAAATAAAAACAAAACAAAACAAAAATGAAAGGGGGGCTCAAACTCGAACTAGGGAACAAGGGGTTTAACATGCTCGGGCTGGCCGGGGGGTCAGCTCGGGTTATGTGATAGGGATAGGATTTTAGTTTTTTTTATTATGGTTTAGGTTAATGGGTTTTAAACCCAATAACATATACTTCGTGTCCTGACAGTTAAGGACACGAAGAATGGTCGAATCCTGTGTCCGGGACGTGCACGACACGCACGACTCGAACTAGCCGTGTCCAAACTTACCACGAGACTTGTCGATACTCGGCGAATCACATAGGTGAAGACGAGATGAAATGGAGAAGAAGAAGAAGGTGACACGTACGTGTCCGGCTTCGAGTCGAAGAGCGGGGCTCCTGGCGGCGGTTGTAGGCGTTGGGGTCGGAGAAAAATAGGACGGGGGTCGCCTCGTCGAGACGCGTCGGTTAGCGATGGTGGTTCGTCGGAAAGTGGCTCTAGGTGACGAAAAACCTAGATCTAGGGTTCCGACGATCGTCGGAGAAGAAAATAGGGTAGGACGGCGCTGTGGTGGTCGGGAAATTGTCTAGAGTTAGGGTTGGGGTCGGGGTGGTCTTATAGGGTCGAAGGTCGGTCGAATTAGGGTTTTAGATTAGGGTTAGGGTTTGGGTTTCGATCGGGGTTAGCCGGAGATGGCGACATAGCGGTGGTCGGGTTAGGGTTTTACAAACCCCTCCCCACCAAATAATAGGTATTGCAAAAACCCCCCACCGCCTTGCTCTATGCAAATTTTTATTTGCACAGTCAAATCAAATTTTGCAAACAATAATTAAAATAATTAAAATAATTAAAATAATTGCAAAAAGCATTTAAAACATTTTAATAAATTACAAATTGATATTAAAATAATTCAAATAATTACAAAATGATATATTTTGCTTTAAAAATTATTTTAAAAATTCTAGAATTTTTTTCAATAATTATAATAATTCATTTTAAAGATATAAATGCGATTAAAAATTATAAAATTAATATTTTAAAATCTAGGAGCTTACAAGTGTTGATATCGTTGTTTGAGAACTGTGATTCCAATACTGACAATTGACTTTAGCCTAGATGAGATGGCCTAGCGGCTAGGCGAGATGTCCATGTTGCGAGAATTAGCATGTAGTGCCCCATCCCTACATCGTGCCCCGTTTTCGTCCACGGGGTGCGCGAGAAAGGAACACTGTCGCTATCGATTCGGTCGGGACCGATAGGTCAGAATCGGCCGAGTCGATCGAACGGGAACGGTTGAATTAAGATCCATTCCACGTTATGGAATGGTTTCTTCGGAACTAAGTCCCATATTCAGCAGATTGTGCCTCGAGGATTGGCTCTGCGGCTGAGTCGGGAGAGACCTCCCATTGCTCTGGTTTTCATGCCGCACTTGATTTAGCTTTGGCTTTGGCTTTGGTTTTCGTGAATGCATTTTTCGTGAATATTTTTGATGGGTTTTCGTGACGCGTTTTCGATCTTCGCATTCATATCGAATATCCTTGAATTATACAGTGTTCTAATCAGTTGCTTATGCGATTGCAGGTGATCGCGTAGGCGACGTCAGCGCAGCCAACCGGTCGCTCGCTTGAAGCAAGCCTAAGGCGAGTGGCTGACCTCCTTCGTCTCGTCCCTCTACTTCAAAACTCAATATGTGAAGTAATATAAATGCTTGTCATAATAGTGTAGAATCAATAAAATTGTGGCACGATTCTTCACGAAAAACTTGCTATCGAACTGCCGGTATTGAAAATGGAAAACGTGTTTTCCTACGCAAATCCACTTAGCCTATGCAAAACAATGAATGAATCGATTAACGTTTATCGCAACGATACGGTCAAGTAAGCAAATCAACTAAGTTCAAAGGAAAACGGTCATTGGATAACTTGTCGACAAGGTGAAGTTTCCTCGAACGATCGCCTAGGCCAAGGGACCGATTCGGCCCGGGAGGAACGAGTGTAGCAGCGCCAACCCTTCATCGGCGCGAGTTATGCGGGCACTTTCGCACAGGGCTCGCTACCCGACGTGAAAGGGGCATCGTCTAACCAATGCTATAGTCCGCGATGGCTTGACATTGCCAGTGGCCTTCATATCCCTTTCACTGCTTAACAGGTGCACGGGACACGGGATGAATATGATAGTTATTTAAATGATATACAGTTTCATATGCTTGCCTCAAAACATGTTAACATGCAAATCGAGCAGCAAGGTTCGAAAGATCATTGAAATAGCTAGCTAACATGTTTACGAAACTTCTTGAATCAAATGCAGAGCTTGGATTTAATTAGCCATTCGCCAGTACATGTGTTTCGTGCTGATCCTCGCTCTTTGCAGGTCCCGCGAACCAGAAAGGACGTGCCAGCTAGCTCGACGGCGTTCGTGATTTTGAAGCTTCGGCCGTGCGTCGAAGACTCTCTCTGTGAATCCACTTTTGAAGGCTCTCGACAGTTCAAGAAAGATGACTCAGCGTCCCTCCCATCCAGGTCACTGGAGTACTTTGTGTATATTGAGGGATGTGTGCAATGTATGGAAAGGCTATCTCATCGGCACTCTTTTGTAATCGAGTCATGTTGTAGCCCGTGCGACAATGAGTCTTGTATTGGAGTCTGTAAAAGATGTTCATTATCAATAAAGATCAAGTTTTCTTTACTTATTGTGTGAATCAATTTGTCTGCGTACTCTCTTAGATCTCGTGTCTCGGATTACCTTATGACTAGGCCTTGTGCGATCGCAAATTAGGTTCGCACGGCATCACGCCCGGAGGACAACTATCGATTCGACGGAATCGGGGTGTGACATAATGGTATCAGAGCACGGCTTTACGTCCTTGGCCTCCAGTGTCGAGTTCTAGTCTCCAACCGTTGACCTCGTGTCGATGAGATGAGTTGTTCCATACGCTGAACCCAGGATATTTTTTGAAACTAACGAGAGTTGCCTTTTCTTCTTCTCTGCAGTTACGGGAGCTCAGGCGGAAGACGAGACGAGCGCTTCCAGCGGCTCGAGTGCTTCTAGACCCGAGCATTCCGTCAACCCCAACGGAAATGACGCCTACTGTAGCCGGACCTTCCGACGACCCGATGCAACGTATACTGCAGATGCTTGAAATGCAGCAACGTCAAAACGAGCTCTATCGTCAGCAAGCAGAGGCTCGTCAGACACAATTTGAGAATCGGTTTGAGGCTCAATTCAAGCTGCAGCAGCAGCAGCAGAATACCCTCCAGCAGATCGTACAGTCGGTCGTGGGCAACAACAACAATTCAAGGATGACGCCTGTCGTAACCCAGCCTGCAGTTCGATCCAACGAAGCTAAACCAGAGGCGCCCGTGCTCTCACCTGCGGGTACCGAAAAGTTCTAACTTCGACGTGTCAAAATTTACTAAAAGCTGCCGCACTTCCTTCAACGGCACAGAAGATCCCTCGGTGGCGATCGACTGGTTGGAGGAGCTGGAAGACAAGTTCGAGCTTCTGGGTGTCGAGGACTCGAAGAAAGTCGCGTGTGCTCAACTTCTACTTCGAATGAACACGCACGATTGGTGGGCTGTGTAGAAACGGGCTATTCGACGTGAAAACGAGACGGCAGCGATCTCATGGGCGACATTCAGAAATACGTTCGAGAATGAATATCTTTCTGCAGCCGTGCGACAGGAAAAAGAAAACGAGTTTATGCAGTTGACGCAAGGGAATATGACTGTACGACAATATGCGGCCAAATTCAACAAACTGGCCAAGTTTGCTGCAGACTATCTACCTACCACTGCAAGTCGAGCAAAACGATTTGTAGTGGGCCTGCGTTCTACTATCCGTGCTCATGTCTCGGTGTCGGATTACAAAACTGTGGGCGAGGCACTCAACCACGCCATCCTTCTGGAGTCCGAGTATCCTCCTACTACTACCGGCGCTGTTCACTTTAATAACAAACGCCATAGTAATGCGGGAGGCAACAACGCGCACAAACGTCAATATCGCGACAATCAGACGAAGGAGCGGATGGTCCTGCAATTTCTGCCACAAGGACGGGCACCTGGACACTGAGTGCCGACTTAAACACAGAGTATGTTTCGCATACGGCAAAAGAGATCACCTCGTAAGGGACTGCCCGGAAGCTACGTCGAACCAACGCCTCCTGCAATATCAACAAAACCGAGGCCAAGCACCTCGGGCTCCACCGACCGCACAACAGAATGGCTAAGACCGTCGCCCCAATGCTCAGGGCCGCGTCTACGCCATGACTCGGGATGAAGTGTATGCATTTGATACAGTCGTGACAGGTATACTGTAATTCAATAATAAACCTGCTCGTGTATTGTTTGATTCAGGTGCCACGCATAGTTTTATATCGGTGGACTTTATCGCCGAGCATAATTTTTCCTTGACACTACTGGGCCTCGACCTCACTGTTAACGTACCGTCGGGCATGCCACTACTTGCAAATTTAGTCTGCGGAGACGGAATCATCTGTATAGGTGGTCAAAAGGTCAGTCTCGATGCGATAGTTCTAAATATTAAGGACTATGATATCATTCTGGGGATGGATTGTCTCGGTCCGTACAACGCAACCATAGACTGCACTGAAAAGAAGGTCACATTCCGCATACCTGGAGTGCCTGAATTCTGCTACTCGTGTGGTGAGGCGTCGTCGACCTGCATGGAGATCTCCGCAATATCTGCTCGACGGATATTGCATTCCGGGTGCGAAGGCTATCTAGCTTCCGTTCGAGACATGCGACACGATGGTGCAAACGCGGGTCAGACCGACATTATCGCAGAATTCTCCGATGTGTTCCCGGACGAGCTGCCCGGCATGCCGCCCGATCGAGAGATTGAGTTCACTATCGATACCTTTTCCGACACTCGACCGATCTCGAAAGCTCCGTACAGAATGGCCCCTGCAGAGCTTAAAGAACTCAAGGTGCAGTTACAAGAATTGCTCAACAAAGGATTCATCCGACCCAGCGTCTCGCCCTGGGGAGCGCCCATGCTGTTTGTCAAGAAAAATGATGGCTCTATGCGTCTTTGTGTCGACTACCGCGAGCTGAATAAAGCCACCGTCCGGAATAAATACCCCCTGCCCCGTATAGACGATCTGTTTGATCAGCTTCAAGGAGCCACGGTGTTCTCTAAAATTGATCTGCGTTCGGGTTACCATCAACTCAAGATCAAGCCGGACGATGTGCCGAAGTCTGTCTTACGCACTCGATACGGCCATTACGAGTTCCTGGTAATACCGTTCGGCCTAACGAACGTCCCTGCTGCTTTCTTGGATTTAATGAATCGGTTATTCCGCCCATTCTTCGACAAGTTCGTAGTAGTCTTTATCGACGATATACTCGTCTACTCGAAGAATAGGCAGCAACACACTGAGCATCTACGGACCGTGCTTCAGACCCTTCGAGAGAATCAGTTGTATGCGAAGCGAAGCAAATGTGAATTTTGGCTGAGTAGCGTCGCATTCCTCGGACACATCATTTCAGCTGAAGGCATTGCGGTCGACCGAAGAAAGTTGAAGCCGTCGTCGATTGGAAGCGGCCAACGTCCGTCAGCGAGATTCGAAGTTTTCTTGGCTGTCACCCTCACTTTTTCCAGTTAGGGGTAAAATGGTAATTTTCCATTTTATAATATTTTTGGGAATTTTATTTCATGAATATTATTATTTAATTATTATAGGAGTCGGGTTCGAATTTCATCGCATTCCGAGTTAATTCGGGACCCCGGTGAATTTCGACTTGAGCTGTAATTAGCCTATTAGCTAACCATGGCCCACCACACTAAACTTTAGGGTTTAAGAGTTTGGACTAGTCCCCCATGAGTAATTTAGTTTAATTATAATTTTTAATTAATTTTAGCATTTTTCTAAAACCTATTTGGATTTAAATTAACATTAGGCTAGTGTAGGGGCAAACTTGTAATTACAAGTGCCCCTACCTTTGACCACCATGGCTGGTCATAGGCCACCTATAGCCCCCTCTCTTTCCTTCACCACCAAGCAACTTCTCATCTCCATTTCTTTCTTTCTTCCAAGCTTTCTCAAGAGAGAACCCCTTTGTTATGTTATGTTTTTAATCTTCATTAGTTTTCTTTTGCATTCATGTTCCACACATTAAATGGAGAGGAGCTTTCTCTACCATTTGCCCACAAATTTGTAGATTTTCCCTAGAAAAATAGGTTAAGGATTATTTAGGATTTAATCATTTGTGAGGGGTATATATATATATATATATAGATATATATATATATATAATATATATATATATATATATTATATTCTTTTTTTTTTTTTTTTTCTTTTTTTTTAACTAAAAGTGATATTTCGAAAATTCGAAAAATCTAAAATTCAAATTTTGAAAATTAGGGTGGGCACACAGCCCTTGGATAGGGGCACGAAGCCCTAGGAAAGTAACGCGCTGCGAGGGCACGCGAATCGGAGGGTGGACTGGCGCAGAGCCCGAAGGGGCAACACGCTGCGAGAGGTTGGCGTGCCGTGCGAGGAGTCTCGTGCCCCCGCCGGCGCGTGTGCGCGGAGCGACGATGGCGACGAAGGAGGGGGAGCCGGGGAGCCGGCGGGGGATGCTCAGACGGAGGGGCGCCGAGCCAGGGGGGCTTGTGACCGGAGTCAGGGGACTCGGCGGAGGAAACGAGGGGGGGACGGAGGACGGAGCTCCAGAGGGGAGGGTGGGGAGGGGAGGTGAGGTAGGCGATAGGGAAGGGAAGAGGGGGCTTACGGCCGCCGGGGAGAAGCGCGAACGCGGTCAGCGCGAGCGAAGGAGGAGGAGGGGGTGAGCTCGACCACCAGGCGGAGGAGGAGGGGGGGCGCCCTACAACCCCCGAGCGGTCCGCGGAGGGAGGGGAGGGGGGGCTCGACCACCGGGGCTCGAACTCGACCTCGGGAGGGAGTGGCCCAAGCTCGACTCCTGGGGAGGGAGGGAGTGGTCCACGAGGGGCGGAAGCTCGACCACCAGGCAGGAGGAGGGGGGGCCATACACCCCCCGAGCGGTCCGCGGAGGAAGGGGAAGGGGGGCGACCACGGGGGCTCGGCCTCGACCTCGGTGAGGGAGGGAGTGGCCCAAGCTCGACCTCGACCTCGGTGGAGGGAGGGAGTAGTCCGCGAGGGGGGGGAGAGCTCGACACCAGGCGGAGGAGGAGGGGGGGCAGCCCATACACCCCCCCGAGCGGGTCGCGGAGGGAGGGGAAGGGGGGCGACCACCGGGGGCTCGAACTGATCGGGGAGGGAGGGAGTGGCCCAAGCTCGACCTCGGGGGGAGGGAGGGAGGTGGTCCACGAGGGGGCGGGAGCTCGACCACCAGGGGGAGGAGGGGGGGCGACCAACACCCCCCGAGCGGTCGCGGAGGAAGGGGAAGGGGGGCTCGACCACCGGGGGCTCGGCCTCGACCTCGGGAGGAGGGAGTGGCCAAGCTCGACCTCGACCTCGGGGAGGGGGGAGTAGTCCGCGAGGGGGCGGGAGCTCGACCACCAGGCAGAGGAGGAGGGGGGGCCCCATACACACCCCCGGGTATATATATATATATATATATATTATATATAATATATATAATATATATATATATATATATATATATTATATATATACATATATATATATATATATATACTTATATATATTATATATCTATATAATATATATATATATATATATTACATGTGTATTATGTGTGTATATTTATTTATGTATTTGTGTGTGTGTAGAGGAGGGTGATTTTGTGTCATGGGGATGGTGGTGTTGGGGAGAGTGATGTGTGTGTGTTGTGTTGTGTGAGGATGTGTGTGTGTGTGTTTATATATATATATATGGATGTATATATATATATATATATATATATATATATATATATATATATATATATATATATATATATATATATATATATATATATATATATATATATATATATAGTTATGAGTGTGTATATATAGATATGAGTGTATTTATATATATACATGGATGTGTGTATATGGATGTGTGTGTGTATCTATATATTTAGATGGGATGGATAGATATCTAGATAGATTTTAGATAGATCTAGTATATATATATAGAGTATATATATATATAGATATATATATATATAATATATATATATATATATATATATATGAAGTGTATATATATAGGAGAGAGAAGAGAGAGAGAGAAGAAGAAGAAGAAGAAATAAGACCAAGAACAGCAGCAGCAGCAGCAGCCAAAGCTGCTGCCAGGACTGAACAGCCCCCCCCCCCCCCCCCCACCACCTTGGTTTAAGGCCTATAAACCCCCCCCCCCCCTTTCACTAGTAATATGTATATATATATAGATATCTTATATATGTATTATATATGGTTGGAATCGTAGAGAAGAGTAGAAAAAGATTGGAATGAGAAGTTAGAAAAGGATTTGAGGTTGGGAGGAAAGATGTGAAAGAAGTTGGAAGAATAGGAAAAAGGCTAGAATAGAAAAAGGGAAAAACCGAGTTAGAGGGCGAAACGGAGCTCGGAGTATCCGATTGAGTTGAAACTTGGCGTGGGGCATGAATACGTGATTTAGATTTTGCGGGTAGGCTTCCGGATGGAATTCGGGGTTGTAGGGCGCCCGTATCGCGCCGTATCGGTGCGTATCTTGAAATATTCAAGATTTTGACAACGGGCCGTATCATGGACCGAATGTCCACGTTACCAATGTATTTTGATAGATATTATATGTATAGGCTAGTATCATACTACCCTAGGGAGATCGGGTCAAAATACCAAGCGTAGGTAGGCTAACTGGATAGTTGCCGAAGCTAGAATTTTATCATTTTTAAGGGTAAAATAGGATATTGGCCTACGGCCAAGATATGAGTTTCGAAGTCCAAGATGGACTTGGATATGGGTTGTAGAGGTTGGTAATAGTTAGAAATAGTCGCCTAGACCTAGTCTTGGCCCCGGGTTGACCACGGTTGACTTTTTGGACCAAAAGTCAACTATGGGTCAACGCTTTACCCAAATTAGTCCCAATTTCTATTAGACTTGTGTAGTTGACCAAAAGTCAACTATTAGTTACCATTGACCTAAGGTTGACCAGGGTTGACCTAGAGTTGACCAGAGTTGACCAGAGTTGACCAGTTGACCAAAAGTCAACTGTAGGCCAACTCTTGATCCCGTTTGACTTTCTTCGACTTGATTTGACCCGTGATGACTGGTATGACCTAGGATTGACTTGGTTAGGCTTAGATTGACTTGATATAACTTGATTTGACCTAGATTGACTTGACAGGACTTAGTGTGACTCAGTGAGACCTAGTTTGACCTAGATTTTTGACCTAGATTGTATATCATTCATTGTAAATCATTCCTAAACTTGTTTAAACCTAAATTAACTTACAGTATCTCATATTTAGGTCTTCTGATACCGCTCTGAGCATTGATATACCATACAGCTCAGGACAGCAGGCGAGTACATTCACTGATAGTTTTCATTGTCTTGATATCTGCTATATCCGATTCAGTTGTAGTGTCTTACTTGATTCCTAACACGATGGTTCACGGACTAGTATATGTCGGATCCTGTCATGAGATGTTGTTCCCGGGTTACTTGGTATATTGGTACATGACTCGACTTGTTACTTGTACTTGTATAGACATGGACTTGGGAGTGGGCTGATCACCTGCTCTTGAATCCCGTGTCATGACGTGTTATATCAGGATCCTTTATACTATTTGGGGATGGAGAGTTATTAGTGGTTGTGTGATCAAATTCCCATATTGTTCTACTGTATACATTGTTCATAGCTATACCCTCACCTCACGACGGGTAAAGCCTGACCCTACATCGTTCATAGCTTTCCATGGTGACCGACCTTACCGTTCTATTGTACTCATTGTTCATAGCCGGTCGGATGGAAAGCCTAATCATGTTTCCCAAGCCGATCACATAACGCTCTAATAATTCAAATCACATTTTATATTTACTTTATCTTATCGTATATCCTGCTCTGTTCTACATTCAGTACTTTCTCACCATGCCATGATATACAGTTACTCACATGCTCTACTTGCCTTTACATTGTACCTTGATTGGAGACTAAGTTCTGCTCGGGAGAAGAGTTACAACTCCGGTCCTTGTTTGGTTTAAGGGTTGTAACTCGGCTTCCGAACGGTTCCCAAGTTTTTATATATCTTTGTCTTGTAGTTCATTATACTGTCTCTTATAGAATTTGTCAATTCACATGGAACTGCTGTTAGTGTTTGTACTTGCTCATTTTCCTGACAGGATACCGTTATGATATATTACAGATGACTCTGAGGCGGACTGCTCGACCTATTATGGGCTCGAGTCAGATGGAGTAGCCTTAGATCGTGGCCTTATAGTAGAGCCACTAGATTTTGTACTTCCAGAGTAGTATAGGTTAGCTAGGTTTGACTGGACTGCGATCCAGCTAGCTTATCAGACTGTAGTTCTATATTCTATTTTGATACCCTGTGATGTATATATCTGGGCTTGTATTGGACTCTGCACTTATTTACTCTTTCATCTATCATATGTCTTTCCTCTGAGCTATCTACCTTAGTTTTATTCTGTGATTGAGACTGTATTGTTATGTCACCTCCATTCGGAGAGTATATACTGTACATGTACATTTTAACTGTTAGTCGTAGGCATTTACAGACCCTATATACAGCGTTCTACCGCCGATACTGCGGCGTAGGCTGGACGTAACCACGTGCTCGTGCCGCTCTTCAGGGTGCGGGTCGTGACACATTTTTGTGGTGGCCCACGCAGGTCTCGTGTCGCAATTATTGCGATCTCGTAATGGTGCTCGACTTAGAGTACTAATTACGAGCCTGCGATTAGGACGTAGGACCAAGGATATGATAGGAGTTTCTCAATCACACCTAGGAAATTTCTGATCTTTTGATTATCATGATTACTCCCCTTGTATTAATTAACTGTCCTTCTTGATAATATCTTCTCATGTGCCATATTGATCTCCTTGTTTCAATTCGTCTCCAGGATGACGAAGACGCACCCGCAGGCCACTGGATCGAGTAGCTTGCACGAGAGATCTGACCCGGTCGAGGAGGAGGTTCATGAGACTGCCCCCAGTGATTCTACTATTCTGGAGGACCCAGGCAGTTGCACAGGGAGGTCTACCACCTCCACCCCAGAGGGTTACGGCCGTTGTTCCGGAGATACTGCCGCCATCACCACCGGTACCGACGGATACGCATCACATGTTCCTTCTCCTTCAGCAGATGATGGAGACACAGCGGGCCCAGGCAGAGGCGTCGCAGCGCCAGTCGGAGGCGTCACACCGACAGATCGAGATGCTGAGGCAGAGTATGGAGAACTCGCATCAGCTTGCCCTAGAAGCAGTAGAGAGAGTGGCACCAGGTACGGTACAGGGCCCTACTGGCCAGCAGCCGTACCAGCAGCAGTCCAGGCCGGGGGACAGTATTGGACTTCAGGAAGATGAGCTCCAGGGACTTCACAGGCATGGAGGGCATCCTCTATGCAGACGACTGGCTAGAGGATGTACAGCGGAGCATGGAGCTGGCAGAGCTTCCTAGAGCGCTTTGGGTTTCGGCCGCAGCCAGCCGATTCTTCGACATTGCGCTGACATGGTACCGCACGGATCCTCGTGCGTCGGTGAGAGGGCTGACTTGGGAGAACTTCCGGAGGCTCTTCAAGGAGAAGTTCTTCCCGGACGTGGCTCTTACAGCATTGGAGGGCCAGTTCGTGGGTCTAGTTCAGGGAAACTCGTCGGTGGACGAGTATGCAGCTGAGTTCTTCCGCCTTAGCAGGTTTGCTCCCGATATGATCCAGGATGAGGGGTAGAAGGCTCGTAAGTTCCGCAGGGGACTTATTCATGCAGTGCGCACCCGCACCTCAGGTCGCCGTGACGCGACGTTCGATCAGATATTGATGGACGCGCAGATCGCAGAGGAGGACTTCGGCCTCAAGCCGAAGAGGAGCGGAGATACTATGGGGGCGAGTTCTAGTACGGGACCGGCCAAGCGCCCCCACATTCAGCAGCAGCAGCAGAGTCCGTTTCAGCAGCAGCCTCTGTTGCAGATTCAGCAGGCACCAGCGCGTGCCCAGTAGCACCAGGGACAGGGCCAGAGACAGGCCATCCAATGTACCTTCTGCAAGAAGATGGGGCACACCCGAGAGGATTGTAGGATGAAACAGGGAGTTTGTTTATTCTGTGGAGCTCCAGACCACCAGGTGAAGAACTGTGCTGCCCGTGCAGCCAGACAGGCAGGCCAGGACGGAGTGCAGCAGGCTAGAGGAGGCCAGCAAGCGCGTGTTTTCGCCATGACAGTTGAGCCCACTCAGGCAGTAGCAGAGCAGATAGCAGGTTCCAATCTTTCGATCTCCTTTCCGCATTTTCCTTCTTATAAACTGTCTTGAAATTCGATTCTATCTGTTCTTTGATCGTTGGATGAAAATTGTTCTTGTGATGTGATTTCCTTCTGAAATAAGTCGTATGGGCTAGGTCGCCTCGATTATGAGATTTTAGAATACTCTAGGGTCTTGCTAGCAGGCATAGTGAGGACATATAGTCGGATTATGGTCGTATTTCTTGGATGTGGAAATTTAAGGTTTTTGCTGCCAAGCTAGCGGCAATGCAAAAATTTTAAATACCATAATTCTAGAGGTATGTACCTTAGTCGAGGACTCTGTGAGTATCGTAGCCTTGCTCACTGGCATGACGGAGATTCTGAGTATCATGATGAATGGACAGACGTATACGATTATCGAACTGCATGATTTTTCTGTGTTTACTTGTTTTAATTTTTGGAGGATGAATTTTTTTAAGGTGGATAGACTTATAGCACCCAGTTCCTAGTTGAGAGTAATTTTAAATTTTATCATTTTAGTCATTTAATTCATGCTTTGATTTTTGAGATTTTAAACCATTTTAAATTTTAAGCCATGACTTGTGATTTTGATAATTTACTATTGTTTGGTTTCAATTTCGAGGATGAAATTTTTTTAGGTGGATAGACTTGTCACCCTCACTTTTTCCAGTTAGGGGTAAAATGGTAATTTTCCATTTTATAATATTTTTGGGAATTTTATTTCATGAATATTATTATTTAATTATTATAGGAGTCGGGTTCGAATTTTATCGCATTCCGAGTTAATTCGGGACCCCGGTGAATTTCGACTTGAGCTGTAATTAGCCTGTTAGCTAACCATGGCCCACCACACTAAACTTTATGGTTTAAGAGTTTGGACTAGTCCCCCATGAATAATTTAGTTTAATTATGATTTTTAATTAATTTTAGCATTTTTCTAAAACCTATTTGGATTTAAATTAACATTAGGCTAGTGTAGGGGCAAACTTGTAATTACAAGTGCCCCTACCTTTGACCACCATGGCTGGTCATATAGGCCACCTATAGCCCCCTCTCTCTTTCCTTCACCACCAAGCAACTTCTCCATCTCCATTTCTTTCTTTCTTCCAAGCTTTTCTCAAGAGAGAACCCCTTTGTTAGGTATGTTTTTAACTCTTCATTAGTTTCTCTTTTGCATTCATGTCCCACACATTAAATGGAGAGGAGCTCCTTCTCTACCATTTGCCCACAAATTTGTAGATTTTCCCTAGAAAAATAGGTTAAGGATTATTTAGGATTTAATCATTTGTGAGGGGTATATATATATATATATATATATATATATATATATATATATATATATATATATATATATATATATATATATATATATATATATATATATATATATATATATATATATATACATGTGTATTTATGTGTGTATATTTATTTATGTATTTGTGTGTGTGTAGAGGAGGGTGATTTTGTGTCATGGGGATGGTGGTGTTGGGATATATATATATATATACATATATATATATATATATATATATATATATATATATATATATATATATATATATATATATATATATATATATATATATATACATGTGTATTTATGTGTGTATATTTATTTATGTATTTGTGTGTGTGTAGAGGAGGGTGATTTTGTGTCATGGGGATGGTGGTGTTGGGAGAGTGATGTGTGTGTGTTGTGTTGTGTGAGGATGTGTGTGTGTGTGTTTATATATATATATATATGGATATGTATATATATATATATATATATATATATATATATATATATATATATATATATATATATATAGTTATGTGAGTGTGTATATATATACATGGATGTGTGTATATGGATGTGTGTGTGTTATCTATATATTTAGATGGGATGGATAGATATCTAGATAGATTTTAGATAGATATCTAGTTATATATATATATATATATATATATATATATATATATATATATATATATATATATATATATATATATATATATATATATATATATATATGAAGTGTATATATATAGGGAGATAGAAGAGAAGAAGAAGAAGAAGAATAAGGACCAGCAACAGCAGCAGCAGCAGCAGCAGCCAAAGCTGCTGCCAGGACTGAACAGCCCCCCCCCCCCCCCCCCCCCACCTTTGTTTAAGGCCTATAAACCCCCCCCCCCCTTTTTCACCTAGTATATGTATATATATATATATATATATATATATATATATATATATATATATATATATATATATATATATATATATATATATATATATGTATTATATATGGTTGGAATCGTAGAGAAGAGTAAAAAAGATTATGGAATGAGAAGTTAGAAAAGGATTTGAGGTTGGGAGGAAAGATTGAAAGAAGTTGGAAGAATAGAAAAAAGGCTAGAATAGAAAAAGGGAAAAAACCGAGTTAGAGGGCAAAACGGAGCTCGGAGTATCCGATTGAGTTGAAACTTGGCGTGGGGCATGAATACGTGATTTAGATTTTGCGGGTAGGCTTCCGGATGGAATTCGGGGTTGTAGGGCGTCCGTATCGCGCCGTATCGGTGCGTATCTTGAAATATTCAAGACTTTGACAACGGGCCGTATCATGGACCGAATGTCCACGTTACCTACGTATTTTGGTAGATATTATATGTATAGGCTAGTATCATACTACCCTAGGGAGATCGGGTCAAAATACCAAGCGTAGGTAGGCTAACTGGATAGTTGCCGAAGCTAGAATTTTACCCTTTTTAAGGGTAAAATAGGATATTGGCCTACGGCCAAGATATGAGTTTCGAAGTCCAAGATAGACTTGGATATGGATTGTAGAGGTTGGTAATAGTTAGAAATAGTCGCCTAGACCTAGTCTTGGCCCAGTTGACCACGGTTGACTTTTTGGACCAAAAGTCAACTATGGGTCAACGCTTTACCCAAATTAGTCCCAATTTCCATTAGACTTGTGTAGTTGACCAAAAGTCAACTATTAGTCACCATTGACCTAGGGTTGACCAGGGTTGACCTAGAGTTGACCAGAGTTGACCAGAGTTGACCAGTTGACCAAAAGTCAACTGTAGGCCAACTCTTGATCCCGTTTGACTTTCTTCGACTTGATTTGACCCGTGATGACTGGTATGACCTAGGATTGACTTGGTTAGGCTTAGATTGACTTGATATAACTTGATTTGACCTAGATTGACTTGACAGGACTTAGTGTGACTCAGTGAGACCTAGTTTGACCTAGATTGCATATCATTCATTGTAAATCATTCTTAAACTTGTTTAAACCTAAATTAACTTACAGTATCTCATATTTAGGTCTTCTGATACCGCTCTGAGCATTAATATACCATACAGCTCAGGACAGCAGGCGAGTACATTCACTGATAGTTTTCATTGTCTTGATATCTGCTATATCCGATTCAGTTGTAGTGTCTTACTTGATTCCTAACACGATGGTTCACGGACTAGTATATGTCGGATCCTGTCATGAGATGTTGTTCCCGGGTTACTTGGTATATTGGTACATGACTCGACTTGTTACTTGTACTTGTATAGACATGGACTTGGGAGTGGGCTGATCACCTGCTCTTGAATCCCGTGTCATGACGTGTTATGTCAGGATCCTTTATACTATTCGGGAATGGGGAGTTATTAGTGGTTGTGTGATCAAATTCCCACATTGTTCTACTGTATACATTGTTCATAGCTATACCCTCGCCTCACGACGGGTAAAGCCTGACCCTACATCGTTCATAGCTTTCCATGGTGACCGGCCTTACCGTTCTATTGTACTCATTGTTCATAGCCGGTCGGATGGAAAGCCTGATCATGTTTCCCAAGCCGATCACATAACGCTCTAATAATTCAAATCACATTTTATATTTACTTTATCTTATCGTATATCCTGCTCTGTTCTACATTCAGTATTTTCTCACCATGCCATGATATACAGTTACTCACATGCTCTACTTGCCTTTACATTGTACCTTGATTGGAGACTAAGTTCTGCTCGAGAGAAGAGTTACAACCCCGGTCCTTGTTTGGTTTAAGGGTTGTAACTCGGCTTCCGAACGGTTCCCAAGTTTTCATATATCTTTGTCTTGTAGTTCATTATACTGTCTCTTATAGAATTTGTCAATTCACATGGAACTGCTGTTAGTGTTTGTACTTGCTTATTTTCCTGACAGGATACCGTTATGATATATTACAGATGACTCTGAGGCGGACTGCTCGACCTATTATGGGCTCGAGTCAGATGGAGTAGCCTTAGATCGTGGCCTTATAGTAGAGCCACTAGATTTTGTACTTCCAGAGTAGTATAGGTTAGCTAGGTTTGACTGGACTGCGATCCAGCTAGCTTATCAGACTGTAGTTCTATATTCTATTTTGATACCCTGTGATGTATATATCTGGGCTTGTATTGGACTCTGCACTTATTTACTCTTTCATCTATCATATGTCTTTTCTCTGAGCTATCTACCTTAGTTTTATTCTGTGATTGAGACTGTATTGTTATGTCACCTCCATTCGGAGAGTATATACTGTACAGGTACATTTTAACTGTTAGTCGTAGGCATTTACAGACCCTATATACAGCGTTCTACCGCCGATACTGCGGCGTAGGCTGGACGTAACCACGTGCTCGTGCCCCTCTTCAGGGTACGGGTCGTGACATTGGCTTAGCGGGATACTATCGACGCTTCGTGAAAGACTTCGCGAAGATCACATCACCCCTGATTCGCCTCATCCAGAAAGGAGTCGCATTTGACTGGTCAGACGACTGCGAAGCTTTATTCCAAGAATTAAAGCAACGGATCATCTCGGCCCCGATACTCGCACTTCCAGAGGGGACTAAGGGTTTCCAGATATTCAACGATACGTCCGGTCAAGGCTTGGGGTGTGTGCTGATGCAGCTGAACAAGGTGATATCTTTTGCTTCCCGATAGCTAAAGCCGCACGAGAAGAATTATCTCACGCACGACCTGGAGTTAGCGGCGATTGTGTTTGCGTTGAAATTGTGGCGTCACTACCTCTATGGCGTGGCATGCACGATCTACACCGATCACAAGAGCCTCAAGTATCTATTCACGCAGAGGGAACTGAACTTGCGGCAGAGGCGCTGGCTCGAACTGATCAAGGATTATGACTTGACTATCGACTATACGCCGGAAAAGGAAAATGTTGTGGCGGACGCTCTGAGTCGGAAGTACATAGCCTCGCTATCCATCGACCACAAACTGCTACCCGACTTAGAAGAGATGGGCAACTCCGAGTCCGATTTTAGAACGTACAGTTGGCAAAGTTGCAGTTAGAGCTGAGCTTGCTTGAAAAGATCAATACTGCTCAGAAGGACGATCCGTACCTGAAGAAAATGCGAGATCTAATCTCGACGGGCAGGACGACCGACTTTACGGAAGACGAGACCGGCATGCTTTGATTGAGGGGTAGACTATGCGTTCCGGATGATTCAGAACTTAGAAAGGACATATTGTCGGAGGCGCACTACGCGAAGTACGCCTTGCATCCCGGCAGTACGAAGATGTACAAGGACCTCCACACAAACTTTTGGTGGCACGGGATAAAAAGAGATGTGGTACTTTTTGTGTCGCAATGCATGGCCTGTCAGCAGGTGAAAGCTGAGCACCAGAGACCGGGCGGGAAGATGCAGAATCTGGTGATTCCGGAATGGAAGTGGCAGCACGTGTGCATGGATTTTATTGTTGGTCTGCCGAAGACGCCGCGGGGAAATGATGCCATCTGGGTCATCGTCAATGGAAAAGTGTCCAGGATTTTTAGATCATGAAATTTTGAGGAAAGGATTGAGGGTAGCACGAGTGTGGCTCGGATTTGAGAAATGCATAGGAGTAGTGCATGCGAGAGTCCTTGAATGTTGATTAAAGTGATAAGTCGATAAGTGTACTCAGTTAGTTTCGAGGACGAAATTTTTTCTGAGTGGTGTATGATGTAGTGTCCCGTCCCGCTCAGTCAATCGGAGGAATCAAAATGTCAACGGGAATAAATTGCATATTTTTAACTCGCACAAGTAGGCTTGATAATAAAAGAGACGAATCCACATAGCTAAAGGGAATAATCCCGACAGGTCGAATTGAGTTGGAATATGGAAAGGTCCAACGGTCGGCTTAGAATTGGTGCACGGTGTGCTTTGAAAATGACACTCGATCCTTCGTCCCGTGGCTTGGGAGAAGGAAAGTTGGTTGAGTAGGGGAAGTTATGATCGTAGCCTAAGTCATAGGCGTCGCCCGCATGAATGTTTCATAAAGCATGCACGGTCCCATCGTCCAAGACTTGGTATAGCCTTGGCTTGTCCATGAGTTAAGTTGCGTTGAGCGGCTTATGACCTAAGTTTAGGCACCAAAGTGACTTCGTCGTTCAAGTCAAATGCGTGCACGGCACGATCCATTAAGGCAAAGCTTGACGCAGCCTTTGCTCGTCAAGTTGTTGCAAAGTTAAGTTAGGCAAAGTTATGCCAGTCGACCTAAGACATTACAAGTACTGTCCCGCTCTTTCGCGGTTTGTCAAAGTTAAGTAGTCCCACGATCTCAAGGCCCGTCGACTTGGGCAGGAGTGTCGCGTAGAGCACGATTGTCTTAAGGCACGATGCACGGACTTAGTGTTTAAGGCAAGGACCACAATTGATTCAAAGTGAGTTTTAAGAAAGGACTATCAAATAGGCGTTCATGAGTTGAACAAAATGATAGGGTAACAAGAAAAGAATGCTCGCGATCGTGGATCGTCGAGGGGTCTCAAGGATAGAAGTCGTGAACTTGGTTTTGAAAGAGATGGTAACATTGGAAGAGAATTGACTATGTGAGACGTCAGTTTGTGTCGAGTCTTGCATGGTCATTGGACAACTTGTCGACAAGGGCGAAGATTTCCTCGAGCGGCAATCCTGGGCCATGGGCCCGACTCGGCCTAGGAGAAAATAGGGTATAGTCGTGCATAAGGTTTCAACACAGGTTAAGCGGGGACTTGCAACGGAGCTAGCTACTTGCGTTGGAAGGACCCCGATTAACAAAACTATACGTCCAGGTATAGCTTGTGATGCTAGTGACTAAAGTTCATATAGATGTCGGCAAAATAGCGGCGATCCGCGTGTATGCCTTTGGATTGTGTCGAGTTGTAGCACCCATATTCTGAATACGTATTTTTGGTTAAGCCTGCATGTATCATGGACCTGTATTTTATTTTCTCAGATTCTGGCCTGTAATTGTATTTCTGGCTCGATTTGCAGATTTTGGATTTTCTCGTGAAATGGGTTTTGACTTGGCTTGGTTTTATATTGTGGAGAGGGTTTGGTTTGGTTTGGTTTACCATGAGAGGAGCACTTTAACCTACACTCCACCCTCAACACAACACAACCCACCTCTATTAAATCCCACCTAACTTTTCTCTCTCTTCTTTATTTTTTATTTACTTCTCCATCTCCTTCTTCTTCCTTCCTCTACACAACTCACCAACACCCATAGGCAAGTGCACCTTGCCACCATATGAGAACCACTTTTTATTTGTCCATTAGCTAGATTAGGCCATGGAGATTAACTTTAGAACTTGGCATTTTGTGATTTGGAGTCTCCATTGTTCTAGATCTAAGTTTCTCTATTTTCGAATTTATATGGTTTTGATCTATTTTAGTTGAGATTTTGTGGGTTTTGATGCTTCCATGTGGAAGAGAATTCAATTTTACTCAAGTTAGAACTTTGAAAATCTAGATTTGGCTTTGATTTGACAAAGATATGAAAATTTGAATTTCTTGGTGTTTTTGGTGTTCTTCTCGGCCTGGAGTAGCAACCTGCAGCCTGCGCTCTTTAGTGCAGTGCTGGACTGCGCAGCCCCTCTCGGCCTGCGCTCTTTAGCGCAGTGCCGACCGCGCAGCTTGCCCTATGGTGAACTGCGCTCAGCCCCATGCGCCAACCATTCCTGCGCACTTTACCCTGCGCACTTCACTCCTGCGCAGTCTGCTCCTGCGCAATCCACCCCTGCGCAGTTCACTACTGCGCAGTCTGCTCCTGCGCAATTCATCCCTGCGCAGTTCACTCCTGCGCAGTCTGTTCATGCGCAATCTGCCCCTGCGCCCTGTGCCTCTGCGCATTTGGCACCCTGCGCAGCTGACACCTGCGCAATCCAACTCCCTGACCCCTTGCGCAATCCATTGGCTCTTGGAGTTTTGGTTTTTATTTCTCTAAGCTTGGCTCTTCTATAGCCCTGTATATCGATATTTTATTAGATATTTCATGCCCATTTTATATCCTTACGCCTTTTGTTATGAACTTGATTTTACTTAATATGTTTGGAATGACTATTGTACATGGCATGGTATGACAAGGCACTAGCTTAACACGACAGTGACCCATAGTGGTGCACTCCTGACATGACCAACCTGACCTGATAGTAGCCCGTCGTGGCGTACTCCTGACAAGTACCCTGACATGATTTATCTTGATAACTTGATAGTGGCCCGTGGCGGCGCACTCTTGACATGTACCTGACCTGACTTGACTTGACTTGTACTCGACTTGACTTGTAACTTGTAACCTGACTTGACTTGATGCTGTTGCGACGGCTAACTTGACTCGTATAATCTACTTGACACCGTGGGTGTTCCTGCTTGCTTGCTTGTGCAATCCGCTTGTCTTGTCTTGCATCATGTCTAGGACGTGACTCCCTGGTTCCCACGGTCAGGGATTCATACTGAATATGGATTAGGCTAATGACTAGATCTAACTAGTTCATGGAGAATTTCCAGTCACAGGCAATCTCGTTATCTGGGCGCTTTAATTGGACTTGTAGCTTGCCGACGAGTACAGCACATTTCCAGTACACCGTCGCGTGTTGCACCCTCTAAGTCACCTAAGGGTACATTTGTCTCCCGGGCGATGTACCCACCTATACTCTCAACCCGCGGAAGGATAACTGGATAGTCTGCAGGGCTTGGGACTGGGAAATTCTCACTTGCATCTTGTTAGTAATTAGGCTTGTGATAACCCTAGTTAGTTAAGTAGTAAGCCGTAGTACTTGCTTGGCCGTGATAGATTGGATGGAGTCTATTCCCGCTTGTCTTGCCCTGATCCTGTACAAGGTTATGACATGACATGACTACTCGTGCTTTACCTTAATCATGATTAATTATAGGTCCTGATTTCTTGTAGTTTATCTTGCCGATAAATGGTGGGAGAAACCAAGTTCCGTTCAGACGAAGGGTTACAACCCCGGTCCTTGTTTGGTTTACGGGTTGTAACCTGGTTATCTGAAGAGTCCCATGGTTATCTCATTGTATATCACCTGTCAGATTTCTCCTTAATAATTGTCTTTATTATGTATTTATTTTCTTATGTTCTGATATGCTGGCTTTTGTTCTTATTTCGTGGCCTCCCTTGTGGCACTTGCTCTTTTTGGGGTTTGACCCAGCTGGTTTTGTGTGGCCAGATTTCGGAGCAGCACCCGAGAATCTACCGAACCTCCAGCCCGATGGTGGCGACTAGAAGAAACCCGGGCTACGAGTGGGTTTTCTATTTTGTTTCGCTCACTCTATTGTAAAGTTATTCTTTTGAGGCGTTTAGCCGACGAGCACCTGTTAGCTCGATGCACTTTACTTACTGTCTGCCTACGGGCTGTAAACATGATTGACAGATCCTAGGGTTGATCATGTATGACTAAACTCTTGCTAGTCCTAACATTTTGTAACGACTAGCTTCATGATCAGCTGAATATGTAATATTTGGGACGCCTTATTATTGTATATTTAATGATCATACATCTTGCGACTTTACTTACTTGTGGTGATTGAGACACTAGGCTTGTTCATGACCATAAGAGACTGTTGGCTTGTAGAAAACCCTCACATATCTAGACAGCCGTGACCGTATAGCGAGGTGGATGCCATTTCGATATACGTAGCTGGCTATGTGCACCCCCGCTCTTCAGTATTCTAGTTCTGGGGCGTGACACGAGTTGAATGTGTGTACATTTTAGAAGAATGCTTGGGCCTAATATTGGCAAAAACGTAGGCGACGTACTTGGCACGAGATGTGGCATCGAGTCTTGAGTTGTTGGATAGATATGCATATGTTGGGTTTGAGTCGTTCGAGTTTAAGATAAAAAAATGCCGCAAGGCAAAGTCAGTCTAGTGACACATAATCCACAAGTCTCGATTGGGTCAGTTGGTGATCAAAGTAGCAAGGGCCACGAGGCGACGATGTGGTTAAGTCTCATTGAGTTGCAAGGCATGGCCTCAGCAAGGATTTGTAGTACGGTCACACGGAAATGGAGCCTCATCGAGTAGTTGTGTCTCTAATTTGGGCCGTAAGGCAAATACGACTTGATAGGTTAACGTTGTTGGCACGAGAAGGGTCTAGAAGTGAAATATGAGTTAACGTTGTTGTTGCAAGCACGGGATGGTCTAGAGACACGAAATTTGCCAAGGCGTCGGTCCTAAAATAATCCTAAGGCAAGAGTAGAAAGACAATTAATAAGAAGGGACTATGTTGCACACAGTAAATCAAACGTGTTGGTTTTGTAAGGGTGGACGAGAAGACCATTCCACCAGTACAGTTGAGTACTGACACCCACATAGTTTTCATGTGCAGGCACAGGTAGAAGCTCGTGGCGCGGAGTTCGCTTGGATGCGTCGAGGCACGGAGTTTGTCACGACCCGCACCCTGAAGAGGGGCACGAGTACGTGGTTACGTCCAGCCTACGCCGCAGTATCGGCGGTAGAACGCTGTATATAGGGTCTGTAAATACTACGACTAAAACAGATAAATGTACCTGTACAGTATATACACTCCGAATGGAGGTAACATAGCAATACAGTCTCAATCACATATATCAAACTAAGGTTGATAGCACGGAAAAGGAAAATACGATAGATAAACCAGGAAATGAGTCCAAGATCCACAAGTCAGAGCTATACACAAAATATCCAGAGTCTCAGAAAATATATAATAGGTACTACAAATCTGAAAGTGCTAGCTGGCTCGCAGGCCAGGCAAATCTAGCTACACTACACTACTCAGGGTGAGCAAAATCTAGTGGCTCTACCAACAAGCCACAGTCTAAGTCTACTCCGTCAGACTCTACCCCATAGTAGGTCGGGCAGTCAGCCTCTGAATCATCTGTAAAATTTGTCAATGATATCCTGTCAGAAAAATGAGCAAGTACAAACACCAACAGCAGTTCCATATGAATTGATAAATTCTATAAGAGACAGTGTAATGAAATACAAGACAAAATCAACTGGAAATATATATCATGATGTGAGTACTGAAAAGGACGACGATATGAATGTAAATAGGGCGACTTGGGAACTGTTCGGAAAGTCGAGTTACAACCCCTAACCAAACAAGGACTGGGGCTGTAACCCTTCTCCCGAACAGAACTTAGTCACCACAGATAATAAATGTAAAAGGTGCCTTGAATTATTAGTGCGTCATGTGATCGGTTTAGGAAACATATTCAAGCTTTCCATCTGACCGGCTACAACCAAATAACAAGTGTGAAGCAACAAGTGTGAAGATAAGGCCGGTCACCATGGAAAGTTGTGAACAAGTAGCTATGGACAAGTGTCGAGTACAAGTGTGAAACAACAAGTGGGTATTTTGATCACACAACCACTAATAACTCCCCATCCCCGAATAGTATAAAAGATCCGGTCATAACACGTCATGACACGAGATTTAAGAGCAGGTGATCAGCCCACTCCAAAGTCCATGTCTATACAAGTACAAGTAACAAATCGAGTCATGTACTAATATACCAAGTAATCCGGGAACATCTCATGACAGGATCCGACATATACTAGTCCATGAAATATCGTGTCTGAAAATCAAGTAAGACACTACGACTGAATCGGATATAGCAAATATCAAGATAATAAAAACTATCAGTAAATGTACTCGCATGTGGTCCTGAGCTGATAGGGTGAACAGACGCTCAGAGCGATCACAGACCTAAGATAAGATACTATGAGTCAAACAGGACTAAATACTAAAAAAGGAAGCTAATATAATCTATGAATGCAAGTCTAAGTCAAAACTAGGTCAATCTAGGTCAAACTGAGTCATACTAGGTCATACTGACTCATACTGGGTCACACTAGGTCACTGGAAGTCAATCCAAGTCAAACTAGGTCGAACGGGGTCAAGGGTTGACTTACAGTTGACTTTTGGTCAAAAAGTCAACTCTGGTCAACTCTGGTCAACACTGAGTCAACCCTGGGTCAACCCTAGGTCAAACTAGTCTAATGTTGACTAACAGTTGATTTTCAGTCAACTGGTCAACACTGGTTTGGTTTCGGTCAAATCGGGTCGCTTAAAGGCTAAGTTTGACTCTCGGTTGACTTTTGTTGACTTTTGGTCAAAAAGGTCAACCGACGTCAAAACTAGTCTATGAGCACCTTATTTGATCATTACCAACCAAGGGAATCGGGTTCCAACTCTATCTTAGACTTCTAACACCAATATCCTATTTCTAGGCAAAACTAGCATTTACCCTTCTAAGGTAAATCCCGATACATTGTCCAATACCAAGGAAACCCCACAAATACCAATGGTACTAGCCTAGACTTCTTAGGGTAGCTAGATATCAACCCATCTAAGGTTTATCTACCAAGAAATTTGGGTATCCTAGGTATCTAGGCTATGTTAGGATACGGGGTATCGATTTACCCTATTACCTTAACTATATCATGAATTTTACCCTCTTCTCTACCACACTCATCTACACCACTCACTCTCATGATACACTCACATATTTATCACTCTCATAGACTTCTCTATAGGTTTTTCCTATTAGCTATTTGCTATACACAAAATAGGCTCTCACACACACACTCTCAACTCACAAATACACACACTCAAACTCACAACTACACTCACACACAAGGCCAATATGTGGACTGATTTGTGAGGCAAGTGGGGGCTGAAATGGGGGACTGTTTTGTAGTGTTTTGGACTGATTTGAAGTGGTTATTATGGTGGTGTCATGGCCCAACAAAGACAGCCATATATGGGAATGTTTTGAGCTATTGTTGAGGCTAACAAAGGGTGATATTAAGAGTGTTTTTGAGGACAGCCAAGGGGGTTTTTCATGGGCTGTAAATGGGGTCATATAAGGGCTGGAATGTGGCTGAAATATAGGGGCTGTTTTGGGTGTTCCCCTCCTCCTTAGCACCACTCACTAACACTCCTCCACATCCCTCTATCTAACACTCATCCCCTCTCAATCAATTCCTCAAACACTTCACATACACTTCTCTCTATCACTCTCTAATCTCAATCTCAATCTTCACTCTCTCAAACTCAAACTCTCGATCTCAACTCTCTCATCCCATTCTCCTCTAAAACACTCACAAACTCACCTCTCTAACTCACACATAAACACACACACAAAAACACATACTCTCACACTCATAACATCAAACACCTATCCCTCACTACCAACACAATACACACACATGGCTCACCCATGTGGCCGACCACCTATGGCCTCTCCCCCACCAACACAAACACCACACCACAACCATAAATATATACACTAATATATATAAGCCATATATATATATATATATATATATATATATATATATATATATATATATATATATATATATATATATATATAAAGAATGATATATATATATATATAACCTTATATATATACAAATAGGAAATATGAATATGATACATGGAAAAATACATTCTCAAAACATGTAAAAATCTGGAATCAAGTTAGAATAGCATCAAAACAACACACCAATAATTCTACAAGTGTCCAAATAGAGTTTTCTCCATTAGGACACAATCCTACATATTGGACACCTCTAAAAATGTCCAAAAGGACACAAAATGGTCTCTAATGGAGACACAACCATGGGACACATTCCTATGGGTTCCTAACCACTCTACATGAGAGGGAAAACTAATTTACAGAAGAGTTTTTACCTATTTGGAGATGGAACAATGGTGAGCTCTCAAAAATGGAAGGAACCCTTGGAGAAGAAGAAGAATAAGTGGATGAGAATAAAAGAAAGTGGTTTTCTCTCTCCTACCCACCCCTACACAATGTGGCCAGGCAAAGCAAGCCCAAACCCCCTTTTTCACTAATTACAAGTTTGCCCTCCTATTGTTTTATTAGCTCCTTACAAGGTTGCTTAGGGTTTGAGGGTTAAAAATGTAAATATAAAGTTCTAATTAGGTCTAACCTAATCCATGGGGTCATGATTAATCCCTCTAACTTTTGATGGTAATATTGTGGGCCATGGCTAGCTAGTGTGTGGGCCCGCTAAGGTCAAAACTACTCCGGGTCCCCGAAACAAGTCAAAATAAGTCGAAATGAGTTGAAATTCGAACCCGATTCAAATAACCCCAAAATAATACAAATAATAAATAAATAATTCCAAAATAATTTTTAAAGTGGAAAATTACCAAAATACCCCTGTTCATGAAAACTGGGGGTGACAGAGTTCCTTGGCGATTCGAAGCATGCGGCCGCATGGAGTCAAGACTTATACGGGACATAATGTATGGACGTCGCCTTCCGTAGCATCCGCTGGCTCAAGACTGTATTTGAGAGATGAGAGAGAGCTAAGTGATCTTGTAATGTGAGAAGAGTGAGCTTGAGTGACTTGTAATCTTGGCCTTGCGCCCCATTGTAATCTTTGTTTCAATATCAATAAAGAGCTTTCTGTTGAATAACTTGTGTTTGTTCTAAATTTTCGATGCATGTTCAATGTCTCTGCATGGGACTTCTGTGCGACGATCCCGTCGCAGCCGCTGAACTCGGCCGTTATGGAACCCTCCTTGCACTACAAAGAAAGTGACTATTTACGGCATTATAATTAAGGCGTGCTTAAGAAAGTATGCCTTAAATAAGTGTTTCACGACATACATTTCCATGCATGACGTTAAATAAGTTAGAATAAAAGTTATTATATTATTTACGGCACACATTGAATGTCCTAATTAGTTTTACAAAAGAAGGCATGCAATGAATGCCGTAAAAAATAATATTCTAACTTTATTATAACATTTACGACACGTATTGAATGCCTTAAGTTTTTAGAAAAGACGGCATGCAATGAACGCCCTAAAATATAATAAAAAATAAAAGGCGGCAAAATTTCCTCCACCCTAAATTTTCCCTCCCGCAACCTAAAAGTAAAAGGAGATAAAAGTTTTCCAGAGCTCAAAACCATCCCGCGCCCCCAATTCCCATCCCGCGCTCAAAACCATCCCGTCTCCTGGGAACCAGAGCTCAAACCTTCCCCCCTCCCCCTCAAAACTCTAGAACCCTAAAATTTTCCCCCCGAAGTAAATTCTACGGCTTCATCCTCTTCTTTGACTTCTTCCTCTCTCTCTAAATAGGTTAAGCTTCTTCCTATTCTTCTCATTTTTTTCCCAAATTTGTTCAAATTCAGTTGCTTCCTTTTCTTCATTTGGTTTTCATTTCTTTTTTTGTTCAGATCATAGGAGAATTTGTGAGCACAATTCACATCCCCACCCAATTTTCCTCTTTTTTTAGGGTTTACTCCCCAAATTTCATTCTTTTATTTAGGGTTTTGCTCTTATTCAATTTTTTTATTTTCGTTTTACAGGATCTCTTCCTATTTATGGAGACATCGTTACTGAAAGGATGGACTGAGGTTCGATTTCTTCTTCTTCCCCCAATTTTACCTAAGAAATTAAATTTTTATTTAGGCTTTTTCTTTGTCGATTGCCGTGGAAATTTATTTACTGTGTATTTTAGTTGTCAATATAATTCATTTTGTTCTTATTGAGGCTGACTGAAAATTATTTCTCTGGATGGTGAGCCTAAATCATTTAGTTGTTGGCATCTATCATGTGTCCTATGTCCTCTTGTATGTTGCTTGCTCTTTGATTGTTAGTTAGCTATTTTTTAGTAGGGAAGGCTTATTGGCAAACAAAAAAATGAAGATCTGGTGCACAGTTTCAATTTGTATCCTATCAAAAAAAATCAGCATATGAGAGATCTTCATTTGAAGAATTGCAAGCTGAATAAGAAACCCAGATGCAACAGAGTCTGATTTGTTTCTAAGGATACTTCTGAATGTTGTGTATGCTTAGAAGAAACACAAATATCTTCATGTTTATTCTTAGAAGAAACACAAATTTTTCATCCCCCGCGTATATGTTTTGAACAATTTTCTCTGATACTATTGATGTTGGTCCATGATATATGTAGCGGGATAATCTTCCATCATTCTGTTTCCTTTGTTTTATCCCACCAAATTCGTTTAAGTATAATTACTATTTTTATACCAAAAAAGTATGATACTACGATTCGATACAACGGTACTGTCGATTTTGATATTCATAGAGGATCCGATAATATTGACACCGATATTGTATCCTTGCTTCAAGCATTCACCCCTTTTGGTGCTCAACCGTGATGTTTCTTCCTTGTTGTCTGAATTGATTACCATCAGCAAGAAGTATATCATGACTTGCTTCATACATATAGCAAATATCATAAGCTTTAGATATACGTCACATGGTTGATGCTCATCACATTGAGCAGCAACCAGAGTGGACGATCAATGGTAAGTTTTACAAGACTTCTAATTTGGATAACCCGTTTCGGACAATTTCCAGAGTCTCAGTGTGACACCACAAGAGATTGAGTGCTTGTGGTTTGTGAATTATAAATTTAAAATGGATGGCTAAGTGGCAAGGATTCTAACTACAATCATGTGGCTTTAGGACAAGAGTGCTATAAACTTTGGGTTTATGAAGTACTTGATTATGAGTTGACTTTGTATCGGCCGACCCGAGAGTTTTTTCTTCTACACGAGACTTTATCGAGTACAATTGCGTGGCCAATCAAGTATATCACATTCGACTAGTGGTAAAACTTTTGAGGTAAGGTTATATGACTATCAACCTTCTTTAAATGAGGTAACCATCTTTGAATGAGGTTTTTACTTTAAAAAATCTCATGTTATCTTCAGTTTTTACTCTGTGTTGCTATCTTCTGTTACTATGTTTCTGTCATGTTGAATGCAGTTCTGCCAACTGTGTGGGCATTCATTTTTTATTTCTTTGAACTTGTTTTGTATCTTGGGCAGGATAGATATCCAATTATGGATTCTAAACCAAAAGACTCATGGGGTCTGAACCAATGACCTGTATCATAGGCCAAATGCAGGCCATACAAGGTAGCAGGACAACTAATGTGGGGGTGATTGAACAATCAACATCTGGGCCAATTGGTTAAGGGTTTAAGTAGGTGGCTGATACAAGAACATGTATTACCAAAAAGCCCCACTCGAGTCACTACTCTATCTCCCATACCGACACTTAATGCTGAACAAGTTACTTAAGAACTGAACCTGGGGTGTATTATCTTGTTGATACAAACATGGTTGGGCTAAAAGGTAGTAAACTAACTGAGCCCCCCTCTTCTATGGTTGCTAATGTACCATATACTACTCATCCCTTGATACACTCACCTGAAACAACAGTATACTAATAAGCCTCTACTATACTGATACACTGCATGCCTGCTATAGGCAGGCTGTCCATTAAACTCTGTGTTGATACTTGTTTGGTTCTACAAATGAGGGTTTTACTTGCCAGTTAGACCTGGAATGTCTTTTACTAGTTTTGTTCTTTAAGAAATCTCATGTTATCTTCTTCTTTTTTTCTTCTATCTGTTGTTATCTTCAGTTTTTACTCTGTGTTGCTATCTTCTGTTACTATGTTTCTGTCATATTGAATGCAGTTCTGCCAATTGTGCGGGCATTCATTTTTTTTTTAATTTCTTTGAACTTGTTTTGTATCTTACTTTGCTAATAGGCTGTGATGATGGGGGCAATTATGAGATATTTCATAATTAAATTACTAGTGAGATTGGTGGCATTCCCTTGGAAGTGTGATGGGTAGAAGAGGTACTTTGTTGCATTCCTCATCACATGATATACAATGGTTGAAGAGGTAACCATATTTGCTAGTTTCAATGATTTAAAATCTGCTAAACTCTGAGCCAATATTATATACCTTTTTTTTTCATTGTTGATACTTGTTTGGTTCTACAAATAATGGTTTTACTTGCCAGTTAGACCTGGAATGTCTTCTAATAGTTTTGTTCTTTAAGAAATCTTATGTTATCTTTTTTTTTCCTTCTATCTGTTGCTATCTTCAGTTTTTACTCTTGGCTATTTTCTGTTGTTACTATGCATATGCCATGTTGAGTACAGTTCTGCCAATTGTGTGTGGGCAGCTATGAGGGGCAGCTGTTGCTCTCATGGATTTCAATAATTTGTTTTGCTTTTCATTTCTTTGAATATGCATAGTGATAGGGTCAATTGCTTTAATGTTCAAATGCTTTAATCTTCAGTTTTTACTCTTGGCTATTTTTTGTTGTTACTATGCATATGCCATGTTGAGTACAGTTCTGCCAATTGTGTGTGGGCAGCTATGAGGGGCAGCTGTTGCTCTCATGGATTTCAATAATTTGTTTTGCTTTTCATTTCTTTGAATAATTTGTTTTGCTTTAATGTTCAAATGGGCAAATTTCAACAGTGGACAATTGCTTAAGGGGATCCTGAAGGCAATGCAGGACCAATATTTGGTCTGGCCTCAGAGCAAGGGCAGGATAGATACCCAATTATGGATTCTGAACCAAAAGACTCATAGGGTCTAAACCAATGACCTGTATCATAGGCCAAATGCAGGCCATACAAGGTAGCAGAACAACTAATGTGGGGGTGATTGAACAATCAACATCTGGGCCAATTGGTTAAGGGTTTAAGTAGGTGGCTGATACAAGAACATGTATTACCAAAAAGCCCCACTCGAGTCACTACTCTATCTCCCATACTGACACTTAATGCTGAACAAGTTACTTAAGAACTGAACCTGGGGTGTATTATCTTGCTGATACAAACATGGTTGGGCTAAAAGGTAGTAAACTAACTGAGCCCCCCTCTTCTATGGTTGCTAATGTACCATATACTACTCATCCCTTGATACACTCACCTGAAACAATAGTATACTAATAAGCCTCTACTATACTGATACACTGCATGCCTGCTATAGGCAGGCTGTCCATTAAACTCTGTGTTGATACTTGTTTAGTTCTACAAATGAGGGTTTTACTTGCCAGTTAGACCTGGAATGTCTTTTACTAGTTTTGTTCTTTAAGAAATCTCATGTTATCTTTTTTTTTTCCTTCTATCTGTTGCTATCTTCAGTTTTTACTCTGTGTTGCTATCTTCTGTTACTATGTTTCTGTCATATTGAATGCAGTTCTGCCAATTGTGCGGGCATTCATTTTTTTTTAATTTCTTTGAACTTGTTTTGTATCTTACTTTGCTAATAGGCTGTGATGATGGGGCAATTATGAGATATTTCATAATTAAATTACTAGTGAGATTGGTGGCATTCCCTTGGAAGTGTGATGGGTAGAAGAGGTACTTTGTTGCATTCCTCATCACATGATATACAAAGGTTGAAGAGGTAACCATATTTGCTAGTTTTCAATGATTTAAAATCTGCTAAACTCTGAGACAATATTATATACCTTTTTGTTTCATTGCTGATACTTGTTTTGTTCTACAAATAATGGTTTTACTTGCCAGTTAGACCTGGAATGTCTTCTACTAGTTTTGTTCTTTAAGAAATTTCATGTTATCTTCATTTTTTCTATATGTTGGTATCTTAAGTTTTTACTCTTGGCTATCTTCTGTTGTTACTATGCTTATGCCATGTTGAGTACAATTCTGTCAATTGTGTGGGCAGCTATGAGGGGCAGCTGTTGCTCTCAATGGATTTCAATAATTTGTTTTGCTTTTCATTTCTTTGAACATGCTAGTGATAGGGTCTTTAATGTTCAAATGTGCAAATTTCAACAGTGGACAATTGCTTAAGGGGCTCGACAGGATCCTGAAGGCAATGCAGGACCAACATTTGGTCTGGCCTCAGAGCAAGGGCATGATAGATACCCAATTATGGATTCTGAACCAAAAGACTCATGGGGTCTGAACCAAGAATCATAGGCCAAATGCATGCCATACAAGGTAGCAGGACAACCAATGTGGGGGTGATTGAACAATCAACATCTGGGCCAATTGGTTAAGGGTTTAAGTAGGTGGCTGATACAAGAACATTTATTATCAAAAAGCCCCACTCGAGTCACTACTCTATCTCTTATACTGACACTTAATGCTGAACCAAGTTACTCAAGAACTGAACCTGGGGTGTATTATCTTGCTGATACAAACATGGTTGGGCTAAAAGGCAGTAAACTAACTGAGCCCCCCTCTTCTGTGGTTGCTAATGTACCATATACTACTCATCCCTTGATACACTCACCTGAAACAACAGTATACTAATAAGCCTCTACTATACTGATACACTGCATGTCTGCTATAGGCAGGCTGTCCATTAAACTCCTTCACTTCACTCAGTGCACTGGCACTCACTTGTACACATTTGATTGGCTGACTAATTTATGTAAACTCTTCAGGACTGTAAAAATAGTAGCAATAATTTACTACCTGTTATTTATGGTTGCTACTATTTTAATTTTGTTATTTCATTCATTTTTAACTTAATACTGACATATGGTTTGTTATTATATGTAATAGGCAATGAAGACATACTTCTCATTTTGCTGTTTTTTTGGAGGATGAAGATGTGGGACCTAGCAGTTTTTGGCTGTGGATGCATGAAATGAAATATGTGGAGTAAGATGCATGGAGAGACCTATGTTTCAAGTATTTAGTCTTGTTTTTGTATCACTTTATAAAGTGATTTTTTATTTAGACTCTTTATTTTGTTGTTTATTTGGAGGATGATGTGGACCCTGATGGTTTTTGACTGTGAATCGATGTATGGAATGAAACAATATATACATTTTGTAGACCTATGTTTTAAGTATATTCAAGCTTGTTTTTGTAGATAATTTTACAATATTGCTTCAATGGAAGTAGTTTTTACAATTGTTGTGTAATGTTTGCATTTGGGTGACGAAATCTCAATAGAATTATTCTCTACAATTGTTTTGTAATCAAAATTTGAATTGGTGAATAGGAAGGAAAATTTGAGGAAAAAAATGAACAAAATACAAGGCGTACAAAACATGTCTTAATAGATATGCACAAGACGTTTTTTATGGCTTACATTGAAAGTCATAATTGACATATAACGACCGACATATGAATGCCATAATTGAATTATTATGACATGCGTTTTACGCCATAAATATGATTCCCGGCACACCAAGAACGTCGTGACAGAACAATAGACGACATCCAGAGTATGCCGTAATAAACAATGGATTCACGGCATGCACGCAACGTCGTTAAAGAACTATACTATGCCTTAATAAGCTATTAATGGCATTTATAAACGCATCGACGGGACAGAATGTACGCCGTAAAGAGTAATAAACGACATGCATTGTGCGCCGTAAAAACAAGTAGGTTTTTACGGCATGAGCAAATACGGCATGTCTTTGCACGCCGCATGTACGCCGTAAAAAGGAATTTACGGCGTGCTTTGCATGCCGTAAATACCAATATTTCCTGTAGTGTTGCATGAGCGCAATCTAGACTCGTGCGGCATCACGCCTTAGTGAGGACGATCGCTCCTACAGGAGCGGGACGTGACAAATATTACTAGACTAGAGAACTCTTACTGAAATAGCAACAGTTAACATGCACATATGTACAAATACACATGCACACAAAGTAGTATACAACTCAACATAAAATATTTCCATGTACTTAACGTTTAAATAACGGAACTTTTAATATTCACAATCAGATTATATATTACATGAAAAGTATACACAGTATATAAATATGTAGTTAAGTAATATGTATATGTATATAAAATAAATTATATGCATAATAGCTATGGTGTTTATGGTCTTTTGTGGCCCTTGTCATCTCGCAGTAAGAGAGCAGATTTGATGTCCAAAAAAATTGGATGTTCAAATAATATCCTATAAATTATGCATGCAATTTTTATATTTAAAAATTAAATAATCATAGATATAAAAAGTTGTATGTATAAAAATGAGAACATGATTGGAACAGTTACTTTGAGGACAAAAAGATGTATGCTCCCTCCAAAAAAAAAAAAAAAGACGGGAGGAAATAGGAAAACAATATTGCCTAACAGATCGAGGGAGGGACCGCGGTGCCACGTATCCCCCTCTCTCTCCGGTCTGGTCCGGTTGACGTTAGCAGTTGGGTGCTGATGTCACCGACGAAAATCCGACAAAATATGAGGGAGAAAAAAGGCCGGCTTGCACTTGTCGACACACACTTGGCTCAGTGGCAGTTTCTTATTTTCAGCTGCTATTGTAGCATTTTTCTTATTTGTGACAAGGTCAAATATGTGAATTTAGAAACTTACAAATAATACGGCTTCATGACAAAACTCCACAACAGCCGACTACGATTTTTATTTTCTTGTGCCAATATATTAAAAGTTTTAATTATATATATATATATATATATATATATATATATATATATATATATATATATATATATATATATATATATATATATTTCAAAAAAGATCAGTCGGACGGCCCATGTCCCTGGATTACTACACCAAAATTTTCTTTCGCTAAATTAAATTATTTATATAGACTGCATTGGAATTCAAATCGACGTCCAGTCATTTCGGCCATCCCCTCGGCAATATTATATGTAGTTATTATTGTGAATTAAAACACTGTCCTCCTTTATGTGCTTTTCTTAATGGTGTTAAAGTCTCTACCAGTACAACAAAACTATGAACCGTAATAAAAGTTGAGGAATAACTATTTACATTATTGAAAATGTTTTTTTTGTATGTCGGAGGTTAATTATATGGGTCAAGAGATGGATTTAGACAACAAAATAGTTCACTTAAATATTACACGTCGGAGGAGACTCAAATATGAGCTTGCTTGATATCATGTCAAAGTTCCTACTGTTAGGATTGAGGTTTAAATATTTACAATAATATTCAAAAAGAAGGGAAAAAAAAATCGACTTAGTTGTAAGTAAATACTATAATTTGCAAGTCAATGACCTAAACTTTCATATTAACCAGTTAATATCCTAAACTATTATTAAACAAGTTGATACCATGAGGCATTGGCTGACAATACAAAATGTTCGAACTACTCATGTATAATCTCTACCCATCCGCTCTCCTCTATATCCCCTTCCCCTTCTCCTTTTGAGCTCCTCCTTTGTGGCTAACCCTATCAGGGGCCAAGCCCTAACCCTAAGTACCCTATTAGCGGCCAAGTCCATCCCAAAAGCACCATCCCCATCCACTTCTCCCTCTCCCCCTCTCTCTAGCACACTCCTCAATATCGTTAGCTCATCGACATCGTCGTCGTCTTCGTATTCTCGTCCGTCGTTTTCGACGATAACGTTGTTCCCTTCGTTGGTTCTGATCTTCTCAGTAGAACACTTGGTCCCTTCTTGCTCTCTTCCTATATGACTTCATCGTCGTCCACTAACCCGTTGACCACCTCCGGCCACCTTCTCATCGAACATGTTGGACGTGTGTGCGGAACGTTTGCCAACCCACCTGATCAAAACCAACTCCCATCTAACGGATACCAAACACAAGATGAAGACAAATATATGGCGGTGACGTACGTCACCTGGACAAATTCTAATCTTATGAAATTACAAGATTGACAGAACTCACGTTGAACCCTTTGTTCTAATAGGTTCAACCCCCTCACCACTCTCACGAAGAAAAACAGAAGATTACAACTGATATCACTCACCAACCCGTAGCAATTTTTCTAACCGAAGTTGACGACTTCTCGATTAGATCTTCTTCTTCCTTCTGTCTTGGATGACAAAGTCTTAGGAGCAAAGTACGAACTTTCTCTTAGATTTTCTTGTGGACAAGCACCCCAAATCTTCACTTTTGTACTTTGTGCTTATTGTGTCTCCATCCTCACTCCATATATATAGGACGAGAAAATACTATTTTAGGTCATAATATGATTTCTTAATTAGGAAGCCCTCAAATAAGAATTCTATTACACCTAAAATAGCCCATCAATTATCTTATTTTAGATCATAATAAGATTCCCTAAAATAAGAATCATATTATATCTAAAATAGTACAACACCAATTATGGACATACAAATCTAATCAAATCAAATATTTAATAAGATTTGGATTTCACAAGTATGTTGTTACCAAATTCAGATTGGACTCCAACAGAACGACCTCAGAGGCATGACAAGGAGCTCCCCGTCCTTGTCTACCAGTCATGACCCCCTTGCATTACCCTAATCCTCTTCCTCTTATTGTTGCATTACCGATGTCACCATCGAGTCGAACTTCAGTTGATCTCGTCTTCTTCCTCATCTTTTGTGGTTGTACAAATCATGGTGATTCCTACTAACATTAACCCTTACCCTAAAGTTGAGGATGATGTGGGCTCAAGGACGAGGGTGCGCGCAGAGGGAAGGGCGGAGGTGCTGGACGTGACGATGAGAGAGTTTGCCTATATGGAGGATGATTGAGGGATGAAAGGTTACTATGGTAATTTTGTATATATAAGAAATCCCGTTTCGCTCTTATAATAGAAAATTAGTAATCAACGGAGGACAATAACTTATAACTCATGAATAGTTTAGGATATTAACTTGTAAATTATAAAATTTTAGGGTATTAACTTGTAGAACGGTGATAGTTCAAGATATTTATAGTTGCAATTAAGTCGAATATTTCTCTTAAAAAGGTTAAAAGCCATATAAAAGATGGAAGAGAGGATCTAGTTTCTCAAGCATGTGTAATTAGACCGTAGCATATTAAGGCATATTTGTCTATATTTTAGATGTAGACTTTGAATTTGACAGTATCATTATTTTAGAATTCTTTGAAGAGTTAGTCCCTACAGTACATCAATAACTTGGGGTTTTTTCTGAGTGTTTAGGTATGTTATATTAATGTTATTACAGCCTTAAATATCTAACAATTCGGTACTAACTGAAAATTTTCAGACTTCTTAAAAAATAAGGGGACTACAATATTTGAAAAACTTTAAAGTCTAGTTTGAAAATAAAAATGGCTAAAATGGAGTTATATATATATATATTAGAATTTGACTCTCTTTTTTCAAAAGATAAAACTCTATTGACCAAGGAATTATTTTTAATTTTGGAAGCATTTGGGAACTTTAGGTTTTACTAGAGTTCGGCAAAAAGAAAGAAAATAATTTTTTCCCCTTCTTGGTATTTCTTAAGTTACAAATCAGCAATCATATAAAATACAATATAATTTTACATAGTTTGATGAGATCTATGAGAACAATGAAAGCACATCCTATAGATGTTGACTTTAAATTTGTTTTTGCTCCTTAGCTGACACTATTAAATAGAAAAAATGGCCATACATATTATTTGTAAATTCATGGTTTGACAATAACTTGGCGTACGGACAAAATTGCTTAGTTTCTTTCTTTCCATGAGGCATGACAATAATATTTGTAAATTCGTTGTCGAGGTTTTTAAAATGTAATAATTAACATATAGTTTAGTCCTTAAAGTCCCTAAGATTGTACCAGAATTCTAAAACTATATAAAGACTGAATTATATATTTAGATTTTAACACTTCATTGCAGTGAAGAATTGTAGTGAAGTGAAATAATTAAAGTTCCTCGCTGCACCAAAATTTTAGAATTGTAGTGGAGATTAAGGATGATATATTTATATTCTAATGTTAGAAATTAATGTTTTGTTGAAATTATTGAAATAAATCAGTTGGTAAGCTATATGCTTAACCACAAGAAATAACTATCCAGCGGGAAATAGTAACTTTGAATACATACGTACATCTAGAATCCCTTACAATTTGGAAGTGAAAAATTCTTGATAACTTCTAAATAATCATTAGTGTATGCTTATAAAAGTAAACGATTCAAAAATTGTGGATATATATATATATATAGCAAATAAAGTATAGTCTAACGGTTAAGACCGATATACTACCAAAATAAGTCATATTATCGACGTAATTTGCGACGTTTTCCGAAAACGTCGCAGATAAAAAACAATTTACCGACGTTTTCTTATGACGTCGCAAGACGTCACTACTAGCGACGTTCAGCGACGTTCAACGTCGTATAGTAACTACGTTTGCGTATTGAAAAACTCACGTCGCGGATATGTCGGTGAACGTCGCTAATATCATTGATATTAGCGACGTTTGGCGACGTTTTTACTATGGCGTCGTTAATATCAATAAAGTTGCGACGGTTACCGACGCGCTTATGTTACGTCGCTAATGTGCGAATATATAGGTCAGTTTCGATTTCACTTCCCCCCATTTCCCCCCCCCCCCCCCCCCCAATATTTTCCTTCCCTTACAGATTTGGGCTATCTATATATAGATATGTGTTGATTTAAAGGAACAAATGGAAGAGAGGGTTAGATGTTAGTGAGTATATTATACATATTGCTATAAATGTGTGTGAATGCAAGTAGATAGTTAGAGCATCTCCAACCCTATTGTGACTTTGGAAAAAAGTTGTTGCCACATAGGAATGACAAAATTTTATTCAAAAGTTCTTCTCCAATGCAATTGTCAAGTCAATTGTGAAGCTTATGTGGCAAAAATTAAACAAGACATTGTGAAGTTGGTTGTCTAGTTCTAGACAATGCACTTGACAATGTCTTGTTCTCCATGTCATCAATTATGAATAAAAAATATTAGGAAAAAGAAAGAATATGAGTAGTTGTCTTGAAAGTTGGGAAAGAAGTAAATATCTTAATACTTTATCTTCCAAGTTGAAAAAAGTAAACATTTTGCATTGGAGAAGATTTTCTTACTTCATTGTCATTTGTCAATATAATCTTGCCACCTAGACAAGACATTGTCTTGTGCCTAATGCCACATATGATTCACAACATATAACAAGACAATAGGGTTGGAGATGCTCTTAGAGTATGGTGGGTAACAGTTGAGTTATAGAGTAGGTAATGGATTAGAGTATAGGTATATGGCTAATGAGATGCTACACTATGTAATGTGTTTGAGAGTCCTTGTAAGGGATATATGTTTAGACTATAGACATTGGGTATATATACCTTGATATGTATATATGATATAGTATTATGGTATCCTAGGATATCCTAGTTATATTGGCCTATAGTTAGTTATGAGTTAGTATATCATAGAATTGACTTAATAGTCTAAGTGACCTTGTTGACTAGTCTAGGTTTGACCAAACCCTAGATTTTGACTTAGTTTGACCAGAAAGTTAACCCATATTCAGTCAAACCCTAGATTTTGACTTAGTATATGGTTACTAGATCCTAGTGTAGAGTAGTATGTAGAGGAGTATGGCTACTAGTGATATATAGATATGTAGGTCCATGTGTATCTGTATCGGACTATCGCTATCGGTATCGAACTATCGCTATCGGTATCGGACTATCGCTATCGGTATCGAACTATCGGTATCGATCGAACTATCGGTATCGGACTATCGTTATCGGTATCGGACTATCGCTATTAGTATCGACCGTATATACTTAGTATCGGGCGTAGCGGATTAGTATCGATCAGTATATAGGTTTGTGTTAAGATCAAGGTTCAAAGTATCGGTATCGGAATAGTAGGCCGAATAGGAGGCCGAGATAGTCGAATGAGAAGAAGGGAAGAAGGGAGGAGCAGATGGGTCCAGAGCCATGGTGGAGGAGGAGAAGTAACATGAGAGCAGTTTCCGCCGTAACATCTCCTGTGGCTCTGCTGGCAACTGAAGTCCAGATGCTACAAAGGACGATCCTTCGCTGAAATCGACTACAACACCCATCAGTTCAAGTTCATTCCTATATGAGTAGATTCCAATGCCATAGAAGCCATCAGTTTGTTGACCTTCCTCTATGGCATTGGAATATACTCATCTAGGAATGAACTTGAACTGATGGGTGTTGTAGTCGATTTCAGCGAAGGATCGTCCTTTGTAGCATCTGGACTTCAGTTGCCAGCAGAGCCAGGAGATGTTACGGCGGAAACTGCTCTCATGTTACTTCTCCTCCTCCACCATGGCTCTGGACCCATCTGCTCCTCCCTTCTTCCCTTCTTCTCATTCGACTATCTCGGCCTCCTATTCGACCTACTATTCCGATATGCGTTTGATACGGTCTACCTAACCTATATACTGATACTAATCTGATACTCTCTGATATTAAGTACATCCGGCTTACTAGCTAGCGGATCCACCAGTTATATGATTATATACTAATTATGTTTAGTTTGTCTTACGATACAGATTTTTACATCCAATGTAATCCAGTTGACCAATGTAACCCAAGATGTTGTCTTATTGACCTAGTTTAGCCTTGTTTTACTAGATTGTTGATCGAAAAGATAAATGCAATGCATGAATGAATGGATGAAAAGATAAATGCATGTATAATAGTAGGTAATGATATGCAAAACTGAAAAGATAAATGCAATACATGAATGAATGGATGAAAAGATAAATGCAATCCATCGGAAAAGCTTTGACACTTGCATATCATTCACTACCTTGATGTATCTATCTTACAGAGCTGAATTACTATCTGCGGAATCGTACTTGGATGTACAACCGTCATCCTGATGACATGTGCGGTGTGCGGGATGAATTCATAGAGGGTGTACACCAGTTCCTGCAGTTTGCCAAGGCGTTCCCTCAGTACATGGACGGTACCAAAATTAAGTGTCCGTGTGTGAGATGTCGCAACTTGAAATATCATCCAGAAGTGGATGTCACGTATCATATGTACTCGAAGGGTTTCACGCCGAATTACTATCAGTGGAGCGAGCACGGAGAACTTGTGTCTTTAGCATCGGAGTACGAGCCTTATGTGGATGTCCACAACAACGCTCCTTACGACGATGGATTGGTGAACATAGTTTTCGACGCGGCCGGGCCTAGTTTCGATCCGGATGATCATGATGCACCTGAGGAGGCACCGAACCCCGATGCTGCACAGTTCATGGAGTTGCTGGAGAATGCAAGGACTCCATTATATCCTGGTTGTGAGGATCATTCACCGTTGGAGGTGGTTACAAGATTGTTGAGCATCAAGTCCGATTTTAACATGTCGCAAGATTGCTACAACCGTATTATGGAGTTGCTTATAGAAATATTGCCTGAGGGTGCGAAGTTGCCTAAAGACTTCTACCGGTCTAAGAGGATGGTTAGATCGCTCTGGATGGGATATGAAAAAATCGATGCCTGTCGCAACGGGTGCATGTTGTACTACAAAGACGACAAGGATGAAGACGCCTGCAGATTTTGTGGTGTCGATCGCTACAAGGCTTGTGGTAGAGGAAAGTCTGTCGGTGCCAGGAAGCCTACCTCTTCGATGCACTACTTGCCGTTGACGCCGCGTTTGCAGCGGTTGTTTATGGTGAAGGAAACTGCAAAAAACATGAGTTGGCATAAGCGGAAACATACCGAAGGAGTGTTGGATCACCCATCTGATGGAGAAGCATGGAAGCACTTTGATCGAGAGTATCCAGATTTTGCTTCTGATCCGCGTAATGTTAGATTGGGTCTCTGCTCTGACGGTTTTACCCCATTCGGACTTTCGGGATCCCAGTATTCGTGTTGGCCTGTGATCGTCACCCCGTACAATCTACCGCCTTGGATGTGCATGAAGACTCCATATATGTTCCTCACCGTTATTATCCCAGGTCCGAACAATCCGAAAAGGAATATCGATGTTTATTTACAGCCATTGATTGATGAGTTGAATCAGCTGTGGGAAGTAGGTTCCAACACGTACGATGTATCTAGAAAACAAAATTTCCAGATGCGGGCAGCACTTATGTGGACCATCAACGACTTTCCGGCCTATGGAATGTTATCTGGATGGAGCACGCATGGTCGTCTTTCATGTCCGTGTTGCATGGACGACACTAAGGCTTTCCGTTTGAAACACGGAGGCAAACCGTGCTTCTTCGATTGTCATCGACAATTCCTGTCGAAGGATCATCCGTACCGGAGGAACAGGAATGCTTTTCGCACTGGCGTTGTGGAGAAGGGTGATCCACCGACAAGGTGGTGCGGAGCCACGATATGGGAGGAGGTTAGAGATTTACCAAGTGCTATTGAGCAGCCTGCTACGGGCTACAAGTGTGACGGATTTGGTCGCACTCATAACTGGACGAAGAGGAGTATATTCTGGGATCTGCCATACTGGAGCACCAATCTGATTAGACATAACCTTGATGTCATGCATATCGAGAAGAATGTGTTTGACAACATAATTAATACTGTAATGGACGTAAAGGGTAAGACGAAAGACAATCCTAAGGCTAGATTGGACTTGAAAGAAATATGTAGACGTCCTGCATTGCATTTGATAGAGGATGGGAATGGGAAGTTGAAGCAGCCTAAGGCAATTTTCTCACTGGAGAAGGAGGATAAAGTGAGGCTTTGTAGGTGGATTCAAGGTCTGAAATTTCCAGATGGGTATGTTTCAAACTTGAGAAGATGTGTCGACCTCAAGGAGAACAAACTGACAGGTATGAAGAGCCATGATTGTCACGTATTCATGGAGCGGTTAATTCCGATTGCATTTCGGGAATTCTTACCGCAGGCAGTTTGGGATCCATTGACGGAGCTTAGCATATTCTTCAGGGACCTTTGTTCTAAGAAATTGCTCGTTGATCGTCTAGAAAAGCAAGAGAAGGACATTGCGGTAACACTGTGCAAGCTAGAGAGGGTGTTTCCTCCTGGATTCTTCGACTCTATGGAGCATTTGTCGATTCATCTTTCCTACGAGGCACGTGTTGGTGGACCCGTCGAATATCGATGGATGTACCCGTTCGAGCGACATTTGAATCACCTAAAAAGAAAGGTAAAAAATAAGGCTCAGGTCGAGGGTTCTATTTGTGAAGCCTATATTCTCGAGGAGATTACAAATTTTTGCTCCTCCTATTTCAAACCTCATGTTGCTACGAATAGAACGAGGGCTCCGAGAAACGACGACGAATATCAAGAATTTAATGATGGAATACTGAAAGTATTCAATGCGTCCGGAAAGCCTTCGGGGAAAATAAAGAAGAGATATTTGAATGACGAAGAGCTAAGGGCTGCTCAGTTGTATGTATTACTCAATTGCGACGAGGATGAAGTGGAGAAGCTAGAGGGGTAAGTAAGGAATGATGAGTTTACGTCATCTCAATGTAATAGTATAAGCTAATATTATTGTACTAATCGTTCTAATGCTTCGTTGTTTTCCAGCACATATAATGATGAGTTGAGGCTGGTTAGACCCTACCTAACAGACGAAGCATTAGAACAAGAAATGAGACGTCATTTTTCTTCTTGGTTGAGCGAATATGTAAGCAGCTCGGTAATATTTACTGGCCTCTTCTAATGCAACTGTGCAATAAATAACTTATTATCTCTTCTTTGATATTCAGGTCGATCGTCTAATTTCACCCGAGATTGAATTAATTAGAACTCTTGCCAAGGGACCAATTACTTTTGTTAAAACATGGCCAAGTTATTGTGTCAATGGCTTTCGGTTCAAGTCGACAAATGCTCCGATCAGAGACAGCTTCCTGGATCTTGATTCCACGAAGAACAGTTGTTTGTGTATCAAGTCTTCGAACTACAAAGACGTCGATCCAGGAAATGATTTCTTTGGCATCTTGCGAGAGATTGTGGAGTTGTCATATAATTATGGCAGAGAACCTGCAAAGATCGTGTTGTTAAAGTGTGAATGGTTCGATCCGATTGAAAATCAAGGCTGAAAAATTGACAAGCATGGTCTTGTGGATATAAACTACAAGCGTAGATATCAAGGCTACGAACCGTTTGTCCTAGCAACTCAGGCTCAGCTCGTGTACTTCACAGCTTATCCGAGACGGGGAGCAACGAAGTCTGACTGGTGGGCAGTATGCAAGACTAAAGCTAGAGATACTTTTGATGTTGATGAAAAAGCTTACCAGGAGGACGAGCTACCTCCTGTAACCAATATTGTCGATGTGGACTCCACGGAAGTTACGCATTATACGACACATAATGTAGAAGATGTAGAATTATCCGAAGAGGAAGACGAAGCCGACGAAGGTGAAGACGAAAGTGAAGATGAGGAGGAAGAGGAAGATGAGGTCGAGGAAGACGAACAAGATGATTATTCTGAAGATGATTGAGAGAGATGTACTTATCTGGACTTAGATGATTCTTGTAGAATGTATCATCATATGTTGTCTTGGTTATTATCTTGTCTTTGTTGTACTTTCATATTTCTAGTCTCTATTATTAATTTGTTGTATTATCCAATGTTGTTATCAGGTATGGCAGGTCGTCGCGGAGGGTACCGACCAGAAGGACGGCGAGGTCCTCCTATAGGTACTGGTAGAGGTCCTCCTTCGGTACCTCCTACTGGTACCGGCTCTGGATCCTCGTCACCGATTACTCCGCCGTATCGGCCAGTAGCTGGGCCTCCTGGGACGATGCCACGTGGATTGTCTCCTGGGACGAGTAGTTCCAGGCCTAATGAGAGTGCTCACCCGTCTAGCGTTCCTACTGCTAATACGACGATGGAGACGACCGATGAGCCGATGGAGGAGGATGCGCCGACGGCCGACCAGCATCATGAAGATGATGCGTGCGCACCTCCGGAGGAGGGGAGGACGGAGATCTGGGCCGACGGTACAAAGTAGGTATTTTGGTTTATGATTTTTTCTTCTTCTGTTTTTATCATAAATTAACTTTTTTCATGAATATAATATGTCTGTATAGATATCGTCCTCCAGGGGTACAGAGACGCCTAGGCGATATGCTGAGGCATAATTATGGTGGTCCCTGGATTAACTACTCTGATGCTCCAGACGAAAGGAAGAACTACTGGTTTACGCGCTTCAAGGTTAAAATAGATTTGTTTTTAACATGAATCATTTAATTTATGCATATTATATATAACTGATAAATATTTGGTTTCGTACTGTTCTAGGATATGTTTTACTATCCACCGCACCGGGCCGAGCTGATCGAGGGGATGTTTCCTTCCGTCGCTGCTAAGCTGATCCGCGACTCTATTAATGATCAGAAGGAACGTGATCGTGCCGGAAAGCCGATCAAAGGTTGGATCACCCCTGATCAGTGGAATGCGATGAAGGCTCGATTCAACGAGCCAAGGTACAAGGAAAAGTCGGAGAAGGCTAAGGCGGCTAGGCAACATGCCTCGAAGTGGTGCGGTGGGTCGATTCCGATGACGAAACATTTCCGTCGTCTGGTATGTCTTTCTCTTTTAGAAATATTATTTTAATGCAAATCCGATAAATTATTACTAAGATAATATATTTAATTACAGGTAAGGAAGGTCGGTAACGCCGACATGGTGACCGTCTTCCTGGCCACCCATCGGAAGGGCGGAGTCCTTATTGACGAGAGGGCCGAGCAGACCTATGTAAGTATTACAATACGTTATCTTAATTTAATACTTCGTGTCAATTTTAATATAACTTAGTAAATATGATGCAAATAAATATTCATGAAGTTAGTAAAAATAAGTACATTAATTAGAAATTAGAAATCATAGAGTACTATCCATACATTCTAGGCCGAGTATCAGAGGCTGCGGGAACGGGCGACTGCTAGTGCACCTGATGCAGGAGTGGCCGGTACTTCCTCGCAGCCCACTCAAGCTCCGTCGGCGGACGAGCTGTGGATGACCGCCGCTGGTGGCCTCCATAGGGGTACGTACTACGGTACGGGATCCTATGGCGCCCTAGTTGCGACCCAGTCCTCTAGGACATCTCCTGCTAGTGTGCATGGTCCACAGCCGTCCCAGGAGTCTGCCCGAGTCCACCAGATGATGGAGTCTCTCCGTGACGACCTGCTACGACGGATCGAGCAGTAGTCTCAGCACCCTACGGACGATCCTGCGCTGATAGCACGATTGGATGCGCTCGACCGCGACATTATGGGGCTCGTGGAGACGACTAAGAGGACAGAGCGCACCGTTGGAGGGTTAGAGCGCACGGTGACGGAGTTGCAGACAGGACAGGTGACCATGGCCGAGACGGTGAGATTGGCGCAGGATTCAATGGTCCAGAGCAGTGGTAGAATGTTATCTATCATGGATTCATACAACCAGCGACTTACAGCGTTGGAGCATGCTGGTACTCTGGGTGCGCCTTCATCGTCGTCGACTCCGCCGCCTCCACCGCCTTCTTCTTCGACACCGACTCCACCGACGTCACAGCCTGGCGCTCCATCTGTATCGATTTCACTTGCGGAGTATGAGGAGTTGTTATCCCTTCGTCGCGGCGGTGTCCCTCCTGCACCAGATCACTAGTAGTCCTAGTTATGACTTTTGTTTGTGTTTGTATCATCATATGTTTGTGACTTATGATTGGATGTTTGGATTTGGATGTTAATTGTGTTTGTATCGATTTGACTTGTGACTTGTTTGGATTGGATGTTTGGATTGGATGTTAATTCCTTCGTCGATAAATGTTAATTGTGTTTGGATTGGATGTTAATTAACTTAGATTAAAGCTATATGTGTAGCATCTTGAATTGTGAGTGGGGGTTTGAATGCGCTGTGATTTGGAATTGTGAGTGGGGATTTGAATGTGTACCTATATGTGTAGCATCTTGAATTGTGAGTGGTAATATAGAATCTGTGTTTTATTTTTTTTATTTTTTTTACAATTTTAGCGACGTTTAGCGACGCTTACTGACGTTTATCGACGTCATTTTCCGACGTTTACCGACGACAAGCTGCAAAAAATACATTTTTCCGACGTTTTTCTGACATTTACCGACGACTAACTGCAAAAAAAGTACAAGTCTCCGACGCTTTTCCGACGTTTACCGACGACTAGCTGCAAAAAAATGTACAGGTCTCCGACGTTTTTCCGACGTTTAAACGTCGGTGAGTGTCGGTATTATCCAGGACCTTTACCGACGTCTAGCGACTACATTCACGTCGCTATATTACCGACGAAACGACGGTAGACGTCGGGAATTATTCCAGGACTTCACCGACGTGTAGCGACTACATATACGTCGCTAATATACCGACGACACGACGGTAGACGTCGAGAACTCACCGACGTACAGTTACGTCGCTGGATGTCGGTAATTGCGACGTTCAGCGACGTTTTTGTAATCAGCGACTAAGGAAACGGCGACAAAACTTAAACGTCGGTAATTGCGTCGGTGCTTCATATTAGCGACGGATTTTATTGTTTTAGCGACGTTTTTGGGCGTCGCTAAAACCACTTATTTTGGTAGTGCGATGCATCTTCTTCCATGAGGTTGTAGATTCGAGCAATGATTAAATTAGAATTACTACTTATTAGCAGTTATCCACTAAACTGACTCCGATGATGATTCATATTTTTTGGGTTTTGAAGTGTAAGATTTATGAGTGACAATATTTGGAGAAAGAAAAAGCCACCCCAACATCTTTAATAGATGACCAGCACTAATCCGTTTGGATAGATCCAACGACAAAAAATATACTAAAAAACCCACAATGCAAAAAACCAGCAAAATGATTAATGTGCACAATTTTGTGCCAAAAGCTGATGAAAGATTTGGTGATGGAAATTTGGATAGTATCCGATTTACCGGTGTTGTTGTTTTGGCTCCCTGACTCGGTCACGCCAAAACCGACCTGTCGTCTTTATAGACGCTATAATGTGTCATCTAACTTGAATCTGACTGGATTTTCAACATTTTGGTAACATCTTTTTCCCGATGATTTGCTCCTGGAAAAAAAAATGTTTCTGTAATATTAATATAAAATAAAATTTTAGATAAAAAAGAGAGAGAGAGGACAATTGAAAGTTATTAATGGAGGTCGAGCATCTAGTAATAATTCGGAAAGGATGTAGACCAGTCATGCTATGCTTATACATGCTAAGTGCTAAAAGTTTTGCATAAGCGACGAAACAAATACCTCTTTATATATTCATGCACCTCTTATATTTTTGTCCTAATATTGAGCTACAAACAAGAGGAGACTGTGAACTTAGCGACATTATGAATCTAAACATATTTTTAGCGACATAATGGATCTAAACATATTTTTAGCTACAAACAAGAGGAGACTGTGCGTCACATACCGCTGTAAATTATAAACTTTTTCATACTGCAATAAGAACTCACTTGTCATTTTCTAAGCTTCTTCTGTTCTCTATATTGAATATAACACTTAGGGCCTGCTTGGTAACGGTGTTTTTATCGATTTTGAGGTATTTTTGAACCGACCGTTTATGAAAACTCATACTTGTTTATTTTTTTGAGGCACTGGTTTTGGTCGGCTCAAAAATTCCCCAAAATCGGTGTAATACAATTTTGGGTGGCTTTATAAACACCAAAAATCGGTAGGTTTTGAACGGTTTTATTATTTTATTCCATTTATATCCTCACCAAAAATATATAATTGTAACTACTAATATCCTTCCCCTATTTAATTTTATTCATGTAAAAAACTTTCAGAGGCGCTCGTTAGTGAATTACCAAACATGGATTGGACTGGTTTAAAAGCCTCTATTTAAAAACTATCCAAAATCGGACTCTAAAATACCTCATAACCGCTAACCTTACAATTGCCAAGCAGACCCTTAGGCAAGTTTGGTTCAGAATCTTGGAATAGAAAATCCATTTATTTAATGTATTTGGATACCAAGTAAAGAAGCAGAAAAGATTAATAGTTCCAAAGGACAATAAAATATAAAAAGAAAATGGTTCCCTATTCATTTTTTTTCAATTTTTTGTATTTATTACAAAATTTTAGGACTAAACTCTTCATGTTAAAAAAAGTAAAATGGAAGAAAATTATAATTTTCCAAAATATAAAAAAAAAAATTATTTTCTTTTAACGAGACCTCAAATCTTGCAATAGTTGAATAACCTTCCCTTTCTCCACTATAACAAATCAATCGTTGTATGGAGTTCCGAAGCTGAGATTTATCAAGAACAACTAGATCCAGTGCAAAAAATAAAGTCTGTCATATATATAAAAATATCCAAAAATTAAATTATCAAAAATTAACATCAATTATTCAAGTTTTTTAACTTGATATCCTCAATTATTCGAGTTTTTCAACTTAATATCCTCAACTTTGATAGGTATTAACTTGATACCCTCAACTATTTGAGTTTTTCAATACAACTTAATACCCTCAACTATATGAGTTTTTCAATTACAACTTTATACTCTTAACTTTGATAGGACAACCATTTTGGAGAAGATAAAAAATATCATTTATTCGATAATTATTTTTTTAAGTTTTTTTGAATAGTTAAAATTGTGTTTTAATGATTATAACAAAGATTTAACCAAATATGAGTCAAAAGTTTAATTTTACTATTTTTTCTAGGCTAAATTACAACTTGATACTCTATAAAAATTGTGGGTATCAAGTTGTAATTGAAAAACTCGAATAGTTGAGGGTATCAAGTTGATACCCTAAATTTAGTGTATCAACTTGATACCTATCAAAGTTAAGGATATGAAGTTTAAAAAACTCGAATAGTTGAGAATAATACTTTATTTAAATTAAAATTTGATATCCTCAACTATTCGAATTTTTCAACTTGATATTCCCAACTTTGATATGTATCAACTTAATACCCTAAATTTAAAAATGATAAAATTGCCCCTCATCTCTCCCCCTCCCTAGGGGTGAGCATTATTCAGTTTTGAACCGAAAACCGAACCGAACCGAACCGAACCGAATAAGCGATTCGGTTCGGTTTTAAAAAAAACCGGTTCGGCTTCGGTTTTGAAAATACTAGATTTTCTTATTCGGTTTCGGTTTCGGTCCAAAACCGAAAACTGAATAAGAAAATTTAGTTTATATATATATATAGGTATTAATTATAGGTATATACTATAGGTATATATATATATAGGTATATACTATAGGTATATAATAAATATATCTAGGTATATATAGTTATTATATATATTAACCAAAAAAAAACCCAAAAATCGAATAAACCGAAAATCGAATCGATTTAATTCGATTCGGTTCGGTTATTGACCAATTCGGTTCGGTTTCGGTTTTGCTTATTCGGTTTTGGTCCAATTCGGTTTTTGCTTATTCGGTTCGGTTGGAACCGAATAAACCGAATACTCACCCCTACGCCTCCCCCCTCCTCCCACCGGCTGTCACCACCCCCGGCACCTCCGGGCCCCCCGGCCTCTTCTTCACGTCACGGTTGCACCACATTCGTGCCCCCCCCCCCCTCTCTCTTCGCCCGCGGCGGCGGCCGGCGCGCGACGGAGAGAGGGGTGGCAGGGTTAGGGGCGCGGCGCGGGGAGGGCCGGAGCCACGGGATGGTGACAACCGATTGAGGGGAGGAGGGGAGAGAGGAGGATAATTTTATCATTTTTAAATTTTAGGATATTAAGTTAATACCTACCAAAGTTGAGGGTATCAAGTTAAAAAAGTCGAATAGTTGAGTGTATCAAGTTGTAATTTAACCTTTTTTATATATAGATATAGCTAAAAAAATATATAATAAATACACATAAATTTTTATTGGAGGAATTCAAAAAACGCATCTGTTGCATTTTTTAAAACCCGCCCCGGATGTATGTTTTATATTTTATTTGTATTCAATGTCATGATGTCCGTTGATCCACATGTAATAAATTATTTTTTTCAAACTCTACTGGTGTCTTTCTGAAAAGTGAAAATAATAGCCTTAATATCTTTAAAATATTATGTTTTATAAAATTCTCTTAAGGAAACAACGATTCTATCAAAAAATGCTTTTCTTAAATATAGTTAGTTTGATTAACGCGGCCTATAAAATTGATGATAATAAGATCAACTTAACTATAATGCTATTCATCAAGTAACCTCAAATGAATTTCCTTTTTCATGCACAATATATGGACTTAATGAGAATTACTATAAACATGGCAACATGGGTTGAAAACATTCAATCCATACATAGATCACTTTGAACAATACAGATTAATTTTTCAGTCTTTTAGATTTGTTTTCTTTTAGGGTCTACTTAGCAATGGTGTTTTCATCAAATTTGGGTAGATTTTGAACCGGCTATTTATGAAGTATTTAAAAATTTATCTTTGGTAATCTTTTTGAGCCATTGTTTTGGTCGGCTAAAAAAATCTCCAAAATTGTTATAATATAATTTTATGTCTTTATAAACACCCAAAACCGATATCTTTTGAGAATTATTACTATTTATAATAATTAATTACTATTTATATCATTATAAAAGGGAAAATTTATGAAATGCCTAAAAAAATGAAAAAGTTTTATGAAAAATTCACCGCGCAATAACATTTCATCGCGTGCCCAGAATTAGAAAAAAAATATATAAAAAGGGTTTCGAATGACCGTTTTGTCCTTCCTTCTAATTTATTAAAAATACCCACGAAACTACTCTTAAAAAAAATGTTTCGATACTTCATCTTCTTCCACATGCTGCTCACTTTCGAATCTAGGTTTTCTTCTCAAAAATCTTCAAAAACTCGTCGAAAAATTTCGGAAAGACCGAGACAAACGACAAAAGTGCTAAAACGGAGGTCCAAACATCATTTTTTTGCGATTCTAAAATTTCGGAAAGCCGTCTAACGGAGAAGCGGTTAATCTCAGGCTCCTCGAAGATACGCTCATTTTGCGACAAACCGGACCTCGTTTCGACCTCCCAGTCAAAAGTTATGGCCCTCCAAAGTTTCAACTGACCATAAAATGCAGGAGAATGGTCATTCTCCGTGTTAGAACACGAAGAATGTTAATTTCGCATGAGGGTGGTCATTCTTCGTGTTAGTAACACGGAGAATGGCATTCTTCGTCTTAATTTACACGGAGAATGGTCATTCTCTGTGTTAGTAACACGGAGAATGGCATTCTCCGTCTTAATTTACACGAAGAATGGCCATTCTCCGTGCTAAATTACATGGAGAATAGCCATTCTCCATCTTAATTTACACGGAGAATGGCTATTCTCCGTGTAATTTAGCACGGAGAATGCCATTCCAGTGTTAAAACGCAGGAGAATGGTCATTCTCCGTGTTAGAAATACGGAGAATGCCATTCTCCGTGTAATTTAGCACGAAGAATGGTCATTCCAGTGTTAAAACGTAGAAGAATGGCCATTCACGGAGAATGACATTCTCCGTGTTAAATAAAATGGAGAATGACATTCTCCGTGTTAATTTACACGGAGAATGGTCATTCCCAGTGTTAAAACGTAGGATAATGACCATTCTCCGTGTAATTTAATACAGAGAATGGCATTCTCTGTTCTAAATTATACGAAAAATGGCCATTCTTCGTGCTAAATTACACGAAGAATGACATTCTCCGTGTTAAATGACACGGAGAATGGCATTCAAATGTTAAAACACAGGAGAATGGCCATTCTCCGTGTTAGAAACACGGAGAATACCAAATAACACGGAGAATGGCATTCAACACGGAGAATGGCATTCTCTGTGTTAATTTACACGGAGAATGGCATTCTTCTTGTTAAAATGCAGGAGAATGACTATTCTTCGTGTGATATCGACGGATAACAGTTGACAGAAACCTTTTTTTTTTTTTTTTGTGAAAAAAATTTGACATGAATAAAGATTCAAGAGTTTTCGTTCTTCTTTCAAAACAATGCTAGCCAACTCTTATGGAAAAGAAGAAGAAAATCTTCTCTCCATAATTCACATAATTGTCGAAGAAGAAGAGGAAGAAGAAGAAGAAGAAGATGAGCGATGATCGGAGTTCGACTGAAAAAAGTACGGTGAACTACGAACGATCTTTGCGATCTCTGCTGAAGATGAGAGCAATGGAATTCAGATCTCTTGTGAAGAAGAAGAAGAAGAAGAAGACGACGAAAATCGTAATCCAAATCTGAGTTTGTGCGTAGGGATAGTTATGGTATTTGTTCTGTAAATACAGAGCATCTAAAGGAAATCTTGAAATACTTAACGTGGAAATATATAATTCTGGGCATTTCATAAAAGCCCTTCTGCGGGTGGATTTTTCATAAAAACCAACCCCGAAATTAGGTTTCTCAGCAATTTCCAGTTATAAAAAATATAATTATAACTACTAATATCTTACCATATCTTCTTTTTTTCATCTTGATTCTCTTTTACTTCATCTAAACTACATTTACTTTCTCCGTTGAAATTTTAAAATATTTTTTTTCTATAGTTTCTCATATTTTCGTCCATGAGATCATTCTTATAAATCCTTAATCCATCTAGATTGTATGATCATACACGCTCATAAGGACATCTCCTAAAATTCTGCATCGAGCAGACTCTGACATCAGGAATGAAACTTTGGAAGAGCTTTTGTTTATATATGAACATATATATAATTTTATTCTTGTAAAACAATTTTAAAATTGCTCGTCAATGAATTACCAAACTTGAATTAGACATGTTTAAAAGCCACCGGACCGCTTCGTAATCGGTGCTTTAAAAATACCTTATAACCCGTTATTCCAACAATTTGGCAAACAAACCCTTAGGTTGTGTTTGGTTCATTGTAATATAATTGTAGTCGTAATGGAATTATGTTTGTAATATAATTAAGTTTGTAATGTAATAGAATTACAATTAACATTATTATTGTCATAGCCTTTTATATATATATATATATATATATATATATATATATATATATATATATATATATATATATATATATATATATATATAGTTTATTTATTTATTTTTAGCCTTCCAACATTCTTCCTATATATTAATTTTTTCAAAAATCAAATTTATTTTCACTTGGCTCCTCATGCAAATGCTAATTTTGCATTTTGCATGAACCACTTATGTGACAATCATGCATGAAGAGGTGCCATGTGGCATCCTCCTCTCATGACAAAGTCCAAAGGACAATTTTGTCAATCCCTAAATTGAATCACCCTTTTATATGAAAGATAATAGAGAAAGAGAACTCAATTCTCCTCCCTCTCATGTACAGGCCAGTAATCTCCCCCTCATTCTTCCTCGTCTTCTTCTTCTTCTCCTCTCCTTCACCTTAACCCTTCCCCCCTCCTTTATGCTGTTGCTGCATTTGCTGCAGCTGCCGCTGCTGCTAATGTTGTTGCCGCGCTCACTACTAAAATACCCCACTTTACCGACGGAAGTTTAGCGACGGACGTATTCCGTCGCTAATAGCGACCAGTTTCCGACATCTTAGCGACGGATTAGCGACAGACAACATAACATAATTTTTTCCAATTTTAAATGTAAAAATTTGTCGGGTTTCCGTCGCTAAGTCGACGAACGTGCGACGGATTCTTTTTCGTCGCTTATTCGTCGCAAATGTTGGCGGTAAAATCTTTAAACATTGGCGGGAACTTTAGCGACTAACTGGCGACGGATATATCCGTCGGAAAAGACCTTTTAATTGGCGACGGTGTAGCGACTAATTTATTCCGTCGCTATTCCGTCGCTAGGTTCTGTGCCCTAACTTAAATTGAACCGACGGGGGGAATTTTTCATTCCCCCCAAAACTCTCTCTCTCTCTCTCTCGCGGCTCTCTCTCTCTCGCGCGCGGCTCTCTCTCTCTCTCTCTCTACCAGGTATCTATCTCTCTCTCTCTCTCTCTCTCTCTCTCTCTCTCTCTCTCTCTCTCTCTCTCTAATTTTGGGTTTTGGGGCCGGGGGGGGGAGAGTGGGGGAGGGGGGGGTCGGCTTCGCGGGGGGTGGAGAGGGCGGGGGGGGGGGGTGGTGAATGGGGTCAGGGGGTCGGGGGGGTGTTGGTAATAGGGGCAGGGGGTGGGGGGGGTGGGGAATGAGGGTCGGGGGGTCGGGGGGGTGGGGAATGGGGGCAGGGGGGTCGGGGGGGTGGGGGGTGGAGAGGGCAGGGGGGTCGGGGGGGTGTTGAATGGGGGCAGGGGGGTCGGGGGGGGTCGGGAATGGGGGCAGGGGGGTCGGGGGGCGGGGGGTGGGGGGTGGAGAGGGCAGGGGGGTCGGGGGGGTGGGGAATGGGGGCAGGGGGGTCGGGGGGGGGGTGTTGAATGGGGGCAGGGGGGTCGGGGGGGTGGGGAATGGGTTGCATTCCCCGATACGGATACGGTTTGGCATGTCCCGATCCTAAGAAATAATACTATTTCATTTAATTTAATTTCATTTAATTTCAAAACTACTAAGAAATAATACTTAAAACACTTAAAATTATGCCTAAATGTATAAATTATATGTTTTTAAATGTAAATAATTTATTAATAATTATTTGTTTTCCAATACCAAATAAATCCGATACTTCGATCCGATACCGCCGATACTACCGATATCGCCGATACCAATACTAGATTGCTTAGACTTATATTGCAAGGTAACTAGATACAAGTTATGATACAATGTAAATGCAAGTATACATGTTAGCTAGATAGCTTAGACTTATATTGCAATCTCCTATTCACACGAGTATTGATATCGCCGATGCCAATACTCGTAGGAATATATAGTCCGATACCGATTCCGATACCGATACTTTGAACCTTGATTTAAATACATGTTAGTATAGTATCTTCACATATATGTTAAGAGTATATACATGATTAGCAAGGTAACTAGATACAAGTTATGATACAATGTAAATGCAAGTATACATGTTAGCTAGATAGCTTAGACTTATATTGCAATCTCCTATTCACACGAGTATTGATATCGCCGATGCCAATACTCGTAGGAATATATAGTCCGATACCGATTCCGATACCGATACTTTGAACCTTGATTTAAATACATGTTAGTATAGTGTCTTCACATATATGTTAAGAGTATATACATGATTAGCAAGGTAACTAGATACAAGTTATGATACAATGTAAATGCAAGTATACATGTTAGCTAGATAGCTTAGACTTATATTACAATCTCCTATTCACACGAGTATTGATATCGCCGATGCCAATACTCGTAGGAATATATAGTCCGATACCGATTCCGATACCGATACTTTGAACCTTGATTTAAATACATGTTAGTATAGTGTCTTCACATATATGTTAAGAGTATATACATGATTAGCAAGGTAACTAGATACAAGTTATGATACAATGTAAATGCAAGTATACATGTTAGCTAGATAGCTTAGACTTATATTGCAATCTCCTATTCACACGAGTATTGATATCGCCGATACCAATACTCGTAGGAATAGTCCGATACCGATATACATTGTAGAGCTCTGTTTTGCTATTCTGGACATGTTGTGACCTGTGCTGTTCTAAATAGGAGCCAGACACACTCCTGAGACGGGGGAGTATGTATAGTGATGTGGATTCTTACTAACTTATCATGTGAACCCATTTATGGGCCCTTCATTGAACCTTCTCATGTGCAACTTTCAGTCCATTCACAGTTCCCTATATTGTACTCTACATCACCTAGTTCACTTATATCTAACATCCTAACCCTAATCCAAATTTATGAGTATCGGTATCGGGCTATTCTTATGTTTAGTTTATCTTACGATACAGATTTTCACATCCAAATTGAGGATGAGTCGTTATTTTGTTGATCGTACATGGATGTACAAACGGCAACACGAGAGTAGAATTGGTGTGAGTGACGATTTTCAGGCAGGCGTGGAAGTATTTCTTAATTATGCAATGAGCAAAGCTCAGTATATGGACGGTAACAAAATTAAGTGTCCATGTGTTAAATGTCACAATAGACGTTACGAAGAAGTGGTGACTGTGAGAGATCATTTGACCCGTAAGGGTTTCGTACGTAATTACGGCCTGTGGTCATCGCAAGGTGAACTATATTCGGAAAGACAGGCTGCGGAAGCTGCTACTTATGCTTTTGATGATAATGCTGCAACGGATGTCATCGAAGACCACGGATGCTCTGTTGATTATGGAGATCTGCAGAACCTTGCACGAGATATGGTGTATGATGCGGCAGGGCCTAATTTTGATCCGGAGGATCCTAATCCCGAGGCGAAGGAGTTCTATGACATGTTTCAGGACGCAGATACTTCTCTATATCCTGGTTGTGAGACTCATTCCGCACTGTCAGTGACGATGCGGTTGTTGAACATAAAGTCTGATTTTAACTTGCCACAAGCTTGCTATAATCGGATCACAGAAGTAATCAAGGAGGTGTTACCGAAGGAATCAAAAGAGCTACCAAAAACTTCTACAAGTCAAAGATGATGGTCCGACAACTGGGACTGGGGTACGAGAAGATAGATTGTTGTCGCAACGGATGCATGTTGTACTACAAAGAGAATTGCGTATCAGAAAGTTGCAGCTTCTGTAATGCGGATCGTTATAAGCCAGTACAGGGAAAAGGAAAGTCGACTAGAAAACGACGTCCTTACAAGTATATGCATTACTTGTCGATCACGAAGCGCTTGCAGAGGATGTATATGTCTCTAAATACAGCAGAACACATGACGTGGCACAGCGAAGAACGCATAAAGGACGAAGAAGAATTGTCACATCCTTCGGATGGAGAGGCGTGGAAACATTTTGATTTGTGTCATCCAAATTTTGCTGCAGAGCCTAGAAATGTACGCCTGGCGCTATGTGCTGATGGCTTCGCCCCTTTCGGACAGTCGGGATCTCAGTACTCATGCTGGCCGGTCATTCTTACCCCTTACAATCTGCCACCATGGATGTGTATGAAGACTCCTTATATGTTTCTGACAGCTATCATACCCGGTCCTAAAAATCCGACGAAGAACATCGATATATATATTTACAGCCGTTGGTGGATGAGCTGAAACAGCTGTGGGAGATCGGCGTCACGACCTATGATATTTCCAGGAAACAGAACTTTCAGATGAGAGCTTCACTCATGTGGACAATCAATGATTTTCCAGCATACGGTTTGCTGTCGGGATGGAGTACGCACGGCAACATGTCTTGTCCGATATGCATGGAAAATAGTAAGGCGTTCCGCCTTAGGCATGGAGGAAAAACTTCTTTCTTTGACTGTCACCGTCAATTTCTGCCCGCGACCCATCCTTGGAGAAAGAATAAGGACGCGTTCAGATATGGAAAACAAGAATTTTTTCAACCTCCTGCCAGATTTTCGGGATACGATATTTGGGAAGCTGTAAAGGAATTGCCCACCGCAATGGAAGATCCATCGAACCATCGTGTCGAGGGGTTCGGACAAAGCCATAACTGGACCAAACGGAGTATCTTCTGGGACTTGCCTTATTGGAAAGATAATCTTATAAGGTATAATCTTGATGTCATGCATATCGAAAAGAACGTGTTCGATAATGTCTTCAATACCGTCATGGATATTAAAGGAAAGACGAAGGACAATCCAAAAGCAAGACAAGACATAGCCGAGATATGCAAGCGTCCTCATCTGAACTTGATACAAAGGAGTGCTGGTGGACAATTAAGTAAGCCTATAGCGCCATACACATTGAGCAAGGAAGATAGATTAATAATCTGCAAGTGGATATCTAATTTAAGATTTCCCGACGGCTATGTTTCGAATTTGTCTAGATGCGTTGATCTCAATGAACGCAAGCTAACGGAAATGAAGAGTCACGACTGCCACGTGTTTATGGAAAGATTACTGCCCATTGCTTTGAGAGAGTTGTTGCCTTCTGCTGTATGGGTTCCGTTGGCCGAGCTGTCTACATTCTTCAGGGATATCTGTTCAACTAAGCTGACGGTGCAACATATGGTACAACTGAGGAGAAGATTGTCTTAACAATCTGCAAGTTAGAGAAAATATTTTCACCGGGCTTTTTCGACAGCATGGAGCATCTACCGATTCATCTAGCATACGAAGCCCGTGTCGGTGCATCTGTTCATTATCGATAGATGTACCCCTTTGAAAGGTAAATAAAAATCGATATAATTTAAGTGAAATTTAAGTGGATTTTATAATTCATTGTTAATTCTCAAGATAATTTGTCTCTTTAGGTACCTACACCATCTAAAGAAGAAAGTTGGCAACAAGGCTCATATAGAGGCTTCGATATGCGAATCATATCTTATCGAGGAGGTGTCAAATTTCTGCTCCATTTATTTCGATACTCATGTCGAGACAAATCGAAATAGACCTCAAAGGAATGAAGAAGTCGTTGAGGATGGAGGTATATTCAATTTAAGGGGCAAGCCTATTGGGGCTAGTAAGAAACGGTGGTTGACCGACGATGAGTATGATACCGCTCACCGATATGTCTTGTTAAATTGTGACATACAAGAAGTGAGAGATTTGGAGAAGTAAGTGACTACGCCTCGTTATAATCTCTAATTTGGTGAATTAAGTGACTACACTTATTTTTATTCTCTCTAACAGTGTATTTAGAGGTGAAGTCAAAATGAGGACACCATATATTACAGACGAGGGACTTCAAAGAGAGGTTGATTGTACCTTTCCGTCCTGGTTTCGTAAATACGTAAGTAACTGAGATAATATGTTATGCGGCTACCATTAAAATATATGCAGCTAAAATATTTAAATTATCAATACATGTTTGCAGGTTTTATTGCCTGAAACAACACTCATAAATGAGAGCATTCGTTATTTGGCATTGGGACCGAAGAAGCATGCAAAGACTTTGTCAGGCTATGTCGTTAATGGCTTCAAGTTTAAGTCAACTCAGCATGCTATAAATGCCGAATTTCTCAATGACGGCTTCGATACCAAGAATTCTGGTGTTTGCATAAGAGGCACCATCTATGACAACGAGCCGGACTTTGACTATTATGGAGTGCTTCGGGAGATTGTAGATTTACAATATAGTGCCCCATATGATATGCATATTGTGATGTTCAAATGTGAGTGGTTCGATACGAGACCAAATATCGGTTGGAGAATCGATAAACAATTTGGATTCGTCGATATAAATCATCGCAGGAGGTATAGAGGGTCCGACACGTTTGCGATAGCAAGTCAGGCTGTTCAAGTCTACTATACAAGCTACCCAAGGCGTCGTAGAGATCGATTTGACTGGTGGGCAGTATGCAAGATTAAATCTAGAAATACATTCAACGTTGGAGACCCAGCATACCAAGAGGACCAGATCGAGAAGCCCCAATACATGGGACAACAGTCGGATACCATGGACGTGGAAGATGTCGATATACCTCATGCTGAGGAAAATAGAGGGGAGGAAGAGGTTGATATACAAGACTTAGCTGTCAACCAGGGGAGGAAAGAGGCGTCTTGTCCCAAGTATTGAGCCTGAAGAAGAAGAAGAAGAAGAAGAAGAAGAGGATGAGGATGAGGATGAGGATGATGATACAGATGAAGTCGACGATGAGGATGATGATATAGATGAAGTCGACGATGAGAATGAGGATGAGAACGATGACGATGACGATGAGGACGAGGACGATAACGATGATTAGATTAAATATCGGTATATATTAGAAGCACTTACAACTAACTTAGTGAATTCAGTTTAGACGGACACATTCTTATTTCAGTTTATGTTTTTGTCGTTCGATCTACTTATTGTATGAGTTTCTTTTTACAGATGGCACTCTTAGTTCTCATTGTCTTGACGGCACTCGCCGCCCTGCTGCTGGTATATATATTTTAGTTCAGTTTTATATTCATTTATACTTCTATATTGTTAATTATATTTATGTGTTCTATTTACAGGTCATGGTCACTACCACTCGTGCTGCTGGCAGTGGCCGTGGACGTGATGGTAGTGGTGCTGGTGGTGGCGGTACTGGCCGTGGTGGGCGTGGTGGTAGCGGCACTGGCCGTGGACGTGATGGTAGCGGTCGTGGTGGTAGCGGCACTGGCCGTGGACGTGATGGTAGCGGTCGTGGTGGTAGCGGTCGTGGTCGCCTTCCACATTCCCCGGATATAGAGTCCTCCGATCCCGACCTGGAGAGCCCGGCCACAGACTCTTCCCGCCGTCGATCTATCTCTGCGCATGGACCTTCATCTTCATCGAGGCCTGAGACTCCATCCGCTAGCGGATCCGTTCCGCCCCCGGATGCACCAGCGGGTACACCATCAGTTACTGCAGGGTGGGCTCCGGAGTACCCCCGGATTCAGCTTCATCCTGCTACCGGTGAGTACATCCGCGGACCCGCGGATCCTCCGACGCCTCCAGAGAGGCCGATAGGCGAGAACCGACGAGAGCTATGGCCCGCGGGTGATACGTAAGTAAATTTAAGTTAATTTATTAAATTTGTTTCATTTATTCAAGTTAATAATCCAGTCTTTGCTTCTTTGTAGGTTTTTCCCGTATGATGCTGCCCGGATACTCGGGCAAATTATCCGGGAAAACTACCATGGCCCCTACCTCAATTTTTCTGAGGTGCCTCAGAACATGCAGTACGTCTGGCTCGAGGAGATGAAGGTATATATATATCTTTTGGTTAATTATTAATTATTCTTTAATCCACTAATTTTTTAATTACGTGATAATTTAATTTGTATGTCAGACGACGTTCTGGTGGCCCCCCCCATCGCGAGGAGTTGATTCGCAAGGCCTACAAAGCCGCCGCCGGGAAGAAGATACGGGATGCGGTGTACGACGTTCGTACGGCGCATTCGAGGAAGAAGTGGCTCCGGGAGGAGTACTACGAGCAGATGTTAGATAAGATGAATACTGCTCAGTACAGGGAGAAATCAGAGAAAGCGAAGGCGAGCAGACAGGCCGCTGGTCTGCATACGGGAGGTTCAAGGCCCCACGCAGCGACGCGTGCAGATTTGGTGAGATACCGCAAATTCATTTCACTATTAAATTCGGGTACTATTAATATACGTAGTTAATTAAATTCGACGTATATTTCGTATGCAGGCACAACGGGCGGTAAAGGAGGGGAGAGAGCCGGAGTCGGTCACCGCCTACGATGTATTCCTGCATACACACAAGAGGCGGACAGACGGGAGCTTCGTCGACGCGAGGGCCCAGGCGACTGATGTAAGTAATTACGTTTATGAGATTTATATTAGAAATATAATTATTGTTAACTTAATTAGGTGAACGTAGGATTCAAATTATAACTTAGGGAAACATAGGATTTAGATTATAACTTAGGAAAACTTATAGTATAAACACATTCATTGGATAGGCTGCATATCGTGAGGCCCTTAGTCAGATTGAGCCCCCTGCCGAGGTTGTCGGCGAAACGACGCCCACCCAGACGCCCTCTTCTATGGCCGCTCGCTACGACGACGTGTTCGTAGAGTCTGTCGGCGGCTTTAATAAAGGGCGCGTCTACGGCGTAGGTTCCCTGGCGGCGTCGTTGCAGGGCGCGACTCCGAGATATCCACCGCCCCCGCCTCCTCCCGCGCCCCCGTCGGACGATATGAGGACGCAGCTTGCGACTCTCACCTCCGATATGTCGGAAATGCGGAGTCTAATGTCGGATGTGCTGGAGCGCCTTCCGCGTCCTTCTTCTGCTCCCGGTCCAGATCCGTCTGCTCCCGGTCCGTCTAGTGCGGTTGCCGGTCCTTCCGACCCTGGACGTTATTCACTTGACCGTTCTGTCGAGGTCCGCCTGGTACCGGATACTGCGCTCATTGGGCTCATGGACTTGATGTCGCCAGAGCAGCTCCGCACGCTTCCAGAGCATGTGTTGTCCCAGGTGCCGGCGTACATGGTGGAAGAGTACATCCGCAGAGCCGAACGACGACGCGATCCATCTCAATGATATTTGTACTGTTTTTGGATATTTGTACTGTTTTTGGATTTTGAATTCTGGATATTTTGGAAGCGTACATGAATGTTTGGATATTATGAATTTGTGTATTTGTGTTTGGATATTTGTACATAGATGTTTGGATATTTCTGTTTGATATTGGATATTATGAATTTGGATATTTGGATATTTGTTGATCGTACATGGATGTTTGGATATTTGATATTATGAATATGTGTAATATTTACGAAAAGGAAATATAATGTTTCTGTAATTTTTTTTATTAATGTTGCATTTAGCGACGGACTAGCGACTAATTAGCGACGGATATATCTTTTTAGCGACCGATGAGCGACTTACTAGCGACGGAAAATCCGTCGCTAACTGGGTTATATAAATATTTGCAGTTACCGACGGACGAGCGACGGACAATCCGTCGCTAACTGGTTGAAATAAATTTGCAGGTAGCGACGATCTAGCGACCAACTAGCGACGGAACTTCCGTCGCTAACTGGGTACAATTAATATTAGCGACGGAATGTCGACTACCTAGCGACGGCAAATCCGTCGACATGGTTCTGGAAATATGGTAGGTTTCCAGAGACTTAGCGACGGATAATGGGTCGCTAATCCGTCGCTAATCTGTCGAGGATGACGACGGACTAGCGACGGCTTAGCGACCCATTATCCGTCGACATGGTTCTGGAATTATGGAAGCTTTCCAGAACCAGGCCGACGCCCTACCCGTCGCTAAGCCGTCGCTATAACGTCGAGGTTAACGACGGGATGGCGACGGAATAGCGACCGATGTTGCGTATCAGGAACCTCTCTGATACGCTTTTACCGACCTATTTACGACGGCTTAGCGACGGATATTTTAATATTATATGCCATGTAAACCGACGGGAACAAGTCGCTAATCCGTCGCTAATCCGTTGAAAGGCAACCGTCGGTAATCAGTCGCTAGTCCGTCGGTTAATCATTTGTCCGACGGCTTAGCGACGGACAAATTTTAGCGACGACGTATTTCCCGACGGCCATTTTCATCAAATATCCGTCGCTATGCCGTCGGTAATTTATGTTACCGACGAATTCGCGACGGATGTGGCCGTCGCTAAAGTTGGTTATTTTGGTAGTGGCTGCTGCTGCCGCGGGCCGGCGCCGGCGCTCCGCCACCGGCCGACCACCCCCTCCCCCCCTCTCAACCACTCTTCTTCTTCCTCTTCATTTCTTCCAATTCCTTTCCCTCCTTTTCAATTTATTTCAATTTGTCCTAGGTTTTTTTTATTATAACCCAATTCCAAATTTTTGTGCCCTAGGTCTGATTTGGGTCTTAGGAGGAATTTTTCTATAGGAAGAATATCCAAGAAGCAAGGCAAGCCCTCTCTCCTTCCTCCTCTTGAATTTTCCCATGTTGGTCATCAAATTATTCTTGTTATATATATATATATATATATATATATATATATATATATATATATATATATATATATATATTCTGAATTTTTAAATAAATCCAATTTCATGATAATGGTGATGTTGGTTTTTAGGAATAACTTGGTAGAATTTATTCATGAATATGTGTATACTTATAAGTGCGAATTGGACACGATGTTGGACACATCATGATGAGACTTTTCTAGATAAAACCCTTGCTATATATATGAATACATGAAAATGTGTAAATAAATCCATGCTTAATTATAAGTGTTTATTTAACCACCTTATATGTCTACATATAGATAGATTACATGTGTAAAGGTCTTATCCATTACTAGCATGAATACAAGTATATTAAGGAATGTCTTAAATTGACTTTGTGATATGAGTAATTGTCAATTATCCTTAGCGTAATGTTCAATTCTGTCCGAATTTTCATTCATGCTTAAAAAGACCATTTTGTCATGAAAATATGGTTAAAATTGATAATTTTGTATACCGGTTTACTAGGGTAGCTACTTGTTAACTTTTCAAGTTTTAAATTGCTTTTTCAAATATCCTTAATAAGCTAAATGTGGTACATAGTAAGTAATAGTATATTGGCATCGTTATATTACTAACAACCATATTGTCCTTGACTTTGAATAGCGTTTAGAAAAAGTCTTGCAAAACCAAGAATAAAATACATGCTTGTCTGCTTACTAAGGTAAGAAAACTATATTATTTTGCATAGCTTTATTGGAATGCGTGGCCGGTGTTGAGAGTTGCTCCACTGAAAGGGTCAGCGTACTCGGATATATTATATTGCGTGGACGGTGTTGAGAGTTGCTCCACCGAAGGGGTCGGCGTGCCCATATATCCTTGCCTTGTGTTTACCTGTATCGGAATTAATTCTGGATGAGTAAATACAAAGAGACTGCCGAAATTTTTGAGAATTTTCAGAGATAATCATTTTTCGGGAATTCGGACTCTTTAGAAACTTTTGACTTAAGTTCTAGATCTTGAAACCATCAATCTCCGATCTATAACATCGGAAGATTAGTGAAAATCATTGTCCAAATAGATACTTTGGAACTTTCTTGGTTTCAATACTTTCCTGGACTTTATTAGTTTCGGAAAAGATGAAACTATTACTTGAATTCAATTTGACTTTTAAGACTCCAGTTTAAGGGATAATTTCTATTAGAATCCGAATGTCTAGAGTATGTTGCATTGGGATGGGAGAGAAACCATTGGATCACACCCGACTGACTTCTTTGCAATATGAATTTTGATTTTTCGTACTAATCAGTCCCTGAATCGGTGTTCGTGCGGCCGCGCGAATATTCGGGGTGAGGCTTAGCTCATCTTCTTGATTGCAATTGGACATCCAGGCCATGAGTTTCAACTCAGCTATCCATTGCGCAATACCCTGGGTTTCAGCTCAGAATACTTGTTAATTCATTAGACATCCAGGCCCTGAGTTCAGCTCAGCTATCTAATGAATGGATTCGATATTTTTGGAAAGGTTCAAGTCATACGAATTTCTTTTATAGCTCATGATTCGATGATTCGACCCAGATGATTCGGAAACCAACTCATGATGCTATCTTGCTTGTAATCACATCAATATGTGATAGTACAGACGGATGAATAATCTAAGCACCACCCGTTCTGTACGAGCCTGATCCCGGGAAAATTGGGTTATTGTTGATATGCTAGGCGTGTGTGTGTGATCCAGAAAAGTTTCTCTAAATTACATTTAGGTATAGAAAGATCTTGTATGTGTCCTTTGTAACATTATTTTGGAAACTATTTACTTCTTGACTGATATCACACGGTATGAGTTTAATTGCTCAAGTTTACTCTATCTTGCATTTATTTAACTTATCATCCTACATTCATAACTCTCTCCTTTGACCAAGGGCTTGTTCGTCGTATTGACAACCTAGTTTTGTTCACTAGGAATTGATGAAGACCAGGATGAAGGTCAGACGTACACCGAGTATGAACTCTATGAATGAAGTGGGACTGAAGGATAGTAGTTTCATGTTGGGAACATATAGTCATGTAAATTATGTGTTTGAAGAACCATGAACAAAATATGTATATTATGTGTTTTGAAGAAACTTGAACAATTTTGTAATATGTTGGACAAATGAATGTTATGTAAATTGTGAAAATTATGTGGTTATGCCTTATATCTATGCCTATCCAGGACCTTACAGGCGACAATCGCAGGGTACAATACGGTATTCATTGTACAGGTGCGTAGCCTGGGGAGAAGTACTATCACGTGCTCCGAGTTATCTTGGGAACCGGGACATGACAATTATGTTTGGTCGGAACATGTAATCAAACCATGTAATGTAATGTCAATTGCATTCATATGTTTGGTTTACCATCTAATGTAATTGAGTTTCTAATTTAATTTTCTTTTAAATACAACATAAAAGTTAAAAAAATAAATTAGTAAAAAATTTCAATTTTTTTTAAATAAAATTTTTTAAAAAAGTTAATGGAAAAATGGAAAAAAAGAACAAAAAATGAAAAAAACGTCAAAAAAGGAAAAAATACAAAGGGATAAAAAACGAACAAAAACGACCAAAAACAACAAAAAAGAAAAAAAAATAAAAAATGACGAAAATGATAAAAACAGAGCAAAAAAACAAAAATCGACAAAAAACGATAAAAAATCAGAAATGACAAAAAAAAGAAAAAAGAAAAAAAAGAACTAAAATCAAGAGAGGATTAAAACGAGAAAAAGATGACAAAAAAATTGCAAAAAATTGAACAAAAACGACCAAAACAACAAAAAAAAAGAAGAAAAAAAGAGCATAAACGACCAAAAAAGTGAAACAAGAAAAAAATGCAATAAAGGGTGCAAAATCGACAAAAAACGTGCAAAAACGAAAAAAAATGAGCAAAAATCGAAAAAAGAGCAAAAACGATTAAAAAAGTCCAAAAACGAGAAAAATAGAAAAAAAAACGAGCAATAACGACAAAAACGATATATGCAAAAGGACAAAAAATGAACAAAATGACCAAAATGATAAAAATACAAAAATGAGCATAAACGATAAAAAATATACAAAAATGGCCAAAAGTGAAAAAAATTGCAAAATCGACCAAAAACGATAAAAATCGTGCAAAAACAGCCAAAAGCGACCAAAGACGATAACAAACGTGCAAAAATGGTAAAAAAACGAACAAAATCGACCAAAAACGATAAATAACATATAGAAACGGCAAAAAAAAATGGGCAAAATCTTCCGAAAACGATAAAAAATATGCAAAAAACGAAAAAAAATGATTAAAAAAGTGCAAAAAGGGTCAAAAACGACAAAAAAAAGTACAAAATCGACAAAGACGTCAAAAAAAAATGCAAAATTGACAAAAAATGTAAAAAAAATTGCAAAAGCAAAAAAAATAATAAAAAATATATATGCAAAAACGGTAAAAAAAACAATAAAAGAACGTACAAAATCGACAAAAAACGATTAAAAATAGCCAAAAAGCCAAAAAATAAAAATATAAAAAAAGGTAAAAATGGTCAAAACGTACAAAAGCGACCAAAAAAGGTAAAGAACGTGCAGAATTGACCAAAAACGATAAAAAAAAACGTACAAAAAAAGTCAAAAGCGAAAGAAAAAGTGAAAAATGGTTAAAAAGTGCAAAATCGACCAAAATCGATAAAAAATACAAAAATGACAAAGACTTGCAAAACCAAGCAAAATCGATAAGAAAAATGTACAAAACGGCAAAAATATACAAAATCGATCAAAAACGACCAAAAACGTCCAAAAATGTGCAAAAAACGACAAATAATCGAAAAGGGGCCCAAAACGAGCAAAAAAATGCAAAAAAAAAAAGAACAAAAAACGAACAAAAAACGAACAAAAAATGACCAAAAATGACCAAAGAACGAAAAATTTTCAAAAAACGAACAAAACAACCAAATTACCAACGTTCCTCTTAAGTTGTAATGTAATCGGGATTACATAGGTTTTATGATGTAATTGATTTTAGAAGAAACTGACGTAATGTAATCAAATTTGTAATTGCGATTACATTACGTCTATTTTTTTTTTTTGGTCCAACCAAACACCCGAGCTAGATTAATAACATAATGTCAATTATTTTACGTCGTCCAATCATGCAAACCAAATGGGCCCTAAGTATCTTATTAATTATAGTTGTTTGAAGAATTAAATTACAAGAAATAACAAGTACAATGAAAGATTAGCTGTATTGTTATGATTATCATAGACATTATAATAAGGTCTAGGAGAGACCCCCCATTCCAATGCTGTTGTAGCCAGCAGATTTCTTCCACTGCAGGAATGGAGGAGAGAGGAGAGAATTCTCCCCTCCCTCCTCCTCTGATCCCTAAGCCAAATCAGAAACAATTAAGAACATCATTATCAAACAAATCATTTAGTAATCATTTCTAATTACATGAATGCCCCTCCCACCCCTATAATATATGAATACACACTCCACTCCAAAGCCTCCCCCCTCCCCTCTTTTCTCACTACCAACAACAACAAGAAGAAAAGGAAGAAGAGAGAATAGTTGTGCTATATTAATAAAAGAAGAGAAGTTCGTGTTAGTATTATTAATCAACATGTCTAATATAACAGGAGATGGCGACGAGAGCTTCTCCTCCGAGAACAACACGGGAGGGGAGGCTCCGTCTCAAGGGCCTCCGTCGGCGACGTCGACCCAGCCGCCGCAGCCGGCGCCGGTCAAGAAGAAGCGCAACCTCCCGGGGACACCTGGTAGTTCATTAACTATTAATCAATCATTAGTTTTTAATTTTTCAGTTCTTGAGTTATGCATGGGAAGTACATATGCACAGTTGTAGATTATTAATGGTCTAGTTTTTGTTGTTGTTGGGTTGTTGAGGGGTCAATTATTGGTTGCACAAGACTACGTTAACAAATAGGAGGCAACGGTCAGCTTGTCTACTTGCAAATTGCATTGAAAGTACCAATATTGGTCGACAGTTACAAGAGTATATATCACCTTGTTTCTCACTTCACACTCTCTCTAGTGACACACAAACACAATTTGCATTGTCTTCCTTGACGAGTTAAGGTCGAGAATTATATAATTATATTATAAAACTCCTTCAAAGTTCGAAGTTTAAAAGCTGGATTGGTGATTTTTTTTTTCCTTCTAAAATTTACAATTTGATACCAACTATTTAAAATTTTCAACTTCATGTTCTAAGAAAAAAAAAAAAAAAAAAAAAAGCAGCCAAAACTATCCCGCCCCTCCCCTCTCTCTCCCCTGCCGTTACCTCAAACCCGCCCCCCCCTCCCCCCCCCCCCCCCCTTTTTTCTCCGCGTTGGCAAAAACGCACGAGAGAGACGGTGCGTCACGGGGATGGGTGGCCAGGTGGGAGGTTGGAGGGGTTGGGTGGAAAAGAGGGATAGCTTCATCATTTTTTTCAGGATATCAAGTTAATATATATCAAAGTTGATAAAAAAAAATTAAAAAAACTTGAATAGTTAAAAGTATCAAGTTTAATTTAATAATTAGAATTTGAACTGCTTTAATATCATATGAAACAGATAAAAAATTTTACTTATTGTCAAACATATGTAGTTATATAGCCTTTTCATTAGCCTTTACTCATTTTACATAGGGTTATTTAATTTTAGGGTCTCACATATATATATATATATATATATATATATATATATATATATATATATATATATATATATATATATATATATATATGATAGTAAGATTTGGGTCTCGAAATTTACTGATATTAGGATTTGCGTCTCGAGATCACTGTTCATTAGGCTACGTGAACAGTTATTTCGAGATCCAAACTCTAACATTAGTCAATTTCGAAATCCAAATCCTAATATTCATGTATATGCACTAAAACTAAATATCCCTTTTAAATATCATGTTCGTTGATTGTTGAAGTAACACAAACTTAGTATTAATAATTGTGTGTTTCGTTAACTGATCCCAAATTTTATCAACAAATAGTGCAGCTTCATGCTCAAGAAGCAAAAGGAATCAGTAGTTATACTTGTTATTCGATTTCCTGAAACAAGTATGAACATATCGTCTCCAAAATTAAACTGAGAATTTGGAGAGTTTTTTTAGTTCACATGTAAACTAATTAAATTTCTTGGATCATTGATCAGACCCAACCGCAGAAGTGATAGCTCTGTCGCCGACGACCCTGACGGCCACCAACCGATTCGTGTGCGAGATCTGCAACAAGGGCTTCCAGCGCGACCAGAACCTCCAGCTGCACCGCCGCGGCCACAACCTGCCCTGGAAGCTGAAGCAGAGGGCCAGCGCGGAGGTGCGGAAGAGGGTCTACGTCTGCCCCGAGCCCGGCTGCGTGCACCACAGCCCGGCCCGGGCGCTCGGGGACCTGACCGGGATCAAGAAGCACTTCTGCCGGAAGCACGGGGAGAAGAAGTGGAAGTGCGACAAGTGCTCCAAGAAGTACGCGGTGCAGTCGGACTGGAAGGCCCATTCGAAGACCTGCGGCACCAGGGAGTACAAGTGCGACTGTGGTACCATCTTCTCCAGGTTCGATACGACACTCCAAAATTAGTGCAATGTTTGTGCCGTCGTAGTCTATTAATGTCCGTGCTACATGTTTTCGAGCCTATCTTGTTGTGTCCTAACATATTTTGAAGTGTCCAGGTTATGTCTAATATATGTTCAATGCGATAGTTAAATCTGTTGTATCTTGCAGAATAGTTAAATTCTGCGCATATAATTAAAGCATTCATTAATACGGAAATGATATTTTGTCCGTAGTTTGTAATCATTACAGTTCGACGTGACAGTCAATTATTGGCCTCTCTTGCTATCGTCGGGTGCCACCCGAACCAGGAGGCCAACGGCCGGCAGTCACAAACTGCTGGATCCTAATTAATATGTCTACAAATTCACAGGAGGGACAGCTTCATCACCCATCGCGCATTCTGTGACGCCTTAGCCGAGGAGAACCAGAAGGCCAGCCGGCAGGGGTCGGGTTTGTCTTCCTCTAACCTCTCCGAGCTCATGATCCCGATCAACAGCGGCGGCGTCGGGGCCAACTCCATCTCCATCTCAGACTTCAACCACCACCGTCACCATCTCGACGCCAAGCACGCCCTCAAGTCCCTCACCATGGCCGGTGCCGGCGCCACGCTCTCTGCTAGCCCCCACGCTCTCCCTTCAGATTCCCTCCACCTCAGCAATGCCGCCTCCTCTGCCGTCACCGGAGCAGGCTTCGACAGCCCGGTGCAGATGCCGACGTCGGCCCACATGTCCGCGACCGCGCTCCTCCAGAAGGCGGCGCGGATGGGCGCTACCGTGAACGGGAGCGCCTCGGGTGTGATGGCGGGACCGGACACCAGGTCCTACGGACCGGGCTACGGGGACGGAGGGATGGGGATGGACGGGGGAGGGTACTGCGGCGTCGGCCAGTTCTTCGAGGGGCCTGCAGCCGCGGCGATGGGGGGAGGAGGGGTGTTTCAGCATTCGTCGGCCGGGGTGTTTGATGCGGGGTTCTTGAAGGGTTTGGAGGAGGGGGGCAGCAGTGACGGGATGTATGGCAGTAGGGGTAGCAGTGGTGCTGCAGGAGGATTGGGGTGGGGCAGTACTGGCCGGTACGGAAGTGGCCGTGGTGTCGGCGATACGACGACGGTCGATTTCTTGGGCGTCGGGGGAGCCAGTCGACCGCCACCGGTGAGCTTATCGGGGGATGTTCATCGTCAGCAGTTTCAGCAGCAGCGACAGCTGAGTCGTGGACAAGGTGGCTTGGAGAAGACAATGTGTGGGGACGTTTGAACTAATTTGTTATAGGACGCTGCTCATTTGTCGGCAATTTTGGTCCGTCCGTCACGTGTCGATCCTCTATCGGAGAGATTTTCGGTAGCAGATCCGAAATAGCAAGGGGCAGTGGACGTCTGCCATGTGGCAGTGCGGTTACACCCACGGTCACTGACCGCGGGCAAAATATCATCTCCTGTTTGGTAGTTAAGTGTTGTAGTTCTTTTCTTCTTCTTCTCCTTCTTAATTTCTGGGTTTCAATTTTTTACAAGGGAATAATGAAATTGTAATGAACTTTCTTTGATTACTGGAAAAACAAGAGTAAATTACTTTATACAAAATGTTAGCAACACTTCATTTTGATCAAAGCATCCTCGTATTGGAACAATTACTACTCAAATGAAATGTAGTAATGTAGGCTTAATTATTCATGAAATAAAATTTTTTTTAAAATGCTTCGTATCGAGTCAAACCAAATTTTTTCCAACTAATGGAATAAAATAAATACGCAGACTCTTTTACAAACTCTTCCATTAATCTACACGAATTACCACAATATTTTAAATAGATGAAAATTGATTACAACGAGGATAAAAGAGATTACCGAAACGAGAATACAAGGAAGAACGAATGAATAATCCTTCGAAGCCATCTCTCTTCAAATCAATTCCTGAAACTCCGAATCACATTTTCTCTTCTTATAAGATTACATCATGAGAAAACTCTCTTCCTAAATTGACTTTGATGACTTTAGAGTTGGAAATACCTATTTAAAACACCCAACTTTGTTGATATAAGTATAATCATAATCCCTACACAAAATATTTGGGGAAAAAAAAGAAGCAAATACATTTTTATTTTCTTCTCGTAGACATAACGTTGTTCGCCAGCTAATCATCAATGCAAGCGAGCTCTCCCTAATCGGAACAAAAGAGAATTTGTTTTGCAAGGAGGTGATAGGTTGATTTTATGTTTAGAAAATAGCTAGGCTTGAACCTCTGTATGAAAGGAATCTAGAACATGAATAGAAAGGAAAGATAACAAGGTGGAATTTATTTATTTTTTATTTCCTATCGACCATACTTAGATTTAGATAGCAAGTTATTATCCAATAATTATATTGACATGTTATATTATATCCAAACTAAAAAAAATTTATTACTAAAAAAAAAAACTAACAAATATTTTTAAAAAATAATATTTAAATTTAACTAAATATCAAAATAGTGATTGATTTCAAATTAATCTTTAGCAACAAAGGAGATTTCAAATTGACATTGCATAAAAGAAATTTGAATTTAATACTATTTGAAATGATTGCGTAGAAAAAATAGTTTTCTTTTTTCAAATTGATCTTCTTTCAATTAGAAGGAAAAAAAAGGCTTAATTGCTAATTGCTACCCTGAACTATCACACTTTTTCAAGTTGATACCCTAAACTTTTTTTCGTAACAGATTGATACCTCAACTATTTTTTTTTTTCAACTTAATACCTAACATTTTAAAAAATCCCAAAATACCCTTATCCTTTCCCTCCCTCCATCCCCTCCCCCACTCCGCCCCCCCCCCCACCCCCCCCCCCTGCTAGCTCCGGCCGAGGAGGGCGGCGCGAGTGGCGAGGACGAAGCCGGCGCGGGGGTTCCTGGAGGCCGCGGGGCCGCCGGAGCCGTTGAAGCGGACGACGGCGAGGGAGAACGCGGCGGCGGCGTGGGAGCCCAGCGCCGCTCGCGCCATCAGAGCCGCGCCGGAGCTAGCAGAGGGGGGGGGGTGCAGGCGAGGGCGGCGGAGGGGGATGGTGCAGGCGAGGCGGGGCGGGGGGGGGGGGGGGGGGGGGGGGGGAGGGGGGTGCGGAGGGGAGAGGGGTGGGGGGGTGGCCTGGAGTAGAGGGGGGGGGTGAGTGGTAGTTTTAAAATTTGGGTAAGGACATTATTGTCCAAAAAATTATCTGGGTATCAAGTTGTTACAAAAAAAAGTTTAGGGTATCAACTTGAAAAAGCGTAATAGTTGAGGGTATCAAGTAGCAATTAAGTCGAAAAAAAATATATAATTATATTTGGTATGAGACAAAGTCCAAATTTGCCTTAGACAAGTGAGTGAGCGAGTGAGCGGCACTGAGCATCCAGGGTTGGCTCCAACATTTTGCATGTCCTAAACAAGTCTTGAGAATGAGACCTCGTCCTCCTATATAATTTTATTATAAATCCAAAATCCAATAAATCTAATAAATCTAAAATACATTATAAATAATTCATTGAATACATGTAAATTAGTACCAAGATACAATAAATTAAGCAACTCCTACTTCTAAGTTTATTACATTAAATGAAAGCAAATATCAGTAAACTAAATATAGGAAGAACAAAAATCATACTCCTCTCACTTTTTATGTATAAAATTGTCAATTAAATTGTTGGGATCAAGTTTAACTTAGCAAATACCACAATTTATATAAACTTATAGGATGTTTCACAAGAGAAAAAAGAGGCGTTAGAAACTAGAAAGAAGAAAAAATCTGCAGGACACGCCTGTTGAGACAGGGAGAGACAGTTTTTTTTTTTCTTTTTCGGTGAGAGGTTTTAGATGAGAGGGAGAAGATGAAGGAGACAACTTAGAAATAGGAATGGAGTTTTATTCTTTCCAAGTTTTATTTAATTTTCTTCGGGGCTGAACTCGAGTGACCATTGTGGTTACTGAGGAGAGGCATAAGACCATGCCTGGGTGACGTAAGATTAGTGGATTTAGCAACAATGACGTATTATTCTTTTATTTATAACAAAAATGGTGAAAGTTGAGGGCAATGTACCCAAAAGATATGCAACGTAGCGTGGACAAGTCCCATACGTATCGTCGAACAAAAAAAAAAAAAAAATTCCAGAAAACCATGGACTTTTTCAGACCCATAGTTTTTTTCGTTCCTGGGAACTAGACTCGTGACAAAATTACCTTTGAATAGACCTTTTGGATCTTATCATTGGATTGGCCTTCTCCACATGAACACGCTAAAGTGATTTTACTATTTACATTTATAGATGTTTTACTGATTATACCACTAATATATATATGTTTTTAAATATCTATCCATACCAACAAATTCGCTATGACACACCACTATAAAGAATTATTTTCCAAACATTTTTTCGAATCCAATGTTTTTTTTTTACCTAATAAAATAATTATGTAAAGTTAATATTTTTGATAAAATTTCCATTAGATTTGGAATTAATTATACCCTAGGGCCTTGTTTTGTTGGCGGAATCATCGAGTTAGAAAAAAAAAGTGATTACTTTTCTATGTTTGGGTGCCAAATGAATTGATAATGAAAGAAAAGTGATTTTCATTGAAAGAGAAATTATAGGAGAAAGCGATTCCATGAATCAAAGCAATGAATCACTTTCCCACATAGAAATATTCAATTTTCTTTTCAATTTTTTTGGCATTTTCAAATACCGAAAAGAAAAATCAATAGAAATTATACTTTTTCTAAAAAAAAAAAGGAATTGACAAAAAATTGATTTCCTTCTCCCCTTCGATTCCTCGAACCAAACGAGGCCTAAGGTTTAGACCTTCTTGACCTAGACACTACAAGATGGTTCAACCCAACCCATAGGTCTCGTTTGGTTCACGGATTTAAGAAACCAAAAAAGGAAAGTTGTTCATTTTCTTTGTTTGGTAGCCACAAATTTGGAATTTAATTTTCTGACAAGGAAAAAAATTGGTAGAAATATGGTTCCACTCAAGACCCATGACATTGATTTTTCCTCCTCCTTTTCCAACATTTATTACAAAAGTTATGACAAAAGTAATCATGTGTCATTTCTTATTTTACCATTAATGTTATTTTTTATAATATTTTTTTTATTTTAAAAGGTAAGAATATTATTGAAACATTGTCATATTTTGCTTTTCTTTTCTAGATAATTTTATTATTTTACCAAACAACAGAAAAAAAAAATGTGATAGAAATCTTACTTTTTCATTCCCATGAAAAATACAAGGAAATACATTCCTTTTCCGTGAACCAAACGAGGCCTAGTGACTTAACCCTCTTTAAGCCGCCTTGCCAAATACATCACACCAAACCAATGATGGGCATGGGCCGGGGGAGGAGGAGCGGGTAGGTCATGTCGGAATCTCGGGCAGCTCTGCCCGTTCCTCTAACCCACCACTCGTGATCCCCGAGGCCCACACCGAAGCCGACATGTCTCCGTCCGATTCTCAATATACGGTCCAGATTCTCCCTCCCCCGGGCTGCCCGTTGCTACTTATTCCCCCATCATCATCACAATCGTCTATAAAAATACAAAACAAGCAGACCTAATTTTCCTTTTTTTTCCCCAAATATTTCCTATTTATTCCCAAATTTTCGCCTCGATTTCTCCTCTCCGAGCCTCGATCGATCGTTCTGCTGCCGCTCTTTCTTCGGTAAATCTAGGGTTAGGGTTTTGAAATTGGATCCCTTTTATTATTCTTCTTCTCCTTCTTTATGAGTTTTTTTTTTATGGATCTTTGCTTGTTTTCTAATTTTAATTGGGGGAATCTGCAGGGAGTGATCGGGAAGTGTCGGAAGTCGGTTTTCTCGTCGATTTGGTGCAGAAAGACGCGATTTTGGCGGGAAAGGTCGTTATTTCCCCTTCTGCTCCTGAATCGCGCAATTTGATGCAAACTGGTTTTTTTGGCCTCCCTCTGGATTGGAATGCGTGATCTCTGAGGGGTCCTCTGCGCCAAGGAGGAACCCGTCGCCGGAGGAAGCTTAAGCTAGGGTTAGTGCGTAGATGGTCCTTCCATGAAGAGTTGCGGAAGAGAGTGGCTTTTTGAGTGTGTGCACGCTTTGGGTGATTACTTGGAGAGGTAGCATATCTTTTTGAAGTACTAAAGACATGTTTTTTCCCGGGACCGATCCTTCGCAAGATTCGAGCGCGGTGGTGCTGATTCCGACTCGGTTCGTATGGCCTTACGGCGGGCGGAGGGTCTTTGTTACCGGCACTTTTACGAGGTCGGTGATGAATTTGCTTTCTTCTGCCTGCTGCTTGAATGATTATGTTGCTTATTTCTATTTTCGGCGATTATTTGTCGTAACAGTGTATGACTACTGTGTGAACCTAAGAATTATTATCGTTAATATGGACCTAATTACGCTGATAGTCCTTTTTGTGTTTTTAATGATCTCGGGGCTTGCACTCAGTCATTGAACCAATGTTATATGCATATAGTTTCTTTTTAATGCTCAGTCTACGGCTGGTTACTCATTTGATTAGTTGCACTCGGCGCCCAATTGGAATTTTTTATCAAACAGTCAACCGGTTGATCGGATTAATCATTCGATGATTCCTCTTTTGGAACACATATTTGTTCAACAAGATCTTATTTTTCTGAGACATGGTAGTATAAGAGCCAGTTTAGCTCATGCCGATGGGAGAAAAGGATTAGATACAATTGTGACTCTTTTGTTCAAGGGATTTGCTAACAAGTGCCTGACTCTAGGTAAGTCCTCATTTAATGATGTACTTTATAACGTTTGGCAACATGAAAAATGAACGGATGTTCTACCTTCCCCCACTCAAATGACCTGCATCACTAAAATACCCTTAGATGTATGTTTCTTATTTGAAATTGTCTCCCCCTAAATTCTGGAGATGTATTGAACATGTAAATGAATTATAAATATATTTCTTTACGAAATGACAATACGATATTTTCAGTGTCCAAGTATTTGTTTACAGTAAACTTTGACCCTTTCATTGATATTAACAGACAAATGGTTGCACGAGGACATGATACAGTCTGACATGTAGCTCTTCTCCGTTTACTCCAGATTGCATCTTCATTCTTACTATTTTCCTTTTCACTCTTTCTACCCTTTTGAGGCTTCAAAGATGCACAAATTTATCCCTCTACATAAGGATTGGGTCTTAAACATGAATTTCAAGTTCATTTCCACGCCCATTTAGGCTGTAGTTACAGTTCGTTAAATTCACATGTGCTAGAAACTAAGGTTGACTGGTTTCATAGAATGACTACTGACTTGAGCATCCTTTCACCCATCTGTACTCTTTTGGTGCTTTTGTGGAGGACAAATGTAGGTCAGATTGATAATGAGGAAAATAACAGATTTTAAATTATATTATTTGATTGTTTTCAGCATTTTACATCGTAAGTTCTTCTCTTGTTCTAGTTTGACCTACTTGGAGTTTGATGTTCTTGTATTGGAAGTTTGAAACTTGAGCTAGTCCTTTGAGAGGAATACTGACTTGGCTCATTAAAGTAGGATTTATTTTAAAATAATACAACAACAACATCAAATCCTGTATCCCAAATATTTGGGGTCAATTGCATGAAATATCATCATATATTCACTCTGTTACGAACATCTCTTTAACCTTAGTAAGGCATATATTTTTCAGTGTGAAAATTCAAGTAAATTCAGGTCTACGTACAGTTCCTGAACTTCTTTCTCCTATTGTTCCTGCTACATGTTGTTTCTATATCTCATCCCAAAATTTGCAAATAATTTTGAACTTTTCCTGACATCTTGTCCTCCATTGATACTACTCCAACTTCTCACGGATGCTCTCATTCTTATCCTACTTTTTGAAGGATGTCACTAAACCTTCCCAACATCATCATTTCAGCCGCAGTCATCAAAAAAACATTTCTTCATTGCCTAATATTTCAAGAAAGCACGGATGGTCTTACTGCTTTCATATATAGCTTTTCTTTCTATTTCAAGCATGTTCTACGACCACAAATCACTCCAGAAGCGTCTCTTTCCTCCGCCTTCAACTATCCTACTTTGATTTTATGGACATTGAAAATCTACTGTGACGATGAGCCATTAGATGTATCACATGAGGACGTGGAAGGACCCTGGCATGATACAAATCATACAATGGGTTGCCATGTCATTTAGCATGTAAACTTTGGAGGTTATATCTGCTGGGGATGTGTAGCTTTGTGCTCAGCTTAGTTCGATGCACTAAGGTGCTATACAGGTCTAAATCAGTGTTAATGTAGCATATGTCAACTGACAATAGAACCAATTGATTTAACTAACCCTTCATAAATAAAGTTTGATGTAACATTGATATGTATAATTAATACCTCATCGTTCCAAGGTAGAGTATTGCGATAGTTAACTGGGTCACGGTCCATTTCGATACGCGGTGGTATTACTTTTCTTGGTACGTAAGCTAAGGCGGGTAGGCTCAACCAATACGTTGCAGTTTGCTTAAGAGCGGGTTCTTAGTGCGTGTATATCTATTATTGTCTTCATTAGGGAAAATATTCGGAGTGAATCCCACAAAAACCTAGTCTTGTATGTTTGTTTCGATAATAAATTAAATTTATTGTCTTTTTGTTATCATTTTGGTTGATATGTTTGTTGAACTTCATCTAGTAAGATAGATTCAGATCAACACTTTTCGAGATCTGGATCTGGAACCCACCAAAATCGGAGTCGATGGATCCCAAAATTGGTTTCTAGAGGGGTAGGGGGATCACGGTAACTATGAGTAGTGCTTTTTTCTGGTGTGATAATATTAATAATAGTTAATATAAACATTCAAAATACATTTTGACAGGCAAAGTGCGTGCTTTTTGTTGACAGCAACACATGATTATTACCACACCAACTATCATTCTAAGCATGCAATATGTCCTTGGCATACATGATCATCCACCTCAAATTTCCTTAAATATCATAGGCTTCAGACAATTTCCAGTTAGGGATTAGATATTTCATGATATGTCACCTGTCATCTGATGGGGTTCTTACTCAGACAAGTCGTCGAACTACCTGATCAAATTATCTTATACCTTTCCTGTTTGGCTTTTAGATTTTGACCGCTAATTCCAAAGTTGACACGATGTGGTCATAACAGCCCATGCTATTGAGCAATTATCCATGCACATCAGTTTATCTATGGATGGGACATAGGCTAACACTTCGTATGAAAGAGTCATGCAGATCATCTGTTTTAGAGAAGCTTCTATCTTGTAGTATGTCGTAAGGAGTTTGATTTAAAGTTTGTTGACCCTTATTTTAATTGTGCTGCCTTTGATTTTGCATTCAGCGTTAATGGAAGTTTGATAAGTACATGGAGAGTTGAAAGAGATACCAAGAGTATTTGTTTTAAATGCATACCCACAACGGCCAATTGCTTGTTGAATAATTTGCATACTGTTTTCTTAACAGTTGCATGCAAGGTTTTAAGTTTTTAACAGTTGCATACGGGTTATTTCCAATCATTTGCATATGGATTATTAAACATAAGAATTAGAATAATGTATAATCGTTCATTTCAATTTAGAATAGTCGAATGAGTAAAAAAACATGATGTGTACCTTTGAAGTTTGCACTTTCATGACAAAATTCCTTTTGAGTTGGTGCTGAAGTCGCTTATCCTTTGGCTTCCCTTGAGTTCCATCTCTACACTTTCAAAAATTGTGCTCCTATTTGTGTTCTTTTTCTAACTTAAATTTCTAAATGCAAAGGCATAATATTTGAGAGTAGAGATACTTCAAACTGTAAAATAACATCACAAATGTAGTCAAGTCTTATGGCCTATGTTGCAGGGCATGGTTTTTGTTCTAATATGAGTGTGAGCAACAACATGCTGTTATTTGTAAATAAATAAACTCCATAATCCTTATTTATCATAGCCACTTTTCTAGTTTGCTTTCGAATTATGCTGTATCTGGTGCATATAGGTATTTTTTAACTTATATACCATGCTTAGAATCAAGCTTTATAGACATCTTCTTGGACAAGCCTTATTGACATATACGATGGAGATTTATCCTTATTTTGCCAAAAGTGACAAAAATGCGCATATCGATGTAGCTATGAATTGTCAATATCCAGCTGCAACACATTTGCTTTTGAGAAACGTTATATCAATTTTTATTTTTTCATTCTACAATCGGAATGGCTGGCTTCCAATTAATCGGACTATGTGACCTATTAGTTGCGACTGCAAGGCTACTTGGAATTTTCGATTACATGGTCACCCGATTAATAAGTTTAACTGGGCGATCTCGTCGGTTGATCACTGAATAGTATTTTTTTTAAAGAAATTAGAATACCGACTTCAAGAACATGTATCCAAATTTAAGACACATGACATTTGCGTTTATAAGTTGGCTAGTTTTAACACAAATACATGTTATGGTTTGTCATTATAGAACGCTAGCACACAAACAATACACATGTATTTTTTTTGGAAATTAGTATACTGTCTTCAAGAACATGTATCCAAATTTAAGACACATGACATTTGCGTTTATAACTTGGCTAGTTTTAACTCAAATACATGTTATGGTTTGTCATTATAGAACTCTTTCACACAAACAAGACAGGATCTTGCTAGCATTGTATGCCGTGTTCCCTTACCTCGTCTCCTACTGTAATTTAGTTTCAAAGTATCTAACTAAACTACGAAGATATTGTGGAATTTAGGTGGTCAGATCATGTAGCAATGTCTCCTGTGGAGGGTTGCCCTAATGTTTTCCAGGCTATTTGCGGTGTGGCTCCCGGGTTTCATCAGGTAAAATGTGGCTCCATATTATTTATTCTAATACACTTTTCTCTTGGATACTGTTTTCTTGCTTAAATTCCAATTGTGTTTGGAAGAAGCTTCAAATTGAAAATCATGCAGCTGATCAGGCTTGCCTGTTTGCAAGTTTTATATCCTGCGAAGAACCTAATCTGACTTGTTTAATATGCATGGGTGAAAACAGAGGTTTGTATCCTATATGTGCGTGTGTGCGTGTTTTCTGGAGCATGTAGAAGTAGACAGACGTGGCATCAAACAGTACATGTATATCATAGCAGTATAGGTTGATGCTATATTGCTATTATATATATGGACTTTTGCACGCTCGGGGTTGTCTTCGGGCTGCCAGTGTAGACGTGAAGTTCAAAGTACATAGCATTAATTTAACTATTTCTTTTAAGGTGAATTTTTGGATGTATGCTTATATATTGGTATCTTCCCTATACATCATCATTAAAATGTCTTAGGACGCCTTATGTTCAATTATTGACCAAATGCAGTACAAATTCTACGTTGACGGGGAGTGGCGGCATGATGAACACCAGCCTTATGTGACAGGGAATTACGGGATAGTAAACACTTTACTCCTGACCAGGGATCCCGAGTCTATTCCACCAATTCTGAGCCCTGGAAGACCTGTCAATAGAACAATTATGGAGGTTGATAATGAAACCATTCGGCCTGTGGTAAGATAACATTTATAGTAGTCTAATTATTTGTTCCTCTGCAACATATAATCTGCCAATTAGCGGGTAGGAGTTTTTTTAACTTTTGATTCACTTCACCTTAAGATTCTTTTTTTTAAGCACTCAACCAGGATGATTTACTCATGTGGATACTGCTGTTTCTTTCTCAAAATTTTCTGACAATTTATTCTCAAAAAATGTCTGACAAGGTTGCTTGATCTTCTAGAGCACTTAGCTAAACTGTCGTGTGCATGAATTTCTTGAATTCCATTTTTATGTTTGCCCCTTCCCCTATTAAGCTAGAAATGGTAGGAAAAAAAAAGAATCAGTTACACGAAGCCTCTGGAGCGTATTAGCTACATTCACCTTCTCGAGTTATCTTTGTTTACATAAGACCCATTTGGTACAAATTCTGCCATGTTCAATGTTCTAATATGGATGGAGAAGAATTTCATTTTGCAGAACTTTGGCTCTTTTTAATTTATTGTGGCAATTATCCTCGCTTCCTTGTCAACTATTGGTAGCACCATCATACTGCTCGTCTTCTCAAGGACTAGCAATTACATCATCCAATAAGTGTGTAAAGCTTACCCTTGGTTAGGTGCATGGTGATTAGACTCACTTTTCTCATCACATTTGGGAAAACTCTAACTGCAACTCTTGTCACTGGTTGTTATGCCCGATTAGCTTTCATATATTTGAGCATTTTCTTTGTCGCATTGACAAGTAATAACCTGACTTTATGCCTGCTTTTTTGGTGGTTGAATTCTGTCGTGCATCTATTAGGAGGTTGACTGACATTCCTGTTTTCTTTTCTTTTAAATTTCTATAGAATTATAGTAGCAGTCCTATGAAAATGGTTGCAATATGTTGGGTTATGGAATGGGATTTAAGTAAACTAAATGAATGTAGCAGAAGGGAGATTATTGGTGTTACCCACAACCTTTCAGATTTAGCATTTGGGTAGATTGTCTTTAGTAACATGGTTGTGAAGTATCACATCATGATTTGAAATCCCTGATATATTTATATTTCCCAATAAATCCTCCGGTTTGGAGAGAGCATTTACTAAAGATGGTATATTAAACACCTAAGAGGCACTGCCAAGTGGAGGTTGCTAGCTTTATACTGAGAGTCACTACATGGGTATCACTATAAATTATTTGAAGAGATTGTCTTAAGCCAGTTAGGCCTCTAAGAAGGAATTTTTGATGAAGGGCATAAGGGCAACCCTATACGTTTGGAATAATTTTCATGATTTTTGTTTGAATAAGAGCAATTGCTTCACTGTCCCCTAGGTTTCGGCCCAAGAACCTCCCTTTGCCCGCCTTTGGTTACCCAACCGTTGGTATTTAGGGATATTGCTAGGCTTCTAAGTGGGTAACCTTTTTTTTTTTTTTTTTTGATTCATGATCACCCTTGATGAACAACAAAGTAATCTCCTGTACTTTCTTTTGTTGCTCATCTTTGTTCCTCAGTATTATGTTTTTTTTTGGAGATAAGGCAAGTCTCATAAATCCGGCTCTGGGAGCTCCTGTAACAAGCCAACTAGTTAGCTTCTAAGACTAAAACTAACCCTTAAATAATAAAGTGCAATGAGTGCTTGGATTAATGGTATGAAACCATATTAGGTATCAATGCAAAATACTTACTAAAATGTCGAATACGTGTGAAGTCTCATACATTTAAGTTCCGTAGTCTCAGGATAAAACATGCAAGTTTCATGCAGAAGTCTTAAGGTGCCGTGAACTGATGCCCAAGATTGAAGAATTATTTTTAGAATTCAGCACTGACTATTCATAATGAACCTTAGGAATCATCAAGAGAAGTTCACAAAATTATACTATGGAAGAGTGCAGTGTGCAAAATTGTTGGGATGTTCCAAAGCAGGAACCATCGTGATGAGCTTTCTTGACGATATATTGTCAATTGGGATCAATTTCTTTGGGATCGGGGAAACGATCAAGGATTGTTGATTTGTGGGTAAACAGGAAAGAAATTGGGGTTAGTGTTAGTGGGAACTGTATTAGAAATTTAGAATGTTTAGGTAAATTGGACAGTTCGGTAATTTGATGGATGTTCTGGAGTTTTGTTGGGCTTAATGGCTATTGGCTGTACGAACTTGCAGAGGGCTGTTTGTCTGGATCAAAGTAGAGTTAAAGGGATCAAGTATGGACGGAGGTTTAGGGTTTTGATGCAGGGCGGCATGGTTTCAAAAAAGGAGAGGAGGGATTACAGGTGTTGAGGCTGCCGTTTTATGTTGGAATGCGAATATAGACCCGTCTCCTGCTAGAGTAATGCTACAGCATGTCATCAAGGAGGGAAGAAAGATGGTCCGAATGGGTCCTGCTCTAGGTTGGTCCTGTGATAGTCTAAAGCACAAGTATTATAACATTATCCGCTGAAATTACTGTATTATTTTAAATGTTCCATGATGAAATCAAAATGTACTGAACCAATCAACTTTAGGTTGATCTGTGTATAAGCAGTACAAGGCATTGAAATGTCTTGCCTATCACTTGACCATCATATATCAAATGCTCCTTTTTGAACAAAATTCTTATTTTCGATATTGTATTTGTTACTCATCTTGCTCATATTATCTTTATCCACACCCTTGATGACCCTTGATGATTATATAATGTGACTAGAGCGTATGTTACTCAAAAATATTATGTTGGATAGGACACTAGTTCCTGCAATATCCATAATATATATGGGCAGTCCATTTCTAGAAAGAAATCTTACTCAGTTAACTGAGCAATTGGTGTATCTATGTCAAAGATATTGTCAAACTTTTGCGGAGGAATCAGAGGGTTCACTTTTGATGTAATTCGTGGTATTGGCCGATATCAATATTATATGTGACTGATACCAATACAAATACGATTTTGGCATGTCAGATACTGACCACTACCAATACCGATGGTGAGGATCACCTTCCTACTCAATTCGAGAAAGAAAAATTGAATGAGAAAATATAGAAACATGGAAACATAATGTCAACAAAATGATTCATTTGCACCGAAGTTGTCTCGAAGAATGACAGTGATACAGTGTATTTATTGATATGATTCCATATTGATAAAGTGTAACCATTACCATTTGTCCGAGTTGTATAGCTATAAATTCAAAACATTCATCCATATTAATATTATTTCATTCCAAACTATTTATTGCTGTTGCACTATGTCTATAGGCAATTTCCATTTAAAACTAACAAGAAACAACATATACTATATAACATTACGTCTAAATGTATCAAATATTTTTTTTAGCTTTCTAAAAGTCATTTTATCATTTTTATCCTTTCCGAAATGTTGAACCCGATACTCCGATTCGAAACTGTCGATACTGATACTCATAGGAAGGGTCCGAAACCGATTCCAATACCTAGATATCGAGCCTTGCTTTTGATAGTTTTCTATGGACGAAGTCAATAACATTCTTGGACATTTTGTTTCAAGCAAGGATGACAGAAGTAACTTGAACATGAATTAGTTTAGAATATATGCTATTGGTGGTAGTCTACTTCGTACATTTGCTATCATTTTTCATCTTTACTGTACTATTGCGCCGGTAGGTGACAGTGTCAGGTGGTGCCATGCAGGAGGCTCCTTTGAGGATTTCAGAGGCGGATGTCGAGATTTCTCGACATCATATTTCTGTGTTCTTAACAAGTCATACTTCTTATGAATTGCTTCCAGAATCGGGCAAGGTATGTATATCTTTACTTTTTTTGGTTACTGATATTCTCATCCTACTATTGCAGTTCCTATGTTCTGCTATTTTTTATTGATAAAAAATGCTTGGAAGATTTCAGGTCATTGCTCTCGATGTGAATTTACCTGTGAAGCAAGCTTTTCATATCCTTTATGAGCAGGTATCTTATTTATCTTTCATTGTTTAGTTCACCTGAAATATTATTCTCAAAATTTGCATAGCCTTTTTTTTCATAGCAATAAACTGGAAAAGAAGTTGGAAAAGATGGAAGCTAAGGAAGTAGTTAAGTGACTATAAATCAAAACTTATTATTTATATGAGGTTAGAAATTGATGGAGAAAAATATTTATGTGCTTGTTAAAAGTAGAGGAATAGAGACCCAATTAACATTAGATGTATCATGAGTAAAGACCAAATATATTAGTAGGAGAATAAAATTAAGGAGACATGGAGTATTTTCAAAAGGTATCAAACGAGAGCAACCTAGAAAAATATATAGAAATAAAGTTAGTTCAGGATATGTCATATTGATATTGTTGTAATATTAATATTTTCGAAGTAAAGGACACTTAAAGAAAATGGAGAAGTTGTAGGACCATATGATATTCCTATTGACATTTGAACATGTTTAGGTGACTTGCTGTTTTTATTCGACCAAATCGTAAGGACTAGGAAAATTCCTAGTCAACCAAAGGACTAAGAAGATCTCTGATGAATGGAGTAGCATCATAATGACCATAATTAAAATAAGGTAGGTATATAGAGTTGTAGTAACTATCAAGGAATTAAGTATATAAGCAAGACCATTACGTCTATAAGCAACACCATGAAATTATGAGAGAGATCGAGTTAAATTAAGAAAAGAAATTAGGATTTCATAAAATTATTTTAGTTTAATGCTGAAAAGATCTTATATGAAAGCCATTAACTTATTAAAAAGATTAATGAAAAATTTAGGGAGAAAGAGGTATTTGCATATGGTTTTCTTGACATAGAGAGAGCTTATGACAGTTTCTAGGGAGAGAAAGTGGTGGGTTTTGGAGAAGAAATAACTTTCTAGTTTGTATTGAAACTATTTAAATATATTAACGATGGAGTTACGACAATTGTGCAAACCATTGGATGAAATAACAGACCATTTTCAATCACTCTTGCCTTAAATAAAGGTTCAACCTTAGTTTCTTACCTTTTTGCGCTAATTATGGATGGAATTACTAGGCAAATCCTTGATGAGGTTCTATGGTGCATGGTTTTGACGATGCGGTGTTAATCAATGAGAGTGGAGAAAGGTTGGATGCTAAATTCAAAGTGAAGAGTGAAATTTGGAGTTTATGGGTTTAAAATTAGTAGGACGAAAACAAAGTATATGAAATATAACTTCAACTAAAGGGTAAAAAATGAGGGAGTACATATAAATGGATAAGCTGTGTTGTATGGATACACGACAATGACGCGGACAAAGGGATATGAATATGACAACTACTTTGGTGTGTTCTCGTGTATTTTGGAGTGTCCATGATGTGTCTGATACACCTTCGACATGGCACCACTTGTATTTTTGCGATGTCCGTGTTTCCTAGTAGATAAAAGATACCCAGGAGTAATACTTTTAGGTACGTGGAATCAATCATTCATTATGAACGAGAGAATGAGATGGATTTCGTGCCTAGAACTAATGTGCCATGGTATCACAACATACTACTTGAGCCTACCTCCTTGTACAATGTACCATGGAATTTATCGTATCATGTTTCACATATCGAGACTAAGATAAGTATGAGTAGTTTTATGTGTGTGAACAGAAGCATGCATTCCTCCTCATTCCTTGCTGAGTGGTGTTCCACCTTCCAGTTTTTGTTCGTATCACATATCAAAGCGAAGGATGACTAAGATAAACTAGGAGTAGTTGTACGTTTGTGAATACACACAAGATAAGCATGCCACGTTCCCAGCCACATCTTTCGGTCTGCTCAAGTGTTCCAGAAGCATTCCTCACCATTCCTTACCGAGTGGTGTTCCACCTTCCAGTTTTTGTTCGACGTACTATAGTGTTCTGCATGTAGGTAATCATGGAATTCGATACCCTCGGTGATCGAGCTCAGTTGATTTTTTCCATCTAGAATTTGGATTACCATTACATATTCCTGATCTTATAAGGGAAAAAGGCCAATATATGTAAGGCCTGAATGGCCAAGACCATATGGTGGAATCTTGCAAGATCTCACCTTAAGCATACTCCCTATCGTAGTTCAAATATCATTCCTTGTCCTTCCTTTATATTTAATCTCCTTTGTGGAATCATATTATTGTTGTCTCTCTTTTTAGTTTTAAATTCCTTTGCATCAATGACAGGTCGTATCATAAGGTTTCCGAAGGAAAACTTCATTGTTAAGTGTCGTATACTGGTTTTGCAATTGGTTCAGTCATTTTTACCTTGCCTATACCAGCTAACCGCTAGAAAATCTACCAGATATAAGGCAGGCTATCACTTATGCCACGTAGATAGCCACCCCCCCCCCCCCCCCCCCCCTCTTCTATATATATGTGTGTGTGTGTGTGTCAGCACCCAATATTTTTCTTTAGGTTTTAATTTAATAATACTCGGTTATGTTTGCCTGTTTCCATGTTGTACCTTAGTGTTTAGGTTGTTAAATAACTAATTTCCCATGTTGCACCTTATTTTTTAGGTTGTTAAAAAAGTAAACATCTAGAGCCTTATGCAGGGGCGTAGCTAGCTGGTCCCAAGAGTCTGCGCCTGCGCCTCCTGGGATTTTGAAGACAAAGGCGATATTGTTTTTGTTATAAGTACAATACAATTGGAATCAATCACTCCGAACTCGATGTACTTCTAAATCGTAATTTTTTCTTGGTATTATTGTCCCTCTTTCACGATATATCTTGTACAAAGTATAATAGTAATGCTATGACTACATATTGATGTACATAGTTTCGTATATGGTTGTGTGTCGGTAGTCTCAATTGGAGAAGGCGATTGGGTATAGTCCTGTTGACCCGGAGGATCCCGACACTAACCTATTGCACCGAAAGACGTGTACGGTCATTGCCGACGTGTAGAAAATTATTATTATGTTAATAGTAAGCGTTTGCGCCCCCTAGATGAAAATCTTGGCTACCCATTGTGGTTTATGATCATACCTTTTTTTAAAAAACTTTTTGACTTTTTGGGTCATATTCAGTGTACTTTTGTTTTTTATGCATGTGTACCTCTTTGTTGATGTCCATTATGTATATCAGTGGTTAATTAAAAATGATTAGGTTCCGACCCTGGTGAGGTGTTGTCCTTTAAATCAAAGAGGCCCTACTTTGATGGTGGTGTAATATCTTGTAAATTTACTACGTTGTGTCTCTGCAACTCATTTACTTGGATGTGCCTGTTGGGATTGAGTAAATTGTTAATGAAGGTGATTTTGGGGTCGGGTAAGGGGTGGGGGGGGGGGGGGGGTGGCATGGTTTGAAGCTATAAAGAGCACAATCTTGTTAATGTAAACTGAGGGATGACCATTGATACATATTGATGTAGTTAATGGTTTCATGCAGCTGATCCAAATTTTGGTTGAAAGTTATGTTGCTATTGCTGATGCTGTCATTGTTATATGGGTACTTTTCATAGTTACATTTGGTGAATATTGTGAAAGCATGAATACTTTTTCCAGGTCAAAAATATCAAGAAGAAGCTAGACCATGCTCTTATATGAAGTATATGCTACAAGCTACATAAGCCATTCTTTAACAGACCACAGACCAGGACGCAGATCAACTTATGTATGTTTAGGTCTTGGTGATAGCAACTATATTTGATTAGGATTAATCTATCATCCTTTGCAATTTGATTTTTCTAGGTCCTTGATAAGATTAAAAGACCTATGTATGGAGTGAAAATTTATCTTGAGCTCTCTGCAATCATCATAGCTAATTACAGACTAGACTAAGGGTCTTATGTGTTGGAATCTCAATGTTTCGGATGTAGGACTTACAAATTGGTCAAAATACCTATATTGGTTGAAATCTACTCTGAACCCTAATATCTTCCTGTGAAATCCTTTACCTTATGGTGATGTGAGAAACTATTTTGCCTGCATCCTCGAGTAAAATTTGGAAGCTGATTTTGTTAGTTGAGCAATTTTCTACTCCTATGGTATAAAATGATTTTCAAAGGGTTGGAGCATCTGTCAGAAATGCTGGCAGTATCTTGAGGAGACGTGTTATCTAAATTATTCAAAAGCAAAATTTACTTTTTATTCTGGGTTCCATGGAAGTCTACTTAAGGCAAATTGATAATTGCTGTAGTGTCCACCTTATTTACTTTTGACCCTCCTAAGTCCTAATTCATCCTTAGGGGATCATTCATTTTATACTCGTCTCATATACATGCACTAGGCTCATTATTTTATCTTGGTATTTATCTCATTCTTCGGTATGAGTTTTTTTGGTGGAGTTTCTTGTCTTTCAATTTAGAATAATCCTGAAGCAAGTTTCATGTGTACTTTTCCTCATATTGTTCCTGAAACTCCATTTTTCATATGTTGCCACCATTCTTTCTCTCATTGCGTATTATGGTGACACTGCTTTAGTATTTTGCTCTACAACAAGATACATTATTTTACTTGGATACCTGGTCAAGTTTTGATTTTTCTCCATCCACATGCTTGCTCTCGCTTAACTGCTAGCCAATCTTTGGTGGTTTGTTCCCCTTGATGTCTAAGTTACAATCTATAACGACAAAACACCACTCCTACCGCCACCACCAACAAAGCTTTTATATAAAAATTTCGGAGTTATCTATTTGAATCTTTTTCTTTCGTTCATCTCTGTTAAGGGCAATGTCCTCTGTAGCATTAACAAAGACCATATCATTTGTTACAACTCATTCCAAGTTCTTTTAGGCCTACTAGTCCCAATAGCTCCTTTCACTAAGATCTTATTGCTCCTCTTAACTGAGCCTGCCTATTGGTCTATGTTGCACATATCCAAACCACCTGACATGGTTTTCTCTCATCTTTTTCTCAATTGGTGCCACCTCTAGCTTCCCAAGTACCATAAGTACTCATTTCCTATATTTTCTTTCAAGGTATTTCCACTCATCCATTTTAGCATTCTCATTTAGCAACACTCGTTTTCTGAACGTGCGTTTTAATTGCCCAACACCCCGATCCATAAAGCATGGCTGGTCTTGTAGTTGTCTTATAGAGTTTTTCTTCAACTTCAAAGGTATCATGCAATCGCAATAACTTTAGAAGCACGATTCCGTTTGAACCATCTAACTTAGATTCTATGAACAACCAACCTTCTCATTCTCTCTAGAACTTACCGTGTTGAAACATTGCATCGATTTTACTCCTAAGGAGATTGTTATAGATTCTTTTTTTGAAAGTTATTAAATTGTTTCTGTAGAAAGAATCAATTATCATTCTATATTCTTGGTTGATGTTATTCTGTTTTTATTTGGGATTTTTCAGCTATAGCTAGCTCGCCCGTCTGTGATTTTTGAAGGTCTGGATTGTGCAAGCTTTGAAATTTATACTATGTGCCTTTTCATTCTTAGTGGTGTGAGTCATGAGACATATTACCCTTCATACCATCTATTTCTTTTTTTTCCCCTTCTATTATTTGTGCAATGCAAGCTTTGAATAGGAATGCTACATATTAATATCTAATTCTAGGAGTATTAAAGTAGCTTAAGGTGCTGATATTGGGAGGGAGAGAGAAATAAAGAACATGGAGTGAAGTTGTTAAAAAATATCGGGCTTACTAATGTAGAAGATGGACCCCTGAAAGAGCATATGGAGGAAATAGATTCATGTAGCCAACCCCAAAAATTTGGAAAAGAAGAAGGGCTTTGCTGTTGTCGTTAGAATCATTACTTTTAAGTTTTCCATCTGTATAAGGCTGCAAGCTAGTATATATTGGATTGTTTGTTGTTTCCTTTACTTCACTTTTTGCGTCTATCCAAGCTAATCTCGACACTTAATATATTGCATTTGATTTCCACTTCATTCATTTGAGTTTTACATGGTTCTTCCTTTGTGTTACTTATAATAGACCTTACATAGATGTGTTCTTGTGCTAGCCAGCTTTTGAGAGATGCTCTCTTCTTTTTAGTTTTTGTATGTCAATTCTGTATTATGATAACCTATTTAGACAAAGTTCAGCCAGGGATCATCATGTTTAGGGTTGGGAGAGCTTCCCTGTTGGAGAGAGGTTACCTTTTGAATCTTCGCTGTAGGTTGTATCCATGGCAACTTCCCCTTGTATTATTTTCAGTCGAGAGACTTGTGGGGAGTGCCTCCAGACAAGGTAGGTTTCTAGTACCTGGCAACTGATCTTCCAGGTCTGACCATGTTGCTATGTTGATAGGATTCTTTGCCTACTTTGAACGTTGATATCATGTCAACTTAGCAGGCGGCTCTTAACATGTTTATGTTTTTAGTCTTTTCAAATTGTAGTTGCATTCATGCCATTTTTATGGCAAGATGGCTTGGATAAAGGAAAATATCCATCTTGGGCTGCTAGAGTTAACCAAAGGTTTCTGTTTAGGTGCTTAATCAGAACTTCATTTGTTTAGTCTATATATTTCTGGAGCACATTTATATTGAACAGAAGCATGTTTATTGTCAATACTCAACACCATTATGTTAATTTTTTTTTAATAGTAATTAAGCATGTCTTTGTCTAAACTCAAGATGTTTTCAGGGAATTCCTGTGGCTCCTTTGTGGGACTCATACAAGGGGCAATTTGTTGGTGTACTCAGTCCATTAGACTTCATATTAATTTTGAGAGAGGTACGGAATTATCATTTTACATTCCATTGTTCATCTTGCAAATTCTTATATCTTGGGTTCTTTTTAGGCTTCACTTGAAAAAAAATAAATGTACACTTTTGTTGCTTTAATTCTGGTTTCTGAGATGCATTATTTATGGAGCTGTCGTTCGTAAGGGCAAGCACTTATGTTCCTGGGGAGCAAGCTTGTAAAAACGCCTAGTTAAAGTGACCTCCACTTTGATTCTTGGGATGCTATCATATTGTTGGGAACGCGGTGTGACCCGAACCGGTTTTGGCTCATGAGGTGCGATATTGAATTGTGTCCATATGCCTTAAAAGAGCATTCTCATGTAAGGCCTGGACCAATTCCAATTATCTACACCTCGTGATCCACCTCCTACCTAATGTGTGAGTAAATTACCAATACCATTGTCACCCCCTTTTGAGCCCTCAACCGTAAACGAAATACAATCCAACAATCTCCACCGTAGCTCGTTTCTACTAGCCAAATAACCTTAGTAACCTTGCTATATTTGTCCGGTCCCGCTAGCCGAACAACCTTAGCACCCCTGCTACCTTTTTGTTCGTTCCCGCCATCCGAACAATCTTAGCACTGCTGCTACCTTTATTTGTTTCCGCCAGCCGAACACCCAGGCCAGGAGATCCAACATATTGTTATCTCAATCCTTCGACCACAGAACCAAACCGACATGTTCATACACACACCACCATTGCGTGCCAACCACAACATCTTGTTCCACCTTGGACACGTTAAACCCACCTTTGAAGTCAATCCGTGTAGTTGCATATGCTCCTAACTCTACCTTGAGAAGAGAGCCCGTATATCCGTGTATACGCATGAACGTTCAACACCATTTGTCTCGAACCAATTAGAGCTGCCCAAATCGGCCCTATGACCATGGGCACTGATACCACTTGTTGGGAACGCGGTGTGACCCGAACCAGAGTTGGCCCATGAGGTGCGATATTGAATTTGGCTCATATGCCTTAAAAGAGAATTCTCATATAAGGCATGAACCAATTCAAATTATCTACACCTTATGATCTCACCTCCTACCCGATGTGGGACAAAATTACCAATACCATTGACCCACCCTTTTGAGCGCTCAACCGGAAACGAGATACAATCCAACACATAGCTCCTTTTTCATTGGAAATATTGAAGTGCAGGTGCTGGAGCATGCCTGGTCTAGAGGTTCAGTTAAATTTTAGATACTATGTAAGTGGTTTCATTATGAGCTTTTTCCAGGTTTAGCTACCACTTACCGGACTAGATAGCTGATTGATAGAAATTACACAGCTACCTGGAAACTAAACTTAGTCAGCCACCTGATAATCATATTACTCAATTGATTGATCGCTGATTTATCCGATTTTTGTAGACTTAACAGCTGCTCTAGAAATTGCCTAATCCACGTATACCAGCTTTATTCTTTATTTGTACGTAACAAGCAGAATGACAGTGTGCGCTGTATTGTTCCATTTCTTATCTTGTGTAATGAGTTGAGCTCTTGTAACTTTTATGGGCTTGTTTTCATTGAAGGCAACTCGTGCATTTGGTTTTTTTGACCAAATGCCAATATTGTGGATGTTGATTGTTTTTTTTTTTTTTAATGGATATGTCTTACCAGTATCAATCATTCAGATGCTCCCGAACTATAAGGATACACGACTCATACACTTTCTTAGTTATCCTAAATTTTAAAACCCTAATATTTATAAGGTATATATATAATGAGTTAAAGGAGAGCAAAATAATAATAATGCTAGTGAGAAGAGAAGATGAAGTAAGGGTTGAAATATATTAAGTACCAATGCTTTTTATACTAGTTTCTTATATTTTTAATGATTGGGCCGTCCTTTCCAACTCCTATGGCGCATAAGTGAGTTCCTACCATGTACTACTTCATTTCAAGTGGTACAAAATTAAATATTTTACAAAGTTAAATATTGACACGAACACAAATACCACTACACGACATGAACACTTTCACCGATTCATAATGTCTTAGTGTATTTTGGAGTGTTCGTACCGGGTCCAATGTTCATGACACAAAGCAATATTGGCACATCCTTGATTTTTGAAGTACCGGTGCTTCCTAGATACTAGATAAAGAAACCAAGAATATTGTACTACTTACGTATTTGTTTATTGTTGTATCCTACTGTATTGTATTTTAGGTTTTTGAAATTGTTGTGGTGTTTCTGTATCATGTCACGGTTTCTATGTCCATGCAATCCGATATAAGTTCCTTATACCCTATTTGAATTTAAAAGTACAAAACTTGTTAAGGCAGTGCTCGGCAGAGAGGCTGTGGGGATCAAAAGCCTAGATGGGAGCTTTATGGCGGCAAGACAGGCTCTCAAGATTAAAATTAGGAGTGAATTAGTAAAGAAACGTTTGTGGTTTGTGGTTAATGAATGAAACTTTCCGTAGTGTTTTGAACTTCTAATCTTATGCATATCGTGTAAGCATATATACATAATTGTATATGAGTTGTTCAATAAAAATTATAACAGTAGTAAGGATGTTTGTAACCACAAAGGCGTAAACCGATATTGTTATCGGATACATTATAATTGAAGTTTTAAAATATTATAAAATAAGAAGGAAAAAAATGGTTGGGAACTTCTAAAGGCGAGAAGAGTCATATAAAACACCCCTATGAATAGAGAACAAAAATCTATTAAAACAAAGTAAGAGAGGGATTTACTATAGAGATCAATACATTTATATTATCAGAAGTCAATCGTCATCATCAGAATCATGTGGGCCTTGGCAGAGGTGAAAAAAATAAAGAGTTAGTTGCTGAGAAAGGAAGTCCAAGAGAACTAAGGAGATTTACCTAATGTCACATCGGATATCGAGATAAGATTCGATGGAACAAAGAAGGGAAGGAGATTGGGAGAGGAAATGTTGTATGCTGTTGTTCTTTTCCTATTCTCTAATATCCATATTAAATTATTATATCAACAACTTTAAGTTATTGGGCCTGGGCCATATTCTAGAGTCAAAAGTAAATTGGCCTAGGCCTGACCATGTTTAAGTGAAGACGGGCTGTGATTCTTGAGGCAGTCTTAGGCACTCCAAGGCGAATCCCTCATGCCAAGGTGACTGACCTTACCGCCTATATTAGTTGCCTAGGCGCCAAAGTCAGAAATGCCTAGGCCGCCGTCCTTATAGAACACTGAGTTTTACAAGGATGGCAGGCTCGTGATAACAGTGCATACTGTTTAGTTCATTTGAATTGGTCTGTACTTATTATTCATTATTGTGAATAAGATCCTTCAATAAGTTTGTTACATTGTGTATCTGCTATATGTACTAAATTAAGCTTTCTAATTGATTACGGCCTTTAGTAGTTCAACCTTGTGGGGAGTATTAGAGGGAAATGTATAAAAGAAGGTGCACTAACACAAAATCTTGGTAAGCTGATGACAAAGTAATCTATTGCACAACCAGCGTATGCCATAGGAGCTACGTGTTTGGAATCTGATTTAATCATCAGTAAACAATCTTAAGAATATGTTTAAGGAAACTTCAGTCTCTTTCTTTGGCAAGCTGTAACTATTAACCTTAAAGAAAAAAATGGGAACGATGTCTTGATGCTCCTGGGCTCTTTTTGTTAATGTTGTGGTGCTCATGAAAGCTCCACAAAAAGCATTGGACATAATTTTCTGGTTAAACCTGATGTGAAGCTTCTATAAATAATTGCTAAAGATGCTCTAAGCAATATGCAGTATTCCCTTAGCTTGGTGATGTGCAATATTATTTGCATGTTTTTTGATTGATTTCTTAGGTGCACCTCGTCCATTCATCATCTTTGTCTATCAAAAGTTGCCATTTGATTGAATGGAGGTAGTTCAATATCTCATGTAAACCCTTTGAAGATGATATGTCGGAGGAGCGCAGTTAACTGTTTGTGTCATCTTTCCACGAAATTATTTGTCTTGTGTAATCAAGAAAATAATTATAAGATTTGCTAGCTTCCATGGGATAAATGCCAGAGGAACGGAGTTAAATGTTCTTGCATCAATGTCCTCTTCATATACTATATTCTGGTCTAACTGGAAGACATGTTTTTAGGTCAAAAGTGCATGGCTTGTAGTTCATATTTCATATAATAATTAGCATCTAAACATTTCGTCAATTTTGTATGCTAGTGGATAAATCTTATTCCACCTTTTGCATTTCTATGGTGTGTAGGCATGCTTGAACTTGTCTACATTTATTAGTTAAAATTTTCAACAGACGAAGAAATATTATGCCCCTCTTTAGAAAATACTATAATATACCAATATGTTTACACAACTCTGTATTGATCAAGTTTCATAATATCAAAACTCAAGCTCAATTAGCTCAAATATTAATGTGAAGTATATGTAATATTTAACCAAGGTTCACAATATCGGTAGCGGAATCGGTATCGGACTATTCCTATGAGTATTGGTATCGGCGATATCGGTAGTATTGGCGGTATCGTATCGGAGTATCGGACTTTGGTATCGAAAAACAAATAATTATTAATAAATTATTTACATTTAAAAACATATATTTTATACAATTAGGCATAATTTTAAGTATTTTCAGTGTCATTCTTAGTAGTTTTGAAATTAAATGAAATAGTAGTCACCCTTACCGATTGGTTTACATACAATAGATGTGATTCAATAGATGTGATTTTCTTCTTTTACATGCTTCTACAACCTTGTTATGCTTTAAACGCTTGTTGATTTTTCTTTTTTGTTTAATTTTCTTTGCCGAATTGACCGGAACAAAGACCCCCAATGCCGGTATCGGTCAATATTTGGTATCGGTCGGTATCGGATCGGAACAACCATGCTTTAAACCCTTGGTGATTTGTCTTTTTCGTCTAATTTTCTTTGCTGAATTGACCGGGAAAAAGACCCCCAATGTCGGTATCGGTCAGTATCGGGTATCGGATCGGGACATGCCAAATCGTATCGGTATCGGCCGATACTTTAAACCATGTATTTAACACATATATACGGCTGTTTGATTTATGGAAGTTGTGTCAGACACAAAGTGTCCTTGTTAAAGTTTGACATCCATGTCTGTGTCAGCTAATGATTTGATTGTAACATTGAGAAGAAAATATGAAGTTAAACTGTTGTTGACTGCATGCAATTTATGTTTTAATCAACTTGTTTTTCCTTCTCTTTTCCTACTATACTATTTGTTTGTGTGCACTTCTCTACATTCTTATGGGTGTATAATCTGTTGTTCAATTTTGGTTGAAGTGACCAAGCAATGTTTTATCAGTTGCAGCTTGGCAATCATGGCTCAAATCTCACACAGGAAGAGCTTGAGACACACACAATATCTGCTTGGAAAGAGGGGAAACAACTATTATTTGGGAAAGTTGATGGGCAGGGGAGGCCATTCCAAAGGCCTCTAGTTCATGTCAGTCTTATTCTTGTGCTTGAATACTTTCCCTTGAACTGAACACATTATCATTTACTTTTTAATCAGTCTCTGTTTTAGAACCTGAGCCTATGATTTGAATTTTCAGTAACAAGGTTTATATAATCTGATTTGTGATTAATCATAATGTTGGTTTGTGTTCTTTCATTAGTTTTGTTGACTGGAACCATTTAACTTTCTCACCAGGATATTAATTTGCACGTTCTGCTTTGGTTTTTGTTAAGGACCTGAATGTCAATGTTATTTTCCTTTGCTCCTTTAATCTTATTATGTCCTTGCTAGCTCTTTTTATTGCATGAATTGTTTTTGGCTATAGGCTTTAAGCCACTTGCCTATTGCTACGGTGCTACCTTCATTTGATACTGGCGATCAGTTTTTGCCACTATTCAGCTTAATGTCATTACTTCCAAATATAGTTGCTACTGTCCGAAATCTAATTTGCATATATTTCTACTTGTATATATCTAAAATATTCAGTTGTTGGTCCTCTCCTCTAGGCTAGACTATAAAGTATAAATCTAACTGAATATTCTCACTCTTCCTCTTTCTCTATCCCCACCTCTTGAGGAATAAAGAATATCAAATGTAAACACTGTTGAAATCTTTAGCAATTATAAAATGTCTGTCCCTCTCCCAAAAAACAAATATTGTACATCTCTCTTCTTTCTCTCTGTGGGAATGGAAACAACCAAAAGGTATAAATTTAGTTAGAACAGACGGAAGAAGTAAAAAAACAAATTTTTGTATATCTTTCTTGATTAGGGAAAAAACTACTCCATATCTGTTTCCTTCCCTTCCTTTTTTACCTTTCCTTATCTGTTTCCTTCCATTTTCTTCCATTTGTCTTTATATTTTTCTATTTAACTTCTTCCATGCGGTCAATGTCGTGAGACATAGGAACATTTAAAGGCTTCCAATCAATGACCACCTGAAATTGCATGATATTTTTTCTTTCAAACACCATTTTTGTATTATTTTTTATAATGGGTAAACATGGTCACGATCCACCACCCCCCCACCCCCCCCCCCCCCCCCCCCCCCCTCCTCCTCCTCCTCCTCCCCCCCTTCATATTTCGTTTGAGAGATATTTTACAATTTCTTGTAAAGTTATGAAGCAAATTTCTAATATTGTAGTTAGATTCTGCATTATCTTTTGAATAAACTCTAATTCTATGAGCGTTAACTTCTTATTAATCTGGTATCGTTATTTATCCGATAATATAATACCCAATATACTATTTATTATTATGGGAGATTGATGTTGTTTTACTACAGTGGATGCAACTAGAACATGAAAAAGATATGGAATAACTTGCAGATCAGCAGTACCTCCTGTCTTGTGAATTTGAATATTGGATCATGCCGTCGTCATTGCTTCTGACTGTGGAACTGAATGTCTTTTGTTTATAGGCTGGTCCCTTTGATTCATTGAAGGAAGTAGCTATAAAGATATTGCAGAACGGCATAGCCACAGTTCCCATTATTCATTCACCATCACAGGATGGATCATTTCCACAAATATTACATCTTGCATCCCTTTCAGGAATTTTAAAATGTAAGTACTATCTGATCTTTCTTGCTCTTTGTTCTTTTTCGCTTACCATTAAATCATTGCAAACATTCTACATTCTGTGATTCTTTATGATATATTCGTATTATTTTGTTTATTTATTGTCAGGTATTTGCAGACACTTTAGACACTCTTCTGGTTCTTTGCCCATTCTACAGCAACCAATATGTACAATCCCTTTGGGTACATGGGTTCCTAGAATTGGGGAAGCGAATGGTCGCCCTCTGGCAATGCTAAGACCAAATGCCTCACTTAGTTCTGCCCTTTCTTTGTTGGTTCAAGGTATGTTAATTACTTAATTGTTTTAAATAATATTAAGGTTTATTATAATATGTTATCTTTTACTGCATTCACTTTGGGACATCAAATGATAAAATTATGTATTTGTAAATTATTATTTCTTTGTTGGATCCTTGCAGAGTTTAAGGGATGGCTTGATGTACTTTTCTATGTAATATTCTTTTTTTAATTTTGTTTCTCTTAGCCCTTTGAGTGTCTTGTATTTATTTTAGTTTCTTATTAACTTGAGTTGATTCATGGTTTTATCTTAGGCATGAAGCACTAATTACGTGATAGATTATGACTTCAGAACTAAGGCCTTTATTTATCCCTATGTGTCTTGCGCATGTAACATGATAATCCTCAAACTAGCAGATTGTGAATACGAAATAGATCACACCCGCCCACCAACCCCTCCCTCCCTCCCTTTCAATTTTATTGGTTATGTTGTTGTGTTCAACGTAGTTACTTTTTTTTTGGGTCTTTTTCAACTTATGCCACATCACTTATTGTCCATCTACAGCTCGTGTCAGTTCAATACCAATTGTTGATGACAACGACTCTTTGTTGGATACATATTCGAAAAGGTAATCTTTTTCTTCCTTGCTGTTCATCTTTTGGTGTTTTCTCTTATATATGTTTTATTTGGTACTGGGATATAATTTTGTTTTATCTACAGTGACATCACAGCTCTGGCTAAAGATAGAGCTTATGCACAGATTTGCCTTGATGAAATGAGTATCCAGCAGGTAAAAGCAATCTGATTGTCTCATTATGTTTGTCCTACAAAAGGTTGCATATGGTGCTGTTAGCATTGATTTTCTTATTGATCAACGGAGGTGGGTACTGTATGCATTACAAGTCATGTATGCAGCTAAAACATTAGCAACAAGATATGCAACTATGGTCTTGCATCGCTGGGCGAGATGCCATATCTTCAGTGAAAGAGAGAACCTTCTCATCATAGACCTGTTTCCTAACTGATTTTTGGCCTTCCAAGCACCTTTCCATCCTCTAAAGTTAGTGGAATAAGGTAGATCCGGAAATTTGTACATGCAAATGTATCTTTATTTTGATCTATTGATACATTGGTAGGGGTCGATCAGGATGACCCCAAAGGTTACCCAAAGATGTCAAAAAAATGGGGGGCAAATGAAAGGTGTATGTGTATCTGAGGAGAGGAGAGAACACATTCATTTAAAAATAGGGTTCAAGAATCTTATGATGGGAAGGACATTGCAGCCTTGCAGGAGTCTTTTATTCCGAGGAGAAGCTTATGTTTTGGACTCCATGCAAACTAAAATATTTACCTGTATGGAGTTTTCAGAATAGTTGTTCCTAGATTTCCAATGATCTCGTCTTTTGACAATTGAGGAAGTTATACCAAAAATCAAGATCTAGTATGTGGGGGAAATAGTGATTGTAACACAACCTTTCTACTATCATAGGTTTTACCAAAAGAATGCATCTAAGACGTGATTCAGCTTACTGAGTATTCGATTATTGATTTATTTGACAATTTTTGCCAGAAATCTTCTCCAGGACCACCTTCATTGACCTTTTCTTATTTGCTATGGTAGTTGCATATTTCAATATCGAGTATGCTGAACTCCCTAAGTTTAGTTACACAAACATAGATGATAGAGCAGCCGGTAATAAATGTCATTGGGCCAGGGTTTCAAAAGGTACCAAGTAGGATTTGTTGTTTGGGCTTTTAGGGTTAGCTTATGATATTATGTTACCCCTCCTCTTTTGTCTATTTCTTGCACACAAAACACCTGCACCATCCATGGGCATAAGTGGCATTGTGGCTTGTGGCCACCCTGAAAATTGAATATAAGTTCACATGGGCTCATACAAAGGAGGGGTTATTGTTGCAATGAACTTGGCTAGTTTTCTTCATGCTGTTATCTTTTTCATGGTTGGGAAGAATTCTTTATTCTCTTTTATATATAGTTATCGTTTATTAAATAACAAGAGGGTAAATACATGTTTTCTCCACAATGCGACCTAAATTTTTGTCCCTGGTGGACCAATAAAAATGGATTTACTATTAGGAGAAACAAGCAGCCTATCATTTCTACAGTAATAAACCAAGCCTTCTCTAATTGGAATAAGGTTGTTGCTATTGGAAGAAAGTTGTCTAAAAGAATCGGATGATTTTATGGCCGGCTGGCAACCTGATGGGAATCATCTATGTTGCTGCCAAATTCCTGGCCAAATGGGTAGCTATGAGCATTAGATAGTCGCACCATAAAACCTAGACAACCAATTGGTAGGTAGGTAGACCTACCTTTTGGCTATGTACTTTAAGCTCATGCAAGCATCTTTTTAGACATGCAGTTTTAAGCTCATGCCCTTTTGATATGTTGCAAGTTTAATCTCATCCAAGCAAGATGCACCCTCTAAGATCCCTTAGGTTAGAGTGTAGGCGAAAAAGTAAGATGATGCAATTTTACAACTATATAATAAGAAAAGTTGGCTTCACCGTGATTTTTTTTCCTCCAAATATGCCCTTAATGAGGATAGGTAGTTAATCTATACTACTATATCTATATTACTATATAATGAGAAAAGTTGGCTTTAGCGTGAAGTTTTTTTCCTCCAAATATGCCCTTAATGAGGATAGGTAGGTAATTACATAAACAACAAAATTTAAAAAAAACTAAAATTTCTATACTACTATATAATAAGAAAAGCTGGCTTCACCGTAGATTGTTTTCTTCCAAATATGTGCTTAATGAGGACAGCTAGGAAATTACGTATAGAAAAAAAATAAGAAAAATATAGTTTGCTCTTATAGTGCCTTTTTACTCTTCCCAAGCACATAAAAAGGTTAAGGTGTTATAAACAGATTACACAGCAATTAGAAGTTAACACTGTTTGTTGTGGTTAGTGACGACCATAATCAAATCTTGTCTTTTGGAAAGATTTCCCATCTTTTTTTTGATTAGCCACCCCACTGACTTCTCTAGGAATTTTGACAAATTTATTATCGTTGATTTTGCATTTGATTACTGGATCCAGGCACTTCAACTCAGGCAGGATGCAAGTTCTCCATTTGGGTTATACGAAGGGCAGAGATGCCAAATGTGTCTTCGTTCTGATCCCCTGCTGAAAGTGATTGAGCGATTGGCGAATCCTGGTATAGTAGCAAAATAAATTGTTTTTATCTGATGGTTTTACCATTATTGTTGAATTGATGAGACTTGCATCTCAACTGGTTCTTGGCTTCAGGGGTTCGTCGTCTGATCATTGTGGAAGCTGGAAGCAAGCGAGTGGAAGGCATTATTTCTCTGAGCGACGTGTTCAGGTTCTTGCTCGGTTAGCTCTAACAGCTGAGGAACTTTTTGTTGTAATTCAACCACAGCACTTGTTGGAACCTTTTGGGCTGTGAACACCTACCTCATCCTCCTCGACTTCTGTTGGCCGATGGAACCATTCATGATATTCCTTTTAATTTGATAGGCCTCAATGGTTTAGAGCCTGGTCTCTTAAAAGATAAGGCCACTAGAGGTCTGTAAATGTTAGGAATGTTTTCTTTTTTAACCCTCATTTCTTCCTTAATTATTGTTATTGCTATATTCTAATGCGTTGTTCCGGGCCTTGTGTTGCTTCATACAAGTTGACAGGCAAGGGAAGCAAGAAAAAGAAGAAGAGGGAGACGAATTAATTACCCAAATTTACCTTCAAATTGTATTGAAATGTGATACTTTAGTTTCGTTTTCATCGGTTGCCCTGAATTTTCGAGCACGAGAAGATTTGTGATATCACAGTACTTGAAATCGTTTGACCTTCTATGAAATCTATTTCATCCAACCATTTTATTTGGCTAATACATTATATTGGAATTGATTCTCTTATAATGCTACGTGTAATCAAAATATGTTAATAACAATCTTGTGGAAGTCAGTAAATGTTTGATGAACATTCGGGAGCAGGATTGGAGTTGTCTATGACTGAATGCTTTTGTTTATGCTAAACGTTCCGTCTAATTCTTGTTGGGTTTGTGGAACAAATCAAGATGAACCTTGGGGTCAGTTCTTTTTAGGGTTGTCAAAATCCATGAGTCTATTATAAGGGGTAGGAAGAAACAAAGGATAGTGCTCAAGCTAGTGTTCTAAATGGCGGTCGAGACGGCTGCTCTTTCTACTGCTTTTGCCGTAGGCTTCGGAGCAGTGGAGGTTTGGTGTTAGAGGTGAGACAGTGTAGGCAGAGGTGAGGAAGTGTAGGTGTAGGTGGATGTGGTTTGGTGTTAGAGGTGAGACAGTGTAGGCAGAGGTGAGGAGGTGTAGGTGGATGCATAGATGGAGCAATATTTGACGATATGTCTTGACAAAACAGCTTTGCCGACATTATGGACCTCTGGTTCACTTTTACAAGACTCAAAATTTTATACATTTTTGTTTTACAACTTAGTTATGCATATAGCATTCTTAAAATATGCATAGAATATCCTTAAAATATGGGTATTATGAAAACAAGAAGTGGTAAGATAGTAAAATTGTTCATAATGTATCAAGTGTCTAGACAGACGGTGCCTAGACATCATAGATGGTAGACGGATTTTTTTTGTCGTGCATCTGCCTAACTGCCTTTTATAACCTTGGCTCTAGCTCACAATAACCCATCTGAGCTTGAGCCTAGTTATAGAGCCAAGCTCTAGCTAACCTTGCAAGTAGACCTTTAATGTTGCATGCGTTCAAGCTTGAACGTGACCAAGTCACAAGTAACTCTGACTCGACTAGAAAATAATGCATCAGGCTTGGGTTGGATTAAATTTGTATCAATGCCAATAGTCCACCAGTACCAGTACTATAGTATAGGTTGTTCAAAGAGCTCACGGCCTTGCTTTGTTATGTTCAAGCCAACTTCATTTCCTTTTAGGCCTCTTTCGCAGAATCATGAAATTGAAAAAAAAAAGATTATTTTTTTATATTTGTGTGCCAAAGTAATGGAAAGAAAATTAGAAAGAAAAATAATTTTATCCAAGCGAATCACTTTCTACTTTAAAATATTTATTTTTTTTTCTATTTTTTTGATATTTTTAAACATCGACAAGAAAAATTAATGAAAACTGTAATTTTTCCTCTGCGCGAACCAAACGAGGCCTTCAAGTTTGGCTTTCCTAAGTCAAGTCGAGCTCAGTAGCCAGTGTTTTCATTTGCAGGCCTACCTCTTTTTTTTTTGGCTCACGAGCAAGCATCATTAGGTGTTGCCAAGTCAAAGTAGAGTCGACCTACGTTAGTAGCAACAACAATCATTGTAGTTGTACATTTTTTTTTTTTTAAAATTTGGGCCCTAACTGCAAAAATTCCTTCTTCAAAGTTCAACCACAAGCTTCTTTGCAATTTCTGATTTGGACTGGGTCTCTCTGTCTTGTACTTGGTTGTTCTTCTACTATTTGATTCCCTGCTTATTATGGTTAGACCTCGTCTTACTGGCATTTTGTTTGTAGCAATAAGTGTCAAACTTCCCATTTCTAGCGAAACATATGTTTCTTTACGAGTAAAGGAGAACAATAATTGCTGCTTGCAATCTCGAAATTTATTGTGCATCAGTAACTAATACTACAGTACTTTGTGTTCCATACAAGAATGATGCAAATTTCTTACAGTAAAAAATTCATGGCACGAACACCTTCACAAGGAACTCGACGGACTGCATCGACTCTACCACGACTCATATATGGTGGATTATCGAGAATTATTTATGTCCTTCCAAGTTGTTGCAGAACAAGATCAGCTGGATAGTACATGTTGTGCTGGTGGTATATAATGCAATACTTGTGAAGACACTCGGGTGCATCCGCACGAAAATGGTAGGGTAAACATTCTACGCCGAAAATAATAATAAAATGATAAACATAATAATTAAAGAAAAAAATAAAATAATTGAATATTTTACCTTCAAGTGTTGTTTCGTATAAAATTGGGTCCGATAATTAAGGCCACCTAGTAGACACGGTGTGCCGGATCCACTACATATGTTGTCCACCAAGAAGCGACCGGAAAGACACCCGCGTCAGAACTAATGTTGATCACTAGCCTACCAATGAAGAAATACTCGTAGAACCAAACCTAAAAAAATAAATCTAAAGTAAAAATAATATGGTATCTGCATAGTGAAACTGTTTACGATATTAACAAATTTTATTCGTTCATACCTATATTAGGGGTGTCAACGGATGCTTATCGGTACGGACAGGACAATATCCGTATCCGTATCCGAATTTTTTTTTGTAATATCTGAATCAGATCCGATATCCGAACGGATATCTCTTTTGACACTCCGAATTCGTATCCGTCTAGTTTAACGGATATTGGATAATATCCGATCCGATTAGCTAAAAAATTCGAATGCTAGTATCCGAATATCCGAAATATTAAAAAATTAGTTATTATCCGAATATCCGAAAACCAAATTCAATTTCTCTACATATTTGAGTCATTGCTTCTTATGTTGTAAATTGTAATTAATATATATTACTATTATATATAAATTATATTATAATTATTTTATGTAAAAGTTACTTGAGAATAAAATACTTTAATTTACATATACATTATACTATAATATATATAAAATTTTGGATATCCGAATCCGATATCCGAATTCGATATCCGAAATTTGTAATTTAAAGTCGGATCAGATATTAACGGATTCGAATACCTTAATATTCGAATTCGTATCTGAAAATGGATAATATCCGAAAAATATTCGGATATCCGAATCCGATATCCGAAATTTCAAAAAATATCCGAAAGTTCGGATACGGAATCGGATCGGATTCGAATTTTTCGACTATCCATTGACAGGTGTAACCTATATAAGTGTCATGCATCTGTGAAGCCATATAAATATGCTATAGTTCCTCCACGCGCATGAGAGATAGGATCTTTCAAATTATCCAAAATGGTAAAAGGAGGACATTTACATTATTTTCTTTTGAGTCGGAAAAAATAAATGCACCAGATAAGCCTATTAAATAGGTCATGGAGCCATACAAGAACTGAAAATATGATCCATGAATGATATGAGTTACACCAAAATATTATAAGTTATATAAGCATTAACATTAAAATTCATGCCCGGTCCACAAAAACCTTTGTGTCCGTTGTACAGTCTAGCAACATAAAATTGTTGCAGAGCCAGCTTAACCTGACTAATTACTGCTAAACACGATATCGGCTCCACGCCAAGGTACCTCATGACCAACGCACCAGGAGACAACTGGTTATCAAAATATATAGAGTTACCTATAATAGGTAACCCTATGATCATCCGCTAGCGTGATAGTCATCTCACACACCGGATGCTAGAATATGTTACTTTGGAGCCACCAACGCTCAATGAAACTTAGGAAATGCATCTCGCCAATGTAATAAAAGTCAAAGCCATACACCAAGGCCTTTTGGGAGATAGTCAACATCTATGTGCTATGGTTCTTCTGGTACCACTACGTGTTATGCTCTCACAATCACAAATTATCACTATAATTGTATAACTATATATAAAATATATAGATTTTGTTACTGCTAGATACGTGAAAAATATATAATCGTAAAACTAACACAATTAAAATTTAGGAAAATTAGTTGTCCAAAAATATCAAAATGACTATTGGTAAATAGTTTATGGTTAGAATTTTAGGGTTGGGGTTATGATTATGATTTTAAAATTATATGGTTAAGATTTTAGTAGGAAACATTAGGGTTAGGGTTTTATGGTGATTAGGGTTAATGTTTTAGGGTGTATGATTTTATGGTTGAGTTTTAGGGTAAGGTGTAGGGTTTTATGGTTAAGAGTTTTAAGGTTAGGTGTGGGGTTAAAGTTAGGGTTATGGCTTTAGGATTTTAAGGTTAGGATTAGATTTTTAGGGTTATGGGTTAGGGTTTTTGGATTAGGTGTAGGGTATTGACTATCAAATAAATAAATAAATTCTAAATAAAAACTAATTTTATTGGATTAAATGAAATTAAATGATTTTGCTAAGGACATGTTTGGTTGGAATGAGGTACAAATGGGTTGTTTTGATACAAGGTCCACTTTCTCACTTCGAGCGTTTGGTTAGAGAAAAGTGCATGAAAAGTGAATGAAAAGTGTCACTTTCAATGCATCTACACTTGCATTAAAACAGTTTCAGTGTTTGGTTTGGCATTGAAAGTGCATTGAAAGTAAAAAAAAATTATGCAAGTGGAGAGCTTTTGAGTTACGTTATAAAATGAGCCGAACTTGTTGAAAGTGAAGAATTTTTTTACTTTTTTATTTCTTTATTAATAGTTTAGTTTTTGTTCACGTTAATTTTTATAATTATTGTTAATATTGTTAACGTTAATTATTATTAATTAAATATTCAATGTTAACTAAATATTAATATTAATTACTGCTAATGTTAATTATTGTTAACTTTAGTTACTGTTAATTTGTCGTTGTTAATTCAATTTTGGTTAAATTTTCTTAATCAAATTTGTATTAAATAAATTTAGTTAATTATGTTGTTAATTTCATTAATTACAGTTGTTGTTAATTTTTCTTAATTAAAATTTGTTAAGTATGTTGTCTTAATTAAATTTTTGTTATTTATTTTTTTCTTAATATGTTTCTTAATAAAAAAAATTTAACTGATTTTGTTAATTAAATTTTGTTGAGTAACTTTTGGTTAATTAGTTTTTGTTAATTAACTTTTTGCCTAATTGGTTTTTTAATTAAATTTTAACTAATGGGTTTTTGTTAATTAAAAATTTACTTTATGTTTGGTTTATTGGGGTTTATTAACTAAATTTTCTTTTGTTTTTTGCTAATTAAAATTTTGTTACTTACTCCTAATTAATTTTTCGATTAGCAATAATTTATTTTTTTCTTAATTTTTCTTAAATAAAATGTGTTATTTTAAAATAATTTATTTTATTATTCTTCTTGTTCTTATTTATTAGTTACTTAATATTTGTTAATTAATAGATATTTCAATTCTCACTTCCACTTTCATATTGTCATCCAAACATTAGAACTCCAAATTTTTAATTTTTTACTTCCACTTTAATCACTTTCAGCTTGTCATCCAAATCTATCCAAACATATTTTTGAAAATAACACCACTTGCATTACATCATGTTTAAAGTTTCACTTTCACACTTTTAAATAGTTACATCTATCCAAACAGCACCAAAATAAAACTAACAAGCTTTTGTTGCTCTTGCTCTGCTTTTGCTTACTACTCCAGCTTTCTCTCTTCTTTCCTCTTTCTTCTCTTCTCTCCACTCTCTCTCTACACAAAAAGTGTGGGGATGCAAAAAGTGTGGGATGCTTGGGTCTCGAAATTGACCAATGTTAGTATTTGGTGTTCGAAATTATTATTCATTAGCCTACATGAACAGTGAGATTTCAAGACCTAGACTCTAACATCGGTCAATTTCGAAACCAAAACCCTAATATCCATGTATATGTGAGACCATAAAACTAAATATCCCATAAAATTATAAACGGAAATTTTCACCTAAAGCAAACAAGTTATATAAATTGTATCCAAATCACAATTTTTGTAAAATTTGCATATTAAGTACAAGACCCTTCGAAAGGACGTTCTACCCTTAAAAAAAAAAAAAGACGTCGTTACCCATTTTAACTCCGTTAAGCCGAGAAAAAAAATATATAAAAGGAGAGCGTTCTCCGCTAACATCGCCACGTGGATTTGAGGCTTTTAAGACTTGCAGACTGGAGAAGGGTGAGCTTGTTGGTGGGGGAGGGGGAGCTTTTAAGGCTTGCAACCTTTGACCACTGCTGCTGTGTTGGAGAGTGTGAGAGTAAGAGTGTTAGAGTAAAGAAGGAAAACCAATTCCCCAAATCCCAACCCCCAACCCACCGCCGTCAAAAAAATATATATATAAAGAAGGATAACGCACTTAGGAAGGACGTTTTTCTTTCCTTCTTTATTATATTTCTTTCCGTTCGATTTTTTCGGTAGGATAGTTAATGGCCGTCACATAAACTAATTAAAAAAAAAGTAATAGAACGTCCTTTGTAAGGACATTTTGTCATTTGTATTTATTTTATAGGTAGAATGTCCTTCAATGTCCTTCAGAAGGACGTTCTTATGCTTTAGTTATAATTTTGATAAAGTTGATACTTTAGGCGTATATATTTTTTATACTTTGGCTGAAAATTTTCGAATTATAAATAAGATGAACTCTTGTTTTGGGCCCACCTGTTTTTATTGTGAAATAAAATCCACTACAACATGTGTGTTAGTTGTCGTCCAATCTGATTCGACTACATTTTTTGTCCGTGGGTTGTGGCCTAGTGGTAGCAACGAGGGTTCCGGTGCGGAAGGCACATATTTGAATTTTCCTTGACATTTGTCAAGCCGAAAAAAAAAGACGTCTCAATTTTTTTTTTTTCCAAATTCAAGTCAAATTGCTGATTCAAGTACTTGTAAGTTGTAAATCAAAAAAAAAAAAAAAAAAAAAAAAAAAAAGATTGAAAGGATATATCAAATAGCACTATTTCGTATTGGGATTGGGTATGTTGTTCAGTTTAGAACTATGAAACTAGTTTATAGAGTGTGGTGGTTTAAAACTCGAGTAGCCAGCCATCATTGTTCAATTTGTACCGAACATTCATATACTCGCTGAGTATTTTCGTTTAAAAGATACAAAGCTTCAAAGAAGTGTCTAGACAAGCACAATATTAGCCACTTCCAATTTTTTTTTAATGTTGGTGAGTGGTGGATTAAATAAAAAATTAACTAACAAAATAGGATGTGCATCTTACTAGGTTGTGGCCGATTGAATGTGTGACCTAAATATAGAACCATCTTTGTCTAATTAAACCTTTTCTATAATTTTCCTTCACTTATCTTACTTTAGCCTCGTTTGATTCTCGGAAGAGAAATAAATTTCCTAATCTTTTTCATATATATATATATATATATATATATATATATATATATATATATAGCAAATGACCTCTAGCCTAGTGGTTAAGAGAGATGCATGCGGCCCAAGTGGTCGGGAGTTTGAGCCTCAGTGGAGGCGAGTTCGCTACAAGTACCCATTGCTTCAAATATATATATATATATATATATATATATATATATATATATATATATATATATATATATATATATATATATATAATTTATGTCAGATTTTTTTACCCATATATTTGGTAAAAATCAATCAAGAAAAATTATTTGATTTTTCTTTCAGTATTTGGTTGGCACATAAAATAAAAAAATATATATTAATGTTCCAATAGTATTTTTATATTTTAAAATAAAAAATATCATAGAAATCCAAAAGTAATCGATAAAATAGATAATAACACACATTTGAGTATGGCTATTGTCGTCCAAAATATTGGTAATAAATACTGAAAAAGAGAATGTCAGATGGATTCTACGACTGTGTTTGGTAGGAATGATGGAAAACTGGAAGGAAGGAAAAATATTAGGATATATTTTCCTTTCATGGGGAAAGGAAAGGTCATTTTCTTCCTTTGTGTATGGTTGGAAGGATGGAAAAGAGAAGAGATGCATTAATCTTTGTTTGGTATGGAAAAAAAAGTGAAAGAAAATAAAATAAAATAAAAATATAGGTTTTATCAATTATATCCTCAACTAAAATACATATTTATCATTTGTTTTCATTAATAATTTTTAAATAATACAATTCATATGGGGTACAATTGTTAATTAATATAAGTCTCCAATATTCCTTTCACTTTTCCTCCTATTTTTGGAGTGATTGGATTTATTAGGTTATGCAATCCCTCCCCTTTTTTTTTCCATACAAAACAATAAAAAATAAATCATTCCCTCCAATTTCCACCCCTCCATTTTTCTCCCTCCAACTTTTTCCTCCTATCAAACACAGTCCACGAGAAACCATCTTCTTTCTATTTTTTTTACTCTGTCAACAAAAATATTTCACAATTTTGTGACTACCAAACAAAAATAAAAAACAATTTTTTTCCTATATATTTTTTAAAATTCCTGAACTAAACTAACCTACCAGGCTAATCGAAGTCCACAACTAATAAACTAACATGGTTTGTCGTGGTAAATCAAAATACATATGATCTTTTTATACAATTAGGCCCCGCTGACCCGTTTCGTTCGCGAAATCTTCGAGTTAGAAAAGGAAAGTGATTATTTTTTTATGTTTGGATGCCAAATGAATTGAGGAGGAAAGAAAAGTGATACCCAATGGAAAAAAAATTAGGAGTAAAAGTGATTCCATCAATCCAAGTAAGAAATCACTTTCCTACATTGAAATATTCATTTTCCTTTTCAAATTTCTTGGCATTGCCAAACAACGGAAATAAAAATCAATAAAAATTAAAGTTTTTCAAAGGAAAGGAAATAACAAGGAATTGATTTTCTTTTCCTTCCATTCCATTCCGTGAACCAAACGAGACCTTATTTCTTTGCTTATTTATCAAGAGAAATGGAAAGCTACCACTTGAATATTTGCTAATTAATGTTCTACTTACCAAAAGCCAAATTTTAAATAAATAAAAATGTTGCAAATATTGCAACACATTTTAAAAATAGAAAAAGTCTTTTCAAATCGAGAAAAAGACCGCGGTTTAAATCGCAGTGCTACGTGTTCCTTTCTCATTGGTTGAAATCGAAAACCACATGTCCATTCTCCTGCTAACATGGACAATTCGATTCCGACCAATAAAAAAAGATACATGGCACCGCGATTTAAACTGCGATCTCCCTTACGGTTTGGATAGACACCATGTTAAAGATAATCCAAACCACCCCTTAATTGCAAGGGGGAATAGTTGGAGAAAACTTTAATACAGAAGGAGTATCAAATTTTTGCTACCTCCTTTATATGACAAGTGGGTCATCTTCTTACTTAGTAAAACGTGTGCACAAAAAATTAGTAGATGGACCCACTTGTCATACATAGGAGGTATCAAAAATTTGATACCTCATTATGTATCAAAGTTTTACTCGGAATAGTTTAATCCCTATACTTGAATACAAGCTACTGCCATACTTTTTCCCTTCTTCTTTTGTAAAGTTCTTAGATTTGATTTGTCCACTGGCTTAGCTTAATTAAATATCCAAAAAATTGTGGCTACACGACAATCGCACCTACCTACCTAGTAGCTAGTTTTAGTCCAAAAGACAAATGAGAAGAAAACAAAGCGGTGTCCCACTAGTTATTGACTAACTAGTCAAAAGAAAAACCCTCCACTTAACTATCTTCAGTCCTTTTCTGACATTCTAAACATCATATACAAATACTAAAAATATTTTTTTTTAACTACTCTATTTTTTTTTTTCTTCCTGACATTCTAAGAATCATGTTAAATAGAAATACATATATTAAAAAGACTAAACAACAACTTGATACCTTCAACTATCACTGCTTTTCAATTTGATACACTCAATTTTTATAGGTACTAACTTAATACAATATCTCAACTTATATTTCTAACTTAATATTAAAAAATATATATATTCTTAAACTACCCTCCACCCCGGCACTCCCCCCCCCCCTCCCGGCCCCCGCTGCTACTTTCTCCACCCCCGGCGGCCATCCCGCCCCTCCCTCCGGCGACCACCCCCCTACCCGCCCCTGCCCCGAGCGACGCCGCATCCTGCCTCACGCGCTGTCGTGCCCTGCGTGCCCGCCTACTGCTCGCATCCGTCCGTTGCCATACACAGCCGGAGAGGAAAGGAAAATTGGAAGGAGAAGAGAAGGGACAATTTGGTCCCATTTTTTTCAGGGTATCAAGTTAGTACCTATAAGAGTTGAGGGTATTAAGTTGAAAAACAATAATAGTTGAGAGTATCAACTTATAATTTAGTCTATTAAAAAATAGAGATTTTACATTAATAATATATAGAAAGGTTAAAAAGTTTGGGATCTTCCGTTTTTTTTTTTTTTTGAACACCTGTACGGTCGTACAACTTGTACATGTTCAAAAACAGTCTCGACTATCTTAACTAGTACTGCAATTAAGCTGAAACACGCTAAGCTCATCTTGTTTATGACCTGAAAGAATCGACTTAGATTCCGAAAACATAAGCATGCAAATACAATTTTTATGGTCATCTCGACAACAAAATGAAAATCTAACTCATTTCCATGTTCAAGTTTTCCTTCATAATTAATGTAGTCGAGCCGCAACGCTAATCTTGATCAAGACCAACTTCAATTTTCTTGCTGCGCTGCACGTGTCAGCCCTCAAGGGCAACTTAGGAATTTCATTCGGAGGATCGGACCCACCAACGGTCAACCTACAGGTCATTACATCTCTGAGCTTTGCTATGCCTACAACTAAATTTTACAAACCCCCTACAACCGGACACGTGTCGGATTTCGATTGGAGGAGGGGAAGAAATGGTGGAGCCGGGTGGAGTCCATGTAGCAGGGGGGTGAGAGTGGTGGTGGGACCCGGTGGGACCCATGTCTAAGGAGTGGGAGATAATAGTTGTAAGAAGGTTGTAAGAATTTGGTAGTAAACTTAGCATTTTCCTTTCTTACATCTCTATCGTCTGTTGGGATCGTCTCCCTCCGGGTTTGGGTCCGATCGGAATGTCTGATACCCGTGTTGGTGTTTTCTTTACATAGAGAAAGCTTGCTCTCAACATGCCTTGTAAAAGTTTAATCCCACATCAAAAATGCACCATGAGTTATCGCAACATATATACTTTGTTGTGTTGTTGAGAGATGCACATGGGGTGGTAACCCTAAGGAGAGAACCATGTGGGTGATTTTACAAGGAGGTAAGAATAAGGCTCCAAGGATTAAGCATTTAATACTTTTGTCATTCTCTTGGATTAATTTCATTTGGAGCTAAGTCCCAAAGGGGCTCGGGCTCAGACTCGGACTCGGGCTCGGACTCAGGCTCATGGACTCGCACCGGGCTGACTGTGCAGACTACAAGTCGGTTATGGAAAGACTGACTCAATGCGATTAATTCAGATCCACTTTTTGTGGGATTTAATTCAATCTTTCCATAAGATTTGAATTAATTTCGTTGTCATCTTTGTGGGATTTAATTCAATCTTTCCATAAGATTTGAATTAATTTCGTTGCTATTTTTGTGAGATTTGAATTAATTTCATTGTCATCTTTGTGGGATTTGATTCAATCTTTCCATAAGATTTGAATTAATTTCGTTGCCATCTTTGTGGATCTGAATTCAATCTTTCCATAAGATTTGAATTAATTTCATTGCTATCTTTGTGGGATTTAATTCAATATTTCCATAACTGAAAAGGCGGTTAGGGTTTCCACCCTCTCTCTATATATACTCTCTTCTGGTCTCCTTTGTGAAAAAACTACGAATTTTATAAGTCAGAAAAGAGAGAGAAAGAGACGGAGTTGCTGCCGCCATTGCAAGTCCATCCGAGGAGTCAGAACAGAGGTGACTTCGAGCGTTCCACAAGTTCTTCAACTTACTGGTTCCTGGAAATAATTCGTGTGGGGCGAATCTTGCTTTGAGCAACGGTGTTTTGACACCCCGGTAACTTTTCTTCATCTCATCTTTTTCTACATTATTGTAACTCGTTCTATCCCAATTGCAACACGTTTGCAAGGAAGAACGAGAGATCTTCTCTTCTCTATTTCCCTCCTTCATATTATAATCTGGCTATTTGATTTTTTGCTTCATCGTAGATATTGAGTTTGATCACTGCAAAGTTTTGTGTGTGACATCTCAGATCTCGATTGCATCAGTTTTCCATCTTTGGTCAAGCCCCGGGATTAACAATCTCAAAGCAAGATCCTAGATGGAAAACATTGATGCTTCGTTCGTCCAATCGGACTACTGCAAGTTGGAAAAGTTCGATGGAGAGCATTATCAAGTCTGGAAGAGGAAGGTTTATCTAACTCTTCAACTCATAGACGTTGATCATGTACTGTTGGAGGAAGAACCTTCTGTTCCAGACACTGGGTCTACTGCCGCAATCAATGCGGCTACCAAACTCTAGGCCAAATGGAGAAGGGAAAATAACATCTGCAGGCTTCTCATCCTGAATGCTATGGAGGATTCCCTGACAGAATCCTATTCGAAGAAGAAATTTGCCAGAGACATACTGGAATCTGTGGAAAAACTGTATGAAGAAGACAGGAACATGAGCAAGATGTTTGTGGTTGAAAAATATCACAAATTGCTCTTTGAGGACGAGAAGTCCATGTTGCACAGGTAAAGGAATTTCTGAAGCTGCGTCAGAAACTGGAAGACGAAGAGATGTCCCTTCCCGACAAGTTTGTCGTTGGAGGGATCGTCTCAAAACTTCCTGCTGGATGGAGTACCTTCTATGCAAGGATGCTCAGAAAGAAGCTAGACATTAGCTTGGGAGATCTACTTCAAGAGATCCATGTTGAGGACGAGATGCGTTCCCAACAGAAGATGGACACTCTGTCCAAACAGTTGGCTAAGGCCAATCTAGTGCAGACGAGAGAGCCCAAGGGGAAGCAGGCGGCTTCTCACAAGAAGTAGGACTTCACCAATCTAAAAGTGAAGGGTCATTCATTCAAGCAACAGAAGTCCAAGTTCCAAGTGACTTGTTTCAATTGTGGCAAGAAATGCCACTACAAGAGTGAATGCAGATCCAAGCCTAAACAATCAGAGAAATGTGAGCCTAGTAAGGTTTCATTGGTGTCTAACATTGTTGCTATGATCGCACAGGTCACAACTGTGGAGGTTGACTCTGACTGGTGGATAGACACTGGTGCGGCTTGCCATGTCTGTTCTGGCAAGGAATGATTCGTCACGTACCAGCCGATATCTGAGAAGGTTGTCATGGCGAACCAGACCCAAACTGAAGTTCTGGGGATCGGGACTGTGGAGCTGAAACTCACTTCTGGAAACACTCTGACGCTTCAAGGTGTGAAGCATGTTCCGGTGATTGCCAAGAACCTGATCTCTGGGAGCCTGCTCTGCAACACAGGCTTAAGGATGGACATCAATGCTGGTCAGATGGTGATGTCAAAGAAGGAAACATACTTCGGGAAGGCTTATCAAACCGAAGGAATGTTTAAAATTCAGCTTGTCAACCAGTTTGATGACATTAATGCAGTTGCATTTTCTGATTATTCTCTTGAGTTGTGGCATAATAGACTAGGATATGTTCATTGTAAAAGAATTAACAAAATGTCTAGTCTAGGACTTATCTCCAAATGTGGGGGTAAGGTGGAGAAGTGTGAAGTATGTGCTCAGACGAAGATCATAAGGAAACCCTTTCATCGGGTCAATCGAAGCACAGATCTTCTGGAGTTAGTACACTCCGATATCTGTGACTTCAAACATTTCTCCACGAAGGCCAGGATGAAGTATTTCATAACCTTCATCGACAACTTCTCAAAATACGCGTTCGTCTACTTGCTCAAGACTAAAGACGAAGCTTTCGAGAAGTTCAGAGAGTTCAGGGCCGAAGCTGAACGGCAGACTGGACAACAACTCAAGAGGTTGAGAAGTGATCGAGGTGGGGAGTACAGGTCTCATGACTTCGCATCGTTCTGCAAAGAACATGGAATCATATGCGAGACTACTACTCCATATTCTCCTCAATCCAACGGAGTAGCAAAGAGGAAGAACCGAACATTAACAGAAATGATGAATTCAATGCTGCTTACTGCAGGTCTTCCAAAATGCTACTGGGGAGAAGCTGCATTAACGGCCACTTTCATTCTGAATAGAGTGCCATATGCAACTTCGGACGTAACTCCTCATGAACTCTGGTTCAAAGTCAGACCAAACTTGAATGTCATTCGAGTGTGGGGGTGTCTGGCGTATGTAAAGCTTCCAGTTCTAAAGATTCAGAAGCTGGGGACAAGGACTACGAAGGCGATCTTCTTGGGGTATGCCGAGAAGAGTGATGCTCGAAGATTTCTTTATATTGAGTCAAATCATATCATCGAATCTCGCGATGCTGAATACTTTGAAGACAAGTTTACAAAAGACAAAAACATTATTCTTTCGTACATTCCGGAAAATGATGTAGGTGCAAATGAGACTAAAATCTCATATGGGCCAGTAGTCCAAGAAGAAGCTGTTGTTGATGAAACAACTCTTGTACCAGAACTCGCAGAGCCGTCAGCAAAGCGAGCGAGGAGACCTAAAGACTTCGGAGATGACTTTGTCACCTATCATGTAGAAGCAGATCCGCTTACCTATGATGAGACGATGAAGACCATAGATGCTATCTTCTGGAAGGAGGCAGTGAATGACGATTTTGACTCTATCACCTCCAATAACACATGGGTGTTGGTAGATTTACCTGAAGGAAAAAAGCACATCGGATGTAAATGGATCTTCAAGAAGAAGATGAAGGCAGATGGAACTATTGACAAGTTCAAGGCCAGGCTGGTAGCCAAGGGATTTTCTCAGAAACAGGGGATAGACTACTTTGACATGTACGCTCCAGTAGCTCGGATGACCACCATCAGGATGTTAATCGCTCTAGCAGCCATACATAAGTTGATGATACATCAGATGGATGTAAAGACAGCATTCCTGAATGGGGAGCTGACCGAAGAGATTTACATGCAACAGCAGATGGATTTGTCGTCAAAGGTCTTGAAGACAAAGTCTGCAAGTTGGTGAAATCATTGTATGGTTTGAAGCAAGCTCCCAAGATGTGGCATGAGAAGTTTGACAAAGTTATTAGGTCAAATGGATACAGAGTCAGCGAGACGGACAAATGTGTTTACACAAAGTTTGCTGATGGAAGAGGAGTCATCGTTTGTCTGTACGTGGACGACATGCTAATCCGAGGGACGGATATAGGCTGTGTCACGGAGACAAAGAAGTTCCTCTCAACCAAGTTCAGTATGAAGGACTTGGGGGATGCAGATGTCATCTTGGGCATAAAGATCATCCGGACAGACACTGAAGTAGCGCTGTCACAATCTCACTACATTGAGAAGATGCTCACACGCTATGGGTATAAGGATCTTCCAGGGATCGATACGCCATACAGGTGTGATCAGAAGCTGAAGCCAAACTCGAGGAAAAGCGTCAGGCAGCTGGAGTATTCTAGCATTATCGGAAGTTTAATGTACGCAACCACTGCCACAAGGCCTGACATAGCTTTCGCCGTAGAAATGCTGAGTCGGTTCACAAGCAATCCAGGGGTTGAGCACTGGAAAGCTGTGAAGCGGGTGATGAGATATCTCAAGATGACTCAGACACATGCACTGCACTACAACGGGTATCCGACAGTAGTGGAAGGCTTCAGTGATGCTAGCTGGTGTTCAGAGGTGGAAAGCGATAGATCCACAGGTGGATATGTCTTTTCCTTGGATGGAGCTGCTATATCGTGGAAGTCGAAGAAGCAGACTATACTCTCTCGTTCCTCCATGGAATCTGAATTCTATGCACTTGAAACTGCAGCAGATGAAGTAGAATGGCTTCGGGAGCTCATGTATGATCTTCCAATGGTTGGGGCTCAGATACCGGCGATACCGATATACTGTGACAACCAGGCGACTGCGGCGGTGGCATCAAATGACCTCTTCAACGGAAAGAAGAGGACTGTGCGGTTGAAGCACATGGCAGTACACGATCTTATCAAAAGAGGTGTAATTGAAGTGATTGATGTTCGGAGTCAGGAGAACCTGGCAGATCCGTTTACAAAGGGCCTCAAGCGCCAGTTGGTCGATGATACAGTGTCACGCCCCAGAACCAGAATACTGGAGAGCGGGGGAATGACTCAGCCAGCTACGTATTACGGGTAGATGAATATCGTATAATACGATCAATGCTGTCTAACCAGACGAGGGGGTGCATACTACATAAGGGTCTTACTATGGTCATTTCACATCTATTGTCTCAATCATTCAAGCAAGAAACAGTAATAGAGAACATGTAAGATAAAGCAGCAAGGCGTCCCAAACGCTCAGTCAAAATGTTCTTGAGATCTGGCTTTTCAAAACATAGCCAGATGATATAGCAAGTATACACAATTGTTATCAGCTGCAGTCTGACTTAATTACAATTATGTAAAAGTAAGTACAAGACAATCCGACTAACATGTCGCTGCCAAACGGCTAAGTATAAAGGTAAATAACAAAACGAGCGGTGAAGTAAGGAACCCACTCGAGTCCTCCTGCAATCATTCCCCTAGTGTTGACCATCTTGGAGGTAGAAGTAAGCTGGATCCTCGGGGACCGGCTCTAAATCTGGCCATGCAAAACCAGAGAGGTTAGACCTCTAATAGCAAGTACCACAAGGAAGGACGATATGAAGGATTAAACCAGTAAGTAAAAGAATATAATAATAGATCTCTGCTTGCTACTAGGATTCACATCACATCACGACACTCCGAACCAACCTCCCAACCAAACAAGGACAGAAGTTGGCCCGTCATGTCCTGACATTCTGATTATCCCAGTTAGGTAACAGAGTAGTACAGTACACAAACAAATCATCTTGATCGGCCAATCAAATTCTACGGCTTACTATTGTGAGTCCCAAGTTATCCTGGAATAATGCAATAAAGATTCCTCAGTTCTTACTATGTGCGAGCAAGGTTAGTCTATCCAGTCAATCATGTGCGCCATGCATGAATTAGACGAGTCCTAGCAGGACGCCCGTCAATATATAATATACAATAATAATAAAAGCAGATACTGTTTCCTGCCCATGTGGCAGATTTACAGTATCTGTGAGAACCAGCCGGCCCGTCGGGTACTACTCGTTCCAAGGGGGCTGCCATGTAAGAACTCGGAATCCATTCTCTCCATGCAATCATTATTATATTTAACTTAATAGTCTCTACGTTGAGTGAATTTCCATGCCGTGGATCATGGTCATTCAATGAGTACTTTCGTACGGGGTACGATATGCACAACCCTACAACGATACCAGTGCGGTTAGGTTGCAGGTTTTACATAGCGTAATGCAACAATCAAATCTAACCACGGAGTAATCATGCCTTGACCATAAAGTACACATGCTGGTTTTTGTAAGATAAACGAATAACTAAATAAATAAATAAATAATTTGAAACATGCATGTGCCTGTATGCCAATATTCGGGATCGGCTAATCGATTGCAATAGTTCATTACATGAACGTATCTCATTCATTCGTTTTAATAAGACGACTAGCCAGTCTCTTAGTTCCAACTAGGAACGCATGATCAATTTAGTCAAGATAACCATCGTTATAAATGGTGACAAGGCATGAAAGTCAATTAGCATTAAATAGGGTCGAGTCTATAACTCTCGAGGTCAAGTTCCAGTCTCACTGGGTATCCATAAACCAATCAAGACGCTGGGCACTAATACACAATCATTAACATGCTATGATTTCAAGTTCATGAAAAAGGCGTAAGGATATAATAAGAGAATTATCATGCTACTATTAGATGAATAATTTATAGAGCAATAGAACCACTAAGGTCAGGAAGTCACGCTGACAAGTCTAGGCTAAGACCATAAGTCACGCAAGAAGTCTCTGCTAAGACCACAAGTCACGCTAAGTCTAGCATGAAGGAGTGAGCGTAAAGGAGTACACTCTGGTAAACGTGGGCGTGAAAAGTGAAGCGTGACAAGTGATTCACGCACGCACGCTCAGCGTGAGGGTGAAAAGTCACGCACGCCAAAAGTCACGCACAATGTGATCGTGAAAAGTCACGCACGCAAGCTCAGGGACATGAGCGTGAAAAGTCACGCACGATGTACAAAGACAGGAGCGTGACTCAAAATTCACGCAGACAACGCGAGCGTGACTGAAAATACACGCACGCAAACGCGAGTGTGACTGAAAATACACGCACGCACAGAGTGGACGTAACTCAAAAGTCACGCAGACACGCACAGACATGAGCGTGACTAAAAATACACGCACGCTCATGAGAACGTTAGCGTGACTAAAATACACGTAACACGTAAAGACGTGTGCGTGACTGGGCTGATGTTTTACGCGAGCACGTAAGAACGTGTGCGTACAACATCTCCCGAACTCGCCCTATGGAGCCTTTGATCCAGTGCCAGAGAAAATACACGCAAAGTTGGGAGATCAAAAACCCATGACAACCGAGAATATAACAAATTAGATCTAGGAGGAACCAGCCACAGAAATCAAAAACGTTAAGAACTAATCTCTCTCAGAATCATGAGAGAAAGGGAAATGAACCACAAAAATGGTTCTCCAAGCAAGAAGTAAGATTGCACTTGCCTTCTCCTGCTGCTGGTCGGTGGTGGAGAGTAATGAGAGGAAGAAGAAGAAGTAATGGTGAGAATGAAGTAATGAGGAGAGAGAAAGAGAGGGAAGCTTTAAATAGGAAGGGGTGGTAGGTGGGAGCTAGTGGGCCGGGTTTAAGGGGAGTCATCCAAGGCCAAACCCGAAAGCAACGTAAGGAGGTAAAAGCAGAAAATAAATGCAGGAAAAATACAGGTAATAAAATTTCAGGAAATTAATTAACATAAAAATTTAAAGAGCAGATAATTAATTAACATAAAAATTTAAGGGAATTTAAATACAAACTAATACATGATAAATACTAAATAAATACTCATGAGTTGTACATGTATAAAAATATGCATTCTGGGAACGGGGAGTGACATCTCTACCCACCTTAGAAAAAATTCCGTCCTCGAAATTTCAAATCCAAGCAGGATAGAAATATCGGGGCTAAACTAATACACGCAATTCTAGTGAGCAAGCAATCATTATTACCATATCAAAAGCAAGTACTATATATGTAAATCCATCAATCTACGATATCAAGTAGCTCTACCCATAAAGCGATAAGCATGAGAAATCAAGACAATTAAGGTATACAGAAAGAGATATACCTTGTGAGTCAAACAGGTGTGGATACCGTGATCGGATATCATCCTCACGTTCCCATGTTGACTCTCCCAAGGAGTGATGACCCCAAGCAACACGGACAAGACTAATTGTTCGGTTCTTGAGTATCTTCTCTCTTCGGTCCAAAATGGACACAGGCTGTTCCTCGTAAGACAGGTTGGTACCAACAACCAGCTCAGAATGATCGAGGACATGGCTTGGGTCCGATACATACCTACGTAATTGAGATACATGAAACACGTCATGCACCTCTCGTAACGAAGGTGGGAGGGATAAACGATAAGCAACATCGCCTATCCGATCAAGAATAACGAATGGGCCCACGTACCGCGGACTCAATTTCCCGCGAACGCCAAATCTAATGACCCTACGAGTAGGTGAGATCCGCAAGAATACGTGGTCCCTAACAGAGAATTCTAACGGCCTACGATGCTGGTCCGCCCAATGACGATGTCGATCCTGCGCAACTCGAAGTCGCTCTTTAATTCCTTTAACTACTTCAACCGTCTGAACAATCATTTCCGGGCCTAGCATCTTCCTCTCCCCGATATCATCCCATGCAAGCGGTGACCTGCACTTCTTACCATATAACGCTTCAAATGGCGCCAGCTGGATACTGGCTTGATAACTATTGTTGTATGAGAACTCGACCAAGTGCAGGTGACTCTTCCAAGATCCTCCAAAATCTAAAGTGCAAGCTCGTAACATGTCTTCTAAAATCTGAATCATTCTTTCTGATTGCCCATCCGTCTGCGGATGGTAGGCCGTGCTAAATCTTAACTTGGTACCCAGACTATGATGTAAGCTCTTCAAAAAATGTGATATAAAGCGGGTATCTCGATCCGACACAATACTGACAGGGACTCCATACTGTCTGACTATCTGTTGCATATACAACTCTGCCAACTTTTCTGTAGATTGTCCTACTCTGAAAGGAAGAAAGTGTGCTACCTTCGTAAGCCGATCTACTATCACCCAAATAGCATCCTTACCACTTGGTGATCTTGGTAAACCGGTCACAAAGTCCATTGTAATATGCTCCCATTTCCATTCTGGGATAGGAAGCGGTTGCAATAACCCAGCTGGCCTCTGCTGTTCTGCCTTCACTTGCTGACATACCAAGCAACGAGAAACAAATCTAGCTATCTCCCTCTTCATCCCGTTCCACCAGAAATGCTGCTTGATATCTTGGTACATCTTGGTCCCTCCAGGATGAATAGAATACTGAGAACTGTGAGCTTCTGCCATAACTTCCTGTCTGATATCTCCACTAGGCACACATAGACGTGATCCAAACCTAAGTGTACCATCTTCATGAATTCTCATCTCCTTCTTGAGTCCTGACTCACACTCTGCCCTAAGCTTCTGAATCCTTGGGTCTTGTGCCTGAGCTGCCTTGATCCTGCTTACCAAGTCGGATTGAACTTGCAGACTCGTTAGAACTCCTACATCACTAGGAAGTATAACTTCGATGCCCATCTCCTGAAGGTCTTCTAAGATATGCTTCTGCGTTGTTAACATAAATGCGCCGCCTCTCATGCTAAGAGCATCTGCTACTACATTAGCCTTGCCTGGGTGATACTGAAGCTCCACGTCATAATCCTTGATCAACTCCAACCATCTTCTCTGCCTCATGTTTAGTTCCTTCTGAGTAAAGATGTACTTCAGACTTTTATGGTCTGTGTACATCTCCACTCGATCACCATATAATTAATGTCTCCAAAGCTTCAGAGCAAACACTACTGCCGCTAACTCCAAATCATGAGTTGGGTAATTCTTCTCGTGGTCCCGAAGTTGCCTAGATGCACCTGCAACACTTTCCGGAGGTGGTCCTCATGCTCCTCTTCACTAGCTGAGTATACGAGAATGTCGTCAAGAAACACAACGACAAAGTGGTCTAAGTATGGCATAAAGATACGATTCATCAAATCCATGAATATTGCTGGAGCATTGGTCAAACCAAACGGCATTACTAAGAACTCATAATGCCCATACTTCGACCTGAACGCTGTCTTGGGAATATCTTCTTTTCGAACCCTCACCTGATGGTACCCTGAACGAAGATCTATCTTGGAGAAAACTCTGGCTTTGCTCAACTGATCAAATAAGTCGTCGATCCTGGGTAATAGGTACTTATTCTTCACGGTTGCCGCGTTAAGCTTCCTATAGTCAATGCATAATCTGGATGACCCATCCTTCTTCCCCACAAGTACCACTGGTGCTGCCCACGGTGATACACTAACTTGGATGAACTTCTTCTCCTTCAATTCCTCTATGTGCTCATATACCTTGGCCTGCTCCGAATCCGCCATTCTGTAAACCCGATCTGATATCGGTTTAGTTCCTGGTGCCAATTCTATGCTGAACTCAATATCTCTAACTGGTGGTAGACCTGGAAGTTCTTCGGGAAATATATCTAGAAATTCTTCAACTACCTTCGGAATCTGAAATTCCTCCATTGCCGTTACTACTCCCTGCTCTGGTTGAGTTGCCTCTGATCTGACTAAGGTGAATCTCTTCATGCCTGGAATATCAAAAGATACACTCCCTCTACGACAATTTATTGTCGCATGACTGTCTTTCAGCCAGTCCATGCCTAAGATAACGTCGAAATTTCCAACAGGAAATTCTATCAACCGGGCGGGTAAGGAATGCCCGCAAACTACAACGTTACATGATAAAATAACTCTACTAACTCCTACGAGCCCATTACCAGTGAGTATATTTAACCTCCCTGGCAATGCCTCGAACTCTATTCCTAGTCGTGTCGCAAATCGTGCAGATATAAATGAATGGGATGCTCCCGAATCAAACAATGCTACTGCGGGATATGAGGCGACGAGAATGTTACCTGCCACAACATCTCCCGATGCCAATGCCTCCTCCAAGGACAGAGTGAATGCTTGCCCTCGACCTCCTTGCTGATTTCCTTGCTGCGGCCTAGCCTGATGCTGTTGCTGGCCCCTTCCTTGATGATGCTGGGGTGGTCTATGTTGGTGTTGCTGTATCGACGGCCCCTGCTGCCGAAACATCTGAGCCTGCGGTACTAACGGACGCTGTGCCAACGGCCTTACTGCCACTGCTGGTCCTCGATACTGCCCTGCCCCTGGTGCTGGCAGAGCAAGAAACTGTTGCCCTGGTCCTCCTGCCCTCGAATTCATGGGACATGTGGTAACCCGATGATCTGGATTTCCACATATCAGACACAGTCCATTCAATGTCCGACACACATCTCTAGTGTGTCCCATCTTCCCACAATAAGTGCAGCCCGCCGGGGGTTGCTGGTTCTTCCTCTGTTGCTGTTGCTGCTGCCTGGGTGGTACTGGTCCTCGTATCGCCACATCGTGGATACGAATGCCAGTGGGTGGTGCTGTTGTTCGGGGCGCTGCTCCCCCTCCTCCTTCAATCTGACTGTGGGATCTCTTCTGACCCCCAATCCTAGTCGCAAGCCTCTGAATGGTGAGCTCATGCCTTCGAGTTGTTGTCAATACTTCATCAAAAGTCTGGTAATTGTGCCCCTCTATCAATTGCAAGAGTTCAAGATGAAACCCTTGCTGAAACCTCATGGCCCTCTGGCGCTCTGTTGCTACCATCTCTGGGGCGAATCTACTCAATCTGCAGAACTTCGCTGCATAAGCATCTACCGTCTTGCCGGCCTGCCTGAGGTTGATAAGCTTCTGTTGTAGCTCAAACTGTGCCACAATCCCATAGTACTTGGTCTTGAATCTTGCTGTGAAATCGTCCCAAGCCACAGGACGTCTGATGCCCACTTCCTCTGATTTCCACCAATCACGTGCGAGATTCTGAAGTAACAATTTCACTAGACCCACACGTTCTTCTGCCGGTACCTCAGCTGCTGTCAGAATAGCTTTAATATCCTTAAGCCATGCATCTGCCGAGATGGCATCCTCCGTACCCTCGAAACAGCGGGGGTTGTACTTGCAAAACCTGACTGATGCTCCTGAATCAGCCCTCACTCCTCTTTCCAATGCTGTCTGCAATCCTTGGTTGAGTAGCACATTCTGCTCTTGTAGCTGAATGTGCATGCGTTGCTGGGCCAACATCTGATGTTGCTGAGTAGCCATCATTCCTCTCATGATCTCCAGAAGGGCTGGTGTGTCCACTTGGGTAGGTGGAACTGTTGGTGGTGGTGGAACATCCGGATACTGCGATCCAGCTGCTGCTTCCACTATCACTTCTTCCTGGGTAGCCTTCTGAGGTGAGACTGGCCCTTGTTGCTGACCAACAGGATCAGGTTGTCCATGTTGCCCCTGCTGTTGCTGCCCAGCTCTGACCGATGCGGACGAAGGGCCCCTAAGAAAAGGGACAAGAGAACAATCAAACAACCGGACACGAAGGATCAATGAAGTCAAAGGATGCCGGAATGTCAAACAAGGGTTGAGAATAACGAATCATGAGATCAAGGGGGAAACACGTGTGATTGAGACATCCTATAAATCAAACACCCCACAAGTCTGAAATCAGACCTGCATGGGCCACCACTAAAACCTTGTCACGCCCCAGAACCAGAATATTGGAGAGCGGGGGAATGACTCAGCCAGCTACGTATTATGGGTAGATGAATACCGTATAATACGATCAATGCTGTCTAACCAGACGAGGGGGTGCATACTACATAAGGGTCTTACTATGGTCATTTCACATCTATTGTCTCAATCATTCAAGCAAGAAACAGTAATAGAGAACATGTAAGATAAAGCAGCAAGGCATCCCAAACGCTCAGTCAAAATGTTCTTGAGATCTGACTTTTCAAAACATAGTCAGATGATATAGCAAGTATACACAATTGTTATCAGCTGCAGTCTGACTTAATTACAATTATGTAAAAGTAAGTACAAGACAATCCGACTAACATGTCGGTGCCAAACGGCTAAGTATAAAGGTAAATAACAAAACGAGCGGTGAAGTAAGGAACCCACTCGAGTCCTCCTGCAATCATTCCCCTAGTGTTGACCATCTTGGAGGTAGAAGTAAGCTGGATCCTCGGAGACCGGCTCTAAATCTGGCCATACAAAACCAGAGAGGTTAGACCTCTAATAGCAAGTACCACAAGGAAGGACGATATGAAGGATTAAACCAGTAAGTAAAAGAATATAATAATAGATCTCTGCTTGCTACTAGGATTCACATCACATCACGACACTCCGAACCAACCTCCCAACCAAACAAGGACAGAAGTTGGCCCGTCATGTCCTGACATTCTGATTATCCCGGTTAGGTAACAGAGTAGTACAGTACACAAACAAATCATCTTGATCGGCCAATCAAATTCTACGGCTTACTATTGTGAGTCCCAAGTTATCCTGGAATAATGCAATAAAGATTCCTCAGTTCTTACTATGTGCGAGCAAGGCTAGTCTATCCAGTCAATCATGTGCGCCATGCATGAATTAGACGAGTCCTAGCAGGACGCCCGTCAATATACAATATACAATAATAAAAAAAGCAGATACTGTTCCCTGCCCGTGTGGCAGATTTACAGTATCTGTGGGAACCAGCCGGCCCGTCGGGTACTACTCGTTCCAAGGGGGCTGCCATGTAAGAACTCGGAATCCATTCTCTCCATGCAATCATTATTATATTTAACTTAATAGTCTCTACGTTGAGTGAATTTCCATGCCGTGGATCATGGTCATTCAATGAGTACTTTCGTACGGGGTACGATATGCACAACCCTACAACGATACCAGTGCGGTTAGGTTGCAGGTTTTACATAGCGTAATGCAACAATCAAATCTAACCACGGAGTAATCATGCCTTGACCATAAAGTACACATGCTGGTTTTTGCAATCTAACCACGGAGTAAGATTGCACTTGCCTTCTCCTGCTGCTGGTCGGTGGTGGAGAGTAATGAGAGGAAGAAGAAGAAGTAATGGTGAGAATGAAGTAATGAGGAGAGAGAAAGAGAGGGAAGCTTTAAATAGGAAGGGGTGGTAGGTGGGAGCTAGTGGGCCGGGTTTAAGGGGAGTCATCCAAGGCCAAACCCGAAAGCAACATAAGGAGTAAAAGCAGAAAATAAATGCAGGAAAAATGCAGATAATAAAATTGCAGGAAATTAATTAACATGAAAATTTAAAGAACAGATAATTAATTAACATAAAAATTTAAGGGAATTTAAATACAAACTAATACATGATAAATACTAAATAAATACTCATGAGTTGTACATGTATAAAAATACGCATTCCGGGAACGGAAAGTGACACACAGCTTGTAAAATGGGCTTGAAGGCATTTTGATAGTGTGTCTTTGTAAACCTACCATAAAGTTTTATGCTATTAGTTCAAAGAGAAATTTACTAGGCATCTAACTTTTGGTTCAAAGGAGGTTCACTGACTGGAAAACTATCAGGTAACAACGGATACTTGTTCTCTGGAGCATGGAAGGGATACGGACCCATAACCACTGTTGTCTACTATGTATTTTCTGCCGAAAAAACAGATCCTGTGGAAGGTTGGCGTAAACGCCTTAATGAGTTCTCATGCAGAGTGAATGTCTGGTATGCTTTACAGGAAGCACGGTAGAGCAGCACTACAAGGAGTGAAACTCCATGCTACAGTGGGGTGACTCCACCATGAGGTTCCCAGGTCTGGGGTAATGCCTCAGCTTTGCAAGCCAAGTCATAGCGGCGTAGCACCACAAATAGACAGGTAGCCTAATGATGTATGACATAATTAAAGAGTTGTAGACAGCACTACAAAGGGGAGGATGGCCCCATGTTACAGTGGCACGACACCACGATGAGGTAACCAGGTAGGGGTAAAGCCTCGGCCTTGCAAGCCATGTCGTTGCGGCGTAGCACCGCAAGGAAGCCTTAGGCTTCATGCTGAGTAGATTGGCACTACAAAGAGGCTGAGACCTCATGCTACAGTATTATGACACTACGATGAGGTTCCCAGGTAGGGATAATGCCTCGACTTCAGGCCATGTTATAGCGGCGTAGCACCGCAAGGAAGCGCAAGGCTTCATGCCATGTCTCTTTAATAAAGAACTCGCATATAGTGTATGGAAAGAGATATCAGGCCGTCTCTTGAGGGTAAAATTATAGACGCCCAAAATTATACACTGAAACTAGGCTGACACAGGACCTTTAATGTGCAGCAAGAAGCACACGTAACTACACTTTGTGAGTGGAAAGAATTACAATTGTGGTGCATAATTCAAGGCGTAGTCCATTCTTGTATCACATTGTTATTTAACCCATGCGGTAAGATTCAAGTCGTCATCGAAATCTATCCTATTGCAAAATGGACAGTTACTGTAGGGAACGCTCAACCCTGGACACATATATATATTGTGATATATGGGGGATTGTTGGTGCTTTCTTTACATGGAGAGAGCTTGCTCTCAACATGCCATGTAAAAGTTTAGTCCCACATCGAAAATGCACCATGAGTTATCTCAATATATATACTTGGTTGTGTTTTTGAGAGATGCACATGGGGTGGTAACCCTAAGAAGGGAACCATGTGGGTGATTTTACTAGGAGGTAAGAATAAGGCTCCAAGGATTAAGCATTAATGCTTTTGTCATTCTCTTGGATTAATTCCATTTGGAGCTAAGCCCCAAAGGGGCTTAGCGACTCGGACTCGGACTCGGACTCGGGCTCGGACTCGAACTCGGACTCAGGCTCATGGACTCGAACCAGACTGACTGTGCAGACTACAAGTCGGTTATGGAAAGACTGACTTAATGCGATTAATTCAGATCCACTTTTTGTGGGATTTAATTCAATCTTTCCATAAGATTTGAATTAATTTCGTTGCCATCTTTGTGGAATTTAATTCAATTTTTCCATAAGATTTGAATTAATTTTGTTGCTATCTTTGTGGGATTTGAATTAATTTCGTTGCCATCTTTGTGGGATTTGATTCAATCTTTCCATAAGATTTGAATTAATTTCGTTGCCATCTTTGTGGGACTTAATTCAATCTTTCCATAAGATTTGAATTAATTTCATTGCTATCTTTGTGAGATTTAATTCAATCTTTCCATAACTGAAAAGACGGTTAGGGTTTCCACCCTATCTCTATATATACTATCTTCTAGCCTCTTTTGTGAAAAAACTACGAATTTTATAAGTCAGAAAAGAGAGAGAAAGAGAGGGAGTTGCTGCCGTCATTGCAAGTCCATCCGAGGAGTCAGAACAGAGGTGACTTCGAGCGTTCCACAAGTTATTCAACTTGCTGGTTCCTGGAAGCAATTCGTGTGGGGCGAATCTTGCTTTGAGCAACGGTGTTTTGACACCCCAGCAACTTTTCTTCATCTCATCTTTTTCTACATTATTGTAACTCGTTCTGTCCCAATTGCAACACGTTTGCAAGGAAGAACGAGAGATCTTCTCTTCTCTATTTTCCTCCTTCATATTATAATCTGGCTATTTGGTTTTTTGCTTCATCGTAGATCTTGAGTTTGATCACTGCAAAATTTTTTGTGTGACATCTCAGATCTCGATTGCATCAGTTTTCTATCTTTGGTCAAGCCCCGGGATTAACAAGCCGCAACCGCCTTCATAATCTCGAATCCTTGGACCCACGGGAGTCGATCTGTTGTCCTATATATTTTGTGCCAGTTTTTCTTTTTCCTATATAGAATTGCTGTTTTTTTTAAGTTTTCATGGTTTTCTGGATTACTAGTTATTTATAAGAGACATAACTGGTACATAATATCTGAGACAACTGATATAGTGTTCGAAAGTTATTATTTTGCATATAAACCTCTTAAAGATACCTTTTTTTGTAAGAGCATCATAAATATTATTGTAGTTTGTTAGTTTTGTCTTTGTAAAGTATACTTCTCATGGGAAAAAAAAAGAAGAAGAACATTTATAGATTAAAGGAAAATTATTACAACATAGAACAATCAATATATGTTATACAAGCTACTACTAGCTATCAACATGGAGCCAAAAACTCATATACACATAAATACAAACTTTTTTTTTCTTCTGGGCGTGCAGGTCAGAGGGGCCCAACATACCAAGCTTAAAAAATCCCAATTTTGTATTCGTAAAGCAAATCGAGACAACGATGGGATCATGGGAGGACAAGTTGATTAATCAACCTTATTTAGATGGTTGTTTGCAATTAATAAATACTAGTATTTATACACGTGTATTATACTTATTTTATTCTTATTTGGAAAGACTAAATAGCAGTTCTTTCAACAACAAAAGTTTATCCATAATTATCTAATTTTTCATGTTAAATTTAGTAAACAATTTTAGTAAATAAATATAGGTAAGAATATTTTTGGAACAAAAGTTTAGTAAAGACTAAATAGCAGTTCTTTCACAAAAAAACAATAGTTTATACATAATTAACTAATTTTCCATGTTAAATTTAGTAAACAATTTTAGTAAATAAATATAGGTAAGAATATTTTTGGAACAAAAGTTTATCTCCACATTGTAACGTCCCAAATGTTGTACCCCGCCCGAGGCCCAGTTGCATAACCTTTTCGCGGACCAAGGTTATGCGGGAAGCTTCTACAACATTCTAGAAGATGGCGGAAGGCTCTAGAAGATTGTGGATATCTCCGGAAGGCCCAAGATCGTTCTAGGAGGCCCAAGAAGCTTCTGGAAGGCCCTTGAAGTGTCCTTTTATGTTGCTAGAGAATAAACCTGGAATATGCCATTCCAGTTATGGTAGAATGTAATAATCCTTAGAATATTCCTTCCAGGACTTTCCTTGTATTGCTCTATGAGCACTTATAAAAGGGGAGGCTCTCATTTGTTCCTCACCACCTAAAAATTGTAAGCATTCTCCAAGTCAATAAAGAGAACCTTACGAGTCCATCTTTGCTCCACTATTCTAATCTTCTTAGCGATCTAGCTAAGGCGGGTTGGGAAGGCTTGCACGAGTCTTTGAGGAGAAAGACAGTGCGCCGTACGGGACGAAGTGCTAGCAAAAATACTAAGTCCGTGACAAGTGGTATCAGAGCAAAGGTTCGATCGCCGTCATGTCTTCGACCGAAGCCATCATCAACGAGGAACCGGCACAACCCTCATCGCCTAAGGAGAAGGCGAAGACCTCGAGGAAGGGCAAGAGCAAGGAACCGTCGGTGGAACGGGCTCTTGGCGAGTTGGCTGGCCGGATTGAGATGCTGGAGAAAGGCGTGACGGGCGTCGAGTATCAAGTGGAGCAGAACCAAATGGCTCACAAGGAATTCGCCCATGGTTTGGAGGCGGATGTCGCCACGGCTATGACGGAGTTCCGAGAGCATCTTCGCGAGATGCAGGCCGAGTTCGAGGAGGAACGAAAGGCCACAAAGGCGGAGATTGCTGAACTACGCAAGGAGCTACAAACCAAGGCGGAGGTCCTCGAGAGGGCCATTGCTGGTGGTCCGACTCCGAGGAGGAAGTCGACGCAGAGCTGGGTGAAGTATCCAGAACCCAAATCCTTCACTGGCGTACGAGACGCGAAGGAGGTGGATAACTTCATCTGGAATGTCGAGCGTTACCTGAAGGCGGTCCGCATCGCAGATGAGACCGACAAGGTAAACACAGCGTCCCTATATTTTTCTGATGATGCTATACTGTGGTGGCGATGCAGGTGCATTGATATAGAAAAGGGACTCTGCAAGATCGAGACTTGGGAGGATCTCAAGAAGGAGATCAAGTCTCAATTCTACCCGAAGAATGTGGAGTATGTCGCAAGACGGAGTTTGTGTCAACTCAAGCACACCGGAACGATCAAGGAGTATGTGGCAGAGTTCACCCGTCTGATGCTCACCATTTCCAGTATGGACGAAGAGGATCGGCTGTTCGCGTTCCTGGAGGGTCTACTGTCACGACCCGCTACCCAAATTGTTGGGTCAGGCCGAGTCATGCCCAGCCTACGTTGAGATAAAACGTAGTAAGCTGTTCTAAAGACAACATGATAAGACTAAATGTGCTAACAGTTCTATAAGTGAAGAAGAATCATAAATGCTCCAAACACAAAAATCATCTCATATAGTAAAATGTCCAAGTACAAGTGAACTGAAATGTAAAACTGGATACATGTCCAGTTACAAAATGTATAGTCTAATACGTGACTACCCTCAAAAGTCTAATAATGCAAAAGACAACTAGACGAGGTTTCCCGCAGGAACATTCTCGTAAGGCAGAGCCGGGTCCTCGGCAGTAACTCCATAATAGGTGTCGCAGAGTAACTCCTCCTCAGTAAGGATACCTACAACGTTACCTTTCAGGACGGGAGCAAGTACTAAATCTAACAAACTAGAATATGAGACATGAAAATGAACATGAGAGGAATAACTGGAAAGCATGGCATCACATAGTCTATCATGGCAAGGACACATATGTCATAGAGACAGATGTATATGTAATGTTTAAAACTGTAGTAGGTACGTGATCGGTCAATAGATGTATAATGTACTGAGGCACAATGTAAATAAAATGTACATACGTACAAGTGCACAAGCATAGGTGTACATCCGTACAGAAATACGGGATAATGGCCTACGGCGCAGATTCATATAGAATGAACTTTGCTCGGTACGATAATGGGGGCATGATCACGCACTCAACTACCAGTTTCTCCATAACCCATATTCTATCATGTGAGAGATACATAAAAACTGTTCTAAGCATGGTAGTAACTGGAAGTACGACATGTAGAGATCTAACTTGCTACCCCAAGGATCAGCATTTAACATGGTGGGGTTTGCAGTTCATTTATGTGACAATATGTAAAGTTCATAGAAAGTACTTGCCTCTAGCAAAGCAAAGCAAAACAAGCTGCGATAAAAGTGCTATGGATGTCCGGTAACTCGTCACTGTAGAAGTAAATACAATAACTTAGTTTTTACACTAAGCTAAAATACTAGGACACTAATTGGTGAAACATGACTTGTGACTGGGCACCTAGCCAAAAATGATGACTTTGGCATAGGAGACCAATGTGGGGCGACATTCTACTTTAACTAACTTTCTAGGGTCTTTACACTAGTGAGGGGTGAGGTTCAACACGGCTAAAACTCAAAATAACCCAAAAAGCTACAAGTCATAATTAATCAATAAATAAATCAAAAGACCATTGTGTTCTAACAATTTTAGAGATAGACAAAAAGCCTAGTTTTGTTTAAAGTAAAGTACCAAAGTGATCCTTGTTAATCATAGAAATTTATTATAATTTTTCTGGAATTTATTAACCAGTACAAGTATTTTATAAAAATCAGTTTTCCTAAGTATACAGAAAATGAGTTTTGTTTTCATATGCCAAACTAGTGGCAAAACAGTAAATTAAATACTACAAAAATTATACTAAATTAGCTAACTTAACATAGTATCTAAATACTATTTTTCCATAATTTTAGCAGTACTTTAAGTATTTTTAGAAAATCAAAAACAGCATTGCACACAATAATTAATTATCTGCGTATTTTGTCCATGTATATAATTTGAACCAAAGTTCAAATACAGGACCCAAGGCCATGAATCAAGTCCAATATGACTTGCACAGGTCTTGAATATGTGAAAACACATTTGAGACCAAAAATCCATGCTAGGCCTGGACACCAAATGGTTGCAGTAATTTAAATATACAGAAAATACAAAGTGGTAGAAATAAATATTAATATTTTATCCATGTGAAAACTTACAAAATAGTCATAAAATATGACAAGTAATATCTACATATATTTAAAATATACATATATAAATATTACATAAATTACTTAGGCTAAAATAATTATGTATACATATATATATACATATAACATATATGCATATATATAGAACATACATATATATACATAAAGAAATAATATATAATATATACACAAATATAATAAAATAGAGTACTAAATAGAAAATATACATATGTATATACATAAAACAGTATGTATAATAATACATATATATATATATATACAAATATAATTATATATATATATATATATATATATATAAAATATATATATATATATATATATATATATATATATATATATATATATATATATATATATAAATCAAAAGAAAAGGAAAAGGAAAAAGAAAAGGAAAAGAAACAACAGCAGCACAGCTCGAACCCGAGCTGCTGCGCGCGAGGGGGGGGGGGTTTAGAATAGGACGGGCTGTCCAGGGGGTCAGCCCATCAGTTGTGTTAGGATTAGGGTCCTTGTTTATTTTATTTCTGTTTAGGTTAGTTTTATATAAAAAAAATATAGTTTCGATCCTGTGTCCAGACAGTTAAGGACACAGGTAACAACGTGTCCGTGCTACGCACGACACGTACGAACACAAAAACTCGTGTCCACACACTGGACCAGTGTCTCCGTGTCCTGGCGAACCACATATGTTTATTAGGGACACGGACGACACGAAGTGGGCTTTGTTACTCACGTGTCCGGTCGATCGGGGGTTTTCGAAGGAGCTCGACGGCGACTGAGGCGTTGTGGTGGTGGCGCGTCGGTGGCACTGGGCGCGGCTCAGCGCGGCGCGCCTGATGGTGGTGGTTGCGGGCTGTGAGGGTCGACGGTGAGGCGGAGCGAGGGAGACGATCGGAGTTAGGGTTCCGATTTGGGTTTCGGGGAAGAACGGGGCGGCGGTTGGCTGAGATGGGTTGGGGTGGTGGTGGTTTAGTCGGGGGGGCTGCGGGGGTTTAAATAGAGGGGTTAGGGCGGTCGTAGGTCGGTCGGGCAGCCGGAAACGGCGGGGGCTGCCCGTCGGCGTGGCAGTCGTCGGTCGGGGGGGGGTCAACGAGAGTAGGTGAGGAGAGAGAGAGTCTGGTCGGGGGGGGGGGGGGTTTGGGTAGTTTAGCACTAGGGCCCTTAGGAATTAGGTTATTGCATAAAGGCTTTAACAGTGGTTAAATGCAAAATAATATTTGCATTCCTCAATTTCAAACAATTTACTAATTACAAACTGATATAAAAACATTTCAAAAAATTGTAAAATGATATTAAAACTTTTTAGAAAATTACAGATCAATATTTTTTGTATTAAAAATTTATTTAAAAATTATTTAAAATCATTTAAAATTTCTAGAAAATTCCTAAAAATTCCTAAAAATTCCTAATAATTATTTAAGGCTATAAATGACATAAAAATTTAATTAGCACTAATTTAACTAAAATTTGAAAAACAGGGGCTTACAAGTCTTCCCTCCTTAAAAAATTTCGTCCTCGAAATTCACAAGGATCGAAGACCCGACAATATTCCAACATAGCAAGCAATACAACAAAATGACTAAGGCTGCGATCGAAACTAACCTCTAAGGTATCAAGCGGGAACGGGTGGTTCCCTCGCAGCGGTTGGATCGAACAAGTAAGGGTATCTCTCCCTCATGTCCGACTCCCTCTCCCAAGTAGATTCACCTGGGGAGTGACGGCTCCAAGCTACTCGCACTAGGGGTATAACCTTGTTCCTCAGCCTCTTCTCTCTCATGTCTAATATCTCCACTGGCTGCTCAGAAACTGTAAGGCTCGGTCCGACCTCCAACTCTGAATGATCTAGCACATGACTGGGGTCTGGAACATATCTCCTCAGCTGAGATACGTGAAAGACATCGTGAACTCCTGCTAGGTTGGGTAGAAGTGCAACCCTGTAAGCTACCTCTCCGATCCTGCCAAGTACCTCGAACGGCCCGATGTATCTGGGCTCAGCTTCCCTCCTCGTCCGAACCGGATCGTCCCTCTAGTAGGTGATATCTTCACTAGCACCATATCACCGTCTGCGAACTCCATCGGTCTGCGACTAGCATCAGCCCAGTATTTCTGCCTATCCTGAGCTACTCTGAGCCTGTCTCTGATCATCCCGACTTTTTCTGCTGCATCCGTGATCATCTCTGGCCCAAGCATAACTCTGTCTCCGACATCATCCCAAAAGAGCGGTGTGCGGCATCGTCGTCCATATAGCGCCTCGAAAGAAGACATACCAATACTGGCCTGGTAGCTGTTGTTGTATGAAAACTCTATCAAGTGCAGATGGCTCTCCCATGATCCTCCGAAGTCCAGTACGCAGGTCCTCAGCATATCCTCCAGTGTCTGTATCGTCCCCTCGGACTGCCCATCTGTCTGCGGGTGGTACGCCATACTGAACTTGAGCCTACTGCCCAACTCCTCCTGCAAGCTCCTCCAGTAGTGGGATGTGAATCTGCTGTCTCTGTCTGACACGATGCTCACCGGCACTCCGTGTAGGTGAACTATCTGCTGCATGTATAGCTCCGCCAACTTCTCGGTGGAAAGCCCCACCTTGAAGGGTATGAAGTGCGCACACTTCGTCAGCCTGTCTACGATGACCCAAATGGCATCCTTCCATCCTTGGGAACGAGGAAGCCCTGAAACGAAGTCCATCGTAATATGTTCCTACTTCCACTCGGGAATGGGTAATGGCTGCAACAAGCCTGCTGGCCTCTGGCGCTCTGCCTTGACCTGCTGGCAAACTAGGCATCTCGAGATGAAACGTGATATATCCCTCTTCATCCCGTGCCACCAAAGATGTTCCCGCAAGTCACGGTACATCTTGTTAGCACCAGGGTGAATAGAATATCTCGATCGGTGTGCCTCCTGCAAGACTGCCTCTACTAGCTCTCCCTTCGACACGCACAATCGGCTGCCATGTCTCAAGGATCCATCCTCTGCTATAGTGAAGTCATCCAGTAATCCAGCTAATGCCTGGGGTCGAAGTCTGCGAAGGCTCTCATCTGTAGACTGTGCCTCCCGGATCTGCTCCATCAAACCTGACTGAATGTCAAGCGCCATCATCTGTATCACTGATCCCGGCCGAACTAGCTCGATACCGAGCTTCTCCAGATCCTCCCGCAAATGCCGATCAATCATCAGGTACCATGCCATCGGATGCCTGCTCAGCGCATCCGCCACCACATTTTGCCTTCCCGGGGTGATACTGTAAATCGATGTCGAAGTCCTTCATCAACTCCAACCATCGTCTTTGTCTCATGTTCAGCTCTTTCTGTGTGAACACATACTTCAAGCTTTTGTGGTCAGTAAAGATTTCCACACGCTCTCCGTATAAGTAATGTTTCCATAACTTGAGTGCAAAGATCACAGCAGCTAACTCGAGGTCATGGGTAGGATAATTCCGCTCATGAGTTCGCAATTGCCTAGATGCATAAGCAATCACTTTCCCATGCTGCTGTAGGACACATCCTAGCCCCTTCCCAGAAGCATTACTGTATATGGTGAAACCTCCAGAACCTGAAGGTAATGTCAGAACTGGAGCGGTCGTCAGCCTCCTCTTCAGCTCCTCAAATGCTGTCTGGCAGTCCTCTGACCAAATGTACTCTGCGTCCTTCTGCGTCAGCTTCGTTATGGGTTCAGCTATCCTAGCAAAGTCCTGGACGAACTTTCTATAATAGCCTGCTAAACCCAGAAAGCTCTTGATCTCTGAAACTGACGTCGGAGCCTTCCATGTCTCAACTGCAGTAATCTTCCTGGGATCCACCGAGATTCCATCTCCAGTGATTACATGGCCGAGAAACTCCACTCGGTCTAAAAAGAACTCGCACTTCGACAATTTGGCAAACAATCTCTCCTGCCTCAGAATCCCCAAAACTATCCGCATGTGCTCTGCATGCTCCTCTGGCGTCTTCGAGTATATCAGGATGTCGTCGATAAACACTACGAAGAACTTATCCAGATACTAGTGGAATGTCTTATTCATCAGGTTCATAAAGACAGCTGGCGCATTTGTGAGACCAAATGGCATCACCAGAAATTCGTACTGCCCGTACTTCGTGTTGAACGCCGTCTTCTGGATGTCTGCTGGCCTAACCTTCACCTGGTGGTAACCGGATCTCAAGTCTATCCTGGAAAACACCTTCGCCCCGCTCAACTGGTCGAACAAATCATCTATCCTGGGCAGAGGATATTTGTTCTTGATAGTGATGGCATTCAAGGTCCGGTAGTCAATACACAACCGGACTGTACCATCCTTCTTAGGCACAAAGAGCACTGGTGCTCCCCATGGAGAAGCACGGGATCGAATGAAACCCTTTTTCGATAGGTCATCAATCTGCTCTTTCATCTCTATGGCCTCCTTGAGATTCACTCTATAGCAAGCCCAGGATACTGGTGATGAACCCGGCACTAAATCTATAGTGAATTCCACATCTCTGTCAGGTGGAAGCCCTGGAAGATCCTCTAGGAATACATCCATAAACTTCCTAATGATAGGGTGTGGCGGTGCTGCGTCCCCGACTGTAGCACAACAGTTCGGCTCTAGGCTGATCTCCGGCCCTGTCCTTCTGACACTGAATGGTGCTGTGCCTGGGGGACTGAACAAAATACTACCCTCATGGCAATCTATAGATGCATGGGCATAGCTAAGCCAGTCCATCCCCAATATGATATCATAACCGGGGAGTGGCATCACAAAGAATCGCCCCTCGAACTCTCTCCCGGCTATCATAATAGAGCATCTATAGCTAGCTCTAATAGGCACTGGTCCTCCTCCCGTCATTACTCTACTAATCTTTGCAGTAGGTGTAGATACTAAGTGATGTTCATGCATAAACTCTAATGACAGGAAGCTATGAGATGTACCAGAATCGAACAAGCATAGAGCTAGAAAAGTATGCAAATAAACATGACCTGTAATGACGTCAGCTAAGTAATCTGGCTCCGAAACCTGCTCCGGCTCCGGCTCAAGGGCTAGGCTATAAACCTTCCCCTGAGGTCCCTTCTGTTGCTGCAGATGCTGCCCAAACCTCTGCTGCTGAGTCGGGAGTGGTCCTCTAGGCTTCGCTGCTGGGCAGTTCCGAAGCTGATGGGTGGCAGACCCACAAAGTAAGCACTGCCCCAACCTCTTCCTGCAGATGGCGAAGTCATGACCTGGTCTTCCGCAGAAAGAACATATAGCTCCCTTCTGCTGCTGCTGCCGGGATCCCGGGGCTCTAACTGGCGGGGTCTGATGATGTGGTGTAGGGAGACGGTAAGTCTGCTGTGGCGGTGTCGGTGCTCTCTGCTGGAAAGCCTGACGCTTGGACGGTCCCTCATGATGTACAGAAGCCGGCCTCTTGCATGACAGAAGACGCTCCTCGATGCTCCTGGCTAACTCTAGGCTCTGGTAGTAGTCAGTCGTACCGTTCGCCACTATAAGAATGCCAATGTCTGGAACTAGACCATGGCAAAACCTACGGGTCATCTCCTCTGGATCAGCAACCAGACTATGAGCAAAATGGCTCAGGCGACTAAACTCTGCCGCATAGTCATCAACAGAACGGTTCTCCTGCTGGATGTTCTGGAATCGTAGCCCCATGGCTACTCTAGCAGTGGTCGAGAAGAATTTCTTCTTAAACTGGGTCTTGAACTGATCCCATGTGGCTCTCCCTCTCGCAAACAACGGCTCATTCCGGAACCAGACTCCTGCTAAGTCTATCAGCAGAAATTCTGCTGCCTCGACCTGGAGGTCATCCGACATCCTAACTCCTAGAAGCTTCCTCTCTACCGAATCTAGCCAGTCATCTGCTACTACTATGCCCTCAGTCCCTGAGAACTCCTTGGGATTCAGACCCATGAAGTCCTTGATCGTCCCCGCTCTCTGCAGTGGCTCTACAGGTGGTGGGACCACGGGACGTCCCTCAGAACGCTCCATGCTCTGGCGGAGTAGGGTAGTCTGCTCCTGATGGGTTGTTAGGAACTCCTGAATCAGTGTGAGCAGCTGGTTCCCGTCGAGTGTGACGGAAGCCTGGGTGGGTATAGTGATAGGGGGTTGTGGAAGTATCGGGTCCTGCTGGACCTGTGATGTGGAAGGTGGTTGTGGTATCTGGGTTTTGGATCTGTGGAGTGGGGGAATGTGTAGGTGGAGATGTATCAGTCAACTGGTCAGCTGACTGGATATGGAGGGCCCCATTCTCGGGGGTAACATACTGGGATGAACGAGTAAGCACCATCTAAATAAAAGTAAAAAGGACTTATAAGGGTTTGTTTAAAGTAAGCAATCATATGCAAGAAAATCTAGTTATAATAGCAAACATGTGATGTGTTTCCTATGTTGCAATCCTAGCATTCCTCTAAGTGTTCTAAGCGTCATTCCTAATATTGTCTAATTACCTTAAGTTCCTAATTGCAGGCATGATTGGTACAATAACGTAACCAAACAATTTAGTCAGGACCTGCATGGGCCACCACTAAAAACATGTCACGACCCGCTACCCAAATTGTTGGGCCAGGCCGAGTCATGCCCAGCCTACGTTGAGATAAAACGTAGTAAGCTTTTCTAAAGACAACATGATAAGACTAAATGTGCTAACAGTTCTATAAGTGAAGAAGAATCATAAATGCTCCAAACACAAAAATCATCTCATATAGTAAAATGTCCAAGTACAAGTGAACTGAAATGTAAAACTGGATACATGTCCAGTTATAAAATGTATAGTCTAATACATGACTACTCTCAAAAGTCTAATAATACAAAAGACAACTAGGCGAGGTTTCCCGCAGGAACATCCTCGTAAGGCAGAGCCGGGTCCTCGACAGTAACTCCATAATAGGTGTCGCAGAGTAACTCCTCCTCAGTAAGGATACCTACAACGTTATCCTGTCATGACGGGAGCAAGTACTAAATCTAACAAACTAGCATATAAGACATAAAAATGAACATGAGAGGAATAACTGGAAAGCATGGCATCACATAGTCTATCATGGCAAGGACACATATGTCATAGAGACAGATGTATATGTAATGTTTAAAACTGTAGTAGGTACGTGATCGGTCAATAGATGTACAATGTACTGAGGCACAATGTAAATAAAATATACATACGTACAAGTGCACAAGCATAGGTGTACATCCGTACAGAAATACGGGATAATGGCCTACGGCGCAGATTCATATAGAATGAACTTTGCTCGGTACGATAATGGGGGCATGATTACGTACTCAACTACGAGTTTCCCCACAACCCATATTCTATCATGTGAGAGATACATAAAAACTGTTCTAAGCATGGTAGTAACTGGAAGTACAACATGTAGAGATCTAACTTGCTACCCCAAGGATCAGCATTTAACATGGTGGGGTTTGCAGTTCATTTATGTGACAATATGTAAAGTTCGTAGAAAGTACTTGCCTCTAGCAAAGCAAAGCAAAACAAGCTGCGATAAAAGTGCTATGGATGTCCGGTAACTCGTCACTATAGAAGTAAATACAATAACTTAGTTTTTACACTAAGCTAAAACACTAGGACACTAATTGGTGAAACATGACTTGTGACTGGGCACCTAGCCAAAAATGATGACTTTGGCCTAGGAGACCAATGTGGGGTGACACACTACTTTAACTAACTTTCTAGGGTCTTTACACTAGTGAGGGGTGGGGTTCAACACGGCTAAAACTCAAAATAATCCAAAAAGCTACAAGTCGTAATTAATCAATAAATAAATCAAAAGACCATTGTGTTCTAACAATTTTAGAGATAGACAAAAAGCCTAGTTTTATTTAAAGTAAAGTACCAAAGTGATCCTTGTTAATCATAGAAATTTATTATAATTTTTCTGGAATTTATTAACCAGTACAAGTATTTTATAAAAATCAGTTTTCCTAAGTATACAGAAAATGAGTTTTGTTTTCATATGCCAAACTAGTGGCAAAACAGAAAATTAAATACTACAAAAATTATACTAAATTAGCTAACTTAACATAGTATCTAAATACTATTTTTCCATAATTTTAGCAGTACTTTAAGTATTTTTAGAAAATCAAAAACAGCATTGCACACAATAATTAATTATCTGCGTATTTTGTCCATGTATATAATTTGAACCAAAGTTCAAATACAGGACCCAAGGCCATGAATCAAGTCCAATATGACTTGCACAGGTCTTGAATATGTGAAAACACATTTGAGCCCAAAAACTCATGCTAGGCCTGGACACCAAATGGTTGCAGTAATTTAAATATACAGAAAATACAAAGTGGTAGAAATAAATATTAATATTTTATCCATGTGAAAACTTACAAAATAGTCATAAAATATGACAAGTAATATCTACATATATTTAAAATATACATATATAAATATTACATAAATTACTTAGGCTAAAATAATTATGTATACATATATATATACATATAACATATATGTATATATATAGAACATACATATATATACATAAAGAAATAATATATAATATATACACAAATATAATAAAATAGAGTACTAAATAGAAAATATACATATGTATATACATAAAACAGTATGTATAATAATACATATATATATATATACAAATATAATTATATATATATTTTTTTTTTGTATATAATTATATATACAAATATAATTATATACATATATATATATATATATATATATATATATATAAAATATATATATATATATATATATATATATATATATATATATATATATATATATATATATATATAAATCAAAAGAAAAGGAAAAGGAAAAAGAAAAGGAAAAGAAACAACAGCAGCACAGCTCGAACCCGAGCTGCTGCACGCGAGGGGGGGTTTAGAATAGGACGGGCTGGCCAGGGGGTCAGCCCATCAGTTGTGTTAGGATTTGGGTCCTTGTTTATTTTATTTCTGTTTAGGTTAGTTTTATATATAAAAAAATATAGTTTCGATCCTGTGTCCAGACAGTTAAGGACACAGGTAACAATGTGTCCGTGCTACGCACGACACGTACGAACACAAAAACTCGTGTCCACACACTGGACCAGTGTCTCCGTGTCCCGGCGAACCACATATGTGGATTAGGGACACGGACGACACGAAGTGGGCTTTGTTACTCACGTGTCCGGTCGATCGGGGGTTTTCGAAGGAGCTCGACGGCGACTGAGGCGTTGTGGTGGTGGCGCGTCGGTGGCACTGGGCGCGGCTCAGCGCGGCGCGCCTGATGGTGGTGGTTGCGGGCTGTGAGGGTCGACGGTGAGGCGGAGCGAGGGAGACGATCGGAGTTAGGGTTTCGATTTGGGTTTCGGGGAAGAACAGGGCGGCGGTTGGCTGAGATGGGTTGGGGTGGTGGTGGTTTAGTCGGGGGGGCTGCGGGGGTTTAAATAGAGGGGTTAGGGCGGTCGTAGGTCGGTAGGGCAGCCGGAAACGGCGGGGGCTGCCCGTCGGCGTGGCAGTCGTCGGTCGGGGGGGGGGGGGGTCAACGAGAGTAGGTGAGGAGAGAGAGAGTCTGGTCGGGGGGGGGGGGGGTTTGGGTAGTTTAGCACTAGGGCCCTTAGGAATTAGGTTATTGCATAAAGGCTTTAACAGTGGTTAAATGCAAAATAATATTTGTATTCCTCAATTTCAAACAATTTACTAATTACAAACTGATATAAAAATATTTCAAAAAATTGTAAAATGATATTAAAACTTTTTAGAAAATTACAGATCAATATTTTTTGTATTAAAAATTCATTTAAAAATCATTTAAAATCATTTAAAATTTCTAGAAAATTTCTAAAAATTCCTAAAAATTCTTAATAATTATTTAAGGCTATAAATGACATAAAAATTTAATTAGCACTAATTTAACTAAAATTTGAAAAACAGGGGCTTACAAGTCTTCCCTCCTTGAAAAATTTCGTCCTCGAAATTCACAAGGATCGAAGACCCGACAATATTCCAACATAGCAAGCAATACAACAAAATGACTAAGGCTACGATCGAAACTAACCTCTAAGGTATCAAGCGGGAACGGGTGGTTCCCTCGCAGCGGTTGGATCGAACAAGTAAGGGTATCTCTCCCTCATGTCCGACTCCCTCTCCCAAGTAGATTCACCTGGGGAGTGACGGCTCCAAGCTACTCGCACTAGGGGTATAACCTTGTTCCTCAGCCTCTTCTCTCTCATGTCTAATATCTCCACTGGCTGCTCAGAAACTGTAAGGCTCGGTCCGACCTCCAACTCTGAATGATCTAGCACATGACTGGGGTCTGGAACATATCTCCTCAGCTGACATACGTGAAAGACATCGTGAACTCCTGCTAGGTTGGGTGGAAGTGCAACCCTGTAAGCTACCTCTCCGATCCTGCCAAGTACCTCGAACGGCCCGATGTATCTGGGCTCAGCTTCCCTCCTCGTCCGAACCGGATCGTCCCTCTAGTAGGTGATATCTTCACTAGCACCATATCACCGTCTGCGAACTCCATCGGTCTGCGACTAGCATCAGCCCAGTGTTTCTGCCTATCCTGAGCTACTCTGAGCCTGTCTCTGATCATCCCGACTTTCTCTGCTGCATCCGTGATCATCTCTGGCCCAAGCATAACTCTGTCTCTGACATCATCCCAAAAGAGCGGTGTGCGGCATCGTCGTCCATATAGCGCCTCGAAAGGAGACATACCAATACTGGCCTGGTAGCTGTTGTTGTATGAAAACTCTATCAAGTACAGATGGCTCTCCCATGATCCCCCGAAGTCCAGCACGCAGGTCCTCAGCATATCCTCCAGTGTCTGTATCGTCCCTCGGACTGCCCATCTGTCTGCGGGTGGTACGCCGTACTGAACTTGAGCCTACTGTCCAACTCCTCCTGCAAGCTCCTCCAGTAGTGGGATGTGAATCTGCTGTCTCTGTCTGACACGATGCTCACCGGCACTCCGTGTAGGCGAACTATCTGCTGCATGTATAGCTCCGCCAACTTCTCGGTGGAAAGCCCCACCTTGAAGGGTATGAAGTGCGCACACTTCGTCAGCCTGTCTACGATGACCCAAATGGCATCCTTCCATCCTTGGGAACGAGGAAGCCCTGAAACGAAGTCCATCGTAATATGTTCCTACTTCCACTCGGGAATGGGTAATGGCTGCAACAAACCTGCTGGCCTCTGGCACTCTGCCTTGACCTGCTGGCAAACTAGGCATCTCGAGATGAAACGTGATATATCCCTCTTCATTCCGTGCCACCAAAGATGTTCCCGCAGGTCACGGTACATCTTGTTAGCACCAGGCTGAATAGAATATCTCGATCGGTGTGCCTCCTGCAAGACTGCCTCTACTAGCTCTCCCTTCGACAAGCACAATCGGCTGCCATGCCTCAAGGATCCTTCCTCTGCTATAGTGAAGTCATCCAGTAATCCAGCTAATGCCTGGGGTCGAAGTCTGCGAAGGCTCTCATCTGTAGACTGTGCCTCCCGGATCTGCTCCATCAAACCTGACTGAATGTCAAGCGCCATCATCTGTATCACTGATCCCGGCCGAACTAGCTCGATACCGAGCTTCTCCAGATCCTCCCGCAAATGTCGATCAATCATCAGGTACCATGCCATCGGATGCCTGCTCAGCGCATCCGCCACCACATTTGCCTTTTCGGGGTGATACTGTAAATCGATGTCGAAGTCCTTCATCAACTCCAACCATCGTCTTTGCCTCATGTTCAGCTCTTTCTGTGTGAACACATACTTCAAGCTTTTGTGGTCAGTAAAGATTTCCACACGCTCTCCGTATAAGTAATGTTTCCATAACTTGAGTGCAAAGATCACAGCAGCTAACTCGAGGTCATGGGTAGGATAATTCCGCTCATGAGTCCGCAATTGCCTAGATGCATAAGCAATCACTTTCCCATGCTGCTGTAGGACACATCCTAGCCCCTTCCCAGAAGCATCACTGTATATGGTGAAACCTCCAGAACCTGAAGGTAATGTCAGAACTGGAGCGGTCGTCAGCCTCCTCTTCAGCTCCTCAAATGCTGTCTGGCAGTCCTCTGACCAAATGTACTCTGCGTCCTTCTGCGTCAGCTTCGTTATGGGTTCAGCTATCCTAGCAAAGTCCTGGACGAACTTTCTATAATAGCCTGCTAAACCCAGAAAGCTCTTGATCTCTGAAACTGACGTCGGAGCCTTCCATGTCTCAACTGCAGTAATCTTCCTGGGATCCACCGAGATTCCATCTCCAGTGATTACATGGCCGAGAAACTCCACTCGGTCTAAAAAGAACTCGCACTTCGACAATTTGGCAAACAATCTCTCCTGCCTCAGAATCCCCAAAACTATCCGCAAGTGCTCTGCATGCTCCTCTGGCGTCTTCGAGTATATCAGGATGTCGTCGATAAACACTACGAAGAACTTATCCAGATACTAGTGGAATGTCTTATTCATCAGGTTCATAAAGACAGCTGGCGCATTTGTGAGACCAAATGGCATCACCAGAAATTCGTACTGCCCGTACTTCGTGTTGAACGCCGTCTTCTGGATGTCTGCTGGCCTAACCTTCACCTGGTGGTACCCGGATCTCAAGTCTATCCTGGAAAACACCTTCGCCCCGCTCAACTGGTCGAACAAATTATCTATCCTGGACAGAGGATATTTGTTCTTGATAGTGATGGCATTCAAGGTCCGGTAGTCAATACACAACCAGACTGTACCATCCTTCTTAGGCACAAAGAGCACTGGTGCTCCCCATAGAGAAGCACGGGATCGAATGAAACCCTTTTTCAACAGGTCATCAATCTGCTCTTTCATCTCTATAGCCTCCTTGAGATTCACTCTATAGCAAGCCCGGGATACTGGTGATGAACCCGGCACTAAATCTATAGTGAATTCCATATCTCTGTCAGGTGGAAGCCCTGGAAGATCCTCTGGGAATACATCCATAAACTTCCTAATGATAGGGTGTGGCGGTGCTGCGTCCCCGACTGTAGCACAATAGTTCGGCTCTAGGCTGATCTCCGGCCCTGTCCTTCTGACACTGAATGGTGCTGTGCCTGGGGGACTGAACAAAATACTACCCTCATGGCAATCTATAGATGCATGGGCATAGCTAAGCCAGTCCATCCCCAATATGATATCATAACCGGAGAGTGGCATCACAAAGAATCGCCCCTCGAACTCTCTCCCGGCTATCATAATAGAGCATCTATAGCTAGCTCTAATAGGCACTGGTCCTCCTCCCGTCATTACTCTACTAATCTTTGCAGTAGGTGTAGATACTAAGTGATGTTCATGCATAAACTCTAATGACAGGAAGCTATGAGATGCACCAGAATCGAACAAGCATAGAGCTAGAAAAGTATGCAAATAAACATGACCTGTAATGACGTCAGCTAAGTAATCTGGCTCCGAAACCTGCTCCGGCTCCGGCTCAAGGGCTAGGCTATAAACCTTCCCCTGAGGTCCCTTCTGTTGCTGCAGATGCTGCCCAAACCTCTGCTGCTGAGTCGAGAGTGGTCCTCTAGGCTTCGCTGCTGGGCAGTTCCGAAGCTGATGGGTGGCAGACCCACAAAGTAAGCACTGCCCCAACCTCTTCCTGCAGACGGCGAAGTCATGACCTGGTCTTCCGCAGAAAGAACATATAGCTCCCTTCTGCTGCTGCTGCCGGGGTCCCGGGACTCTAACTGGCGGGGTCTGATGATGTGGTGTAGGGAGACGGTAAGTCTGCTGTGGCGGTGTCGGTGCTCTCTGCTGGAAAGCCTGACGCTTGGACGGTCCCTCATGATGTACAGAAGCCGGCCTCTTGTATGACAGAAGACGCTCCTCGATGCTCCGGGCTAACTCTAGGCTCTGGTAGTAGTCAGTCGTACCGTTCGCCACTATAAGAATGCCAATGTCTGGAACTAGACCATGGCAAAACCTACGGGTCATCTCCTCCGGATCAGCAACCAGACTATGAGCAAAATGGCTCAGGCGACTAAACTCTGCCGCATAGTCATCAACAGAACGGTTCTCCTGCTGGATGTTCTGGAATCGTAGCCCCATGGCTACTCCAGCAGTGGTCGAGAAGAATTTCTTCTTGAACTGGGTCTTGAACTGATCCCATGTGGCTCTCCCTCTCGCAAACAACGGCTCATTCCGGAACCAGACTCCTGCTAAGTCTATCAGCAGAAATTCTGCTGCCTCGACCTGGAGGTCATCCGACATCCTAACTCCTAGAAGCTTCCTCTCTACCAAATCTAGCCAGTCATCTGCTACTACTATGCCCTCAGTCCCTGAGAACTCCTTGGGATTCAGACCCATGAAGTCCTTGATCGTCCTCGCTCTCTGCAGTGGCTCTACAGGTGGTGGGACCACGGGACGTCCCTCAGAACGCTCCATGCTCTGGCGGAGTAGGGTAGTCTGCTCCTGATGGGTTGTTAGGAACTCCTGAATCAGTGTGAGCAGCTGGTTCCCGTCGAGTGTGACGGAAGCCTGGGTGGGTATAGTGATAGGGGGTTGTGGAAGTATCGGGTCCTGCTGGGCCTGTGATGTGGAAGGTGGTTGTGGTATCTGGGTTTTGGATCTGTGGAGTGGGGGAATGTGTAGGTGGAGATGTATCAGTCTACTGGTCAGCTGACTGGATATGGAGGGCCCCATTCTCGGGGGTAACATACTGGGATGAACGAGTAAGCACCATCTAAATAAAAGTAAAAAGGACTTATAAGGGTTTGTTTAAAGTAAGCAATCACTCTACTAAAATACCCCACTTTACCGACGGAAGTTTAGCGACGGACGGATTCCGTCGCTAATAGCGACCAATTTCCGACATCTTAGCGACGGAGTAGCGACAGACAACATAACATAATTTTTTCCAATTTTAAATGTAAAAATTTGTCGGATTTCCGTCGCTAAGTCGACGAACGTTAGCGACGGATTATTTTTCGTCGCTTATTCGTCGCAAATTTTGGCGGCAAAATCTTTAAAACATTGGCGGGAACTTTAGCGACTAACTGGCGACGGATATATCCGTCGGAAAACACCTTTTAATTGGCGACGGTTTAGCGACTAATTTATTCCGTCGCTATTCCGTCGCTAGGTTCTGTGCCCTAACTTAAATTGAACCGAGGGGGGGGAATTTTTCATTCCCCCCAAAACTCTCTCTCTCTCTCGCGCGCGGCTCTCTCTCTCTCTCTCGCGGCTCTCTCTCTCTCTCTACCAGGTATCTCTCTCTCTCTCTCTCTCTCTCTCTCTCTCTCTCTCTCTCTCTCTTTCTCTAATTTTGGGTTTTGGGGCCGGGGGGGGGGAGTGGGGGGGGTCGGCTTCGCGGGGGGTGGAGAGGGCGGGGGGGTGGTGAATAGGGTCAGGGGGTCGGGGGGGTGTGGGGAATGGGGGCAGGGGGTGGGTGTCACGCCTTAATCCCGCTAGGGTCGTCCGTCTTGCCTGGATCCCTGCGGGATCGATCGTCCTCGCTAAGGCGTGATGCCGTGCAAGCCTAAGTTGCGCTTGCACAAGGCCATGTACCTGCACAAAAACAACTAGTCAAGCAAAAACACACGCACGCACCCATTAGTCAAGCAAAACACACGCACGCACCCATTGCAGAAAACCAAATGTTGGACACAGAGATTTAAAATGGAATTACTCATTTTATTCATAGCTTGATAGGAATACAAGTACAAAGCTTTGCAACTCAGATTTGCCTTATAATTTGGCTACAAGATTCTCTTTGAAATACTCTTTTGAAATTAGCCACAATGCCCATACATGATATCCTTTATTACAAGCTGGAATTGAAAGACACCTTCAAAGGAAATGAAAACTGAAAACTTGCAATTGACTGAAAGTAAACTTCGAGGCGATCCACGAGCTCTACTGGGCTAGACGAGCTTCGGTGCCTCACTTGAAATCCCCCTGTCTCCTTTTGCTTTCTGAAAAGGATGCCCACAACGTGGGTCAGCACACATCATGTACTGGCGAGCGGCTCTTCGTCGAAACTCACAAATATCTGCACTAATTCAACATGTGAAGCTACATATTTACTAGTGCTCTTTCTACTTGTCTAGGTTCTTTTTAACAATTTATAAGAAACATGACAGCAGAATATTTATAGCCAACTTACCAACGCCGACAGCCATCCCTGCACAAAACCACGTTAGCACAATTTGCATATATAAAACATTCTCATTTCCGTCCCTGCATGTTAGGCTTGCAATAAATCTCTATCTATATGCATGAACCTAACTATTGTGGTCCATGGGTATTCCCATTACTAGCAATCGGAACTTCTTGCCCAACTACTAATAGACTAACACCCTTTTTCTGCGGGGACTTCTAGCCCCAAGTGTCCTGTTCTCTCCTAGGCCGATCGACTCCAGGTGCCCCCAGAATCGATCGAGAGATTACCTCCTTGTGCACAAGTTGTCTAGACCAATGCGAATGCAGCTATCAGATAATTCTACCATGCACGAGCCTAGCAACTTGTAACCATTTCCATTCTCTTCTTCTTCTTGCACGGTCAAGCCGTGATTTCCATACCGAGCTATCTCTTTTAGGCAATTCATAAGAGCATACAGTTCATATTGAAGCAAGCAAGCGACAGTTCCATTTTACATATGATTCATTCATTATCTTCTCTTATCTTTTGTTATTGAGGCATCGTTGATCACAGGGACAAGGCAACAGAGTAGACTAGAGATCATTTTTATTAGGGCGTACAAATAAATGCAAGCCCAGTTCAAGCAACTCACCGAGATGAATCTTAGTTGAGAGAAGGAGGGACTTCACGCGCCGTTCACGAACAATTCACGCGGCCTACAATGGCACCAACAGTTGATTAGCATACTTCGTCTCTTTCTCTCAAGATTCGGAATGAATGCGAAATGTGATGAAAGCGAACAATGAAAACCAATCATCGAAAACCAACACGAAAATACATTCATCAAAACCAAGCAGCGAAGAGAAAACATTCAGCAAAACTCTTGGATTCATTTCAATAGAAGCCAATCCATCAATTGGAAAGGTTCATTGCATTTCATCCGTGATCAATCGATACCGGCAAAGGTTTCACCAAAGACTCAGTTCATGACTGAGTCAACAAGCCGTAGGTATTACATAGTGGACCGCAAGGAGCGGGGCACTACAGTGGGGGGGTGGGGAATGAGGGTCAGGGGGTTGGGGGGGTGGGGAATGGGGGCAGAGGGGTCGGAGGGTGGGGGGTGGAGAGGGCAGGGGGGTCGGGGGGGTGTTGAATGGGGGCAGGGGGGTCGGGGGGGGGGTCGGGAATGGGGGCAGGGGGGTCGGGGGGCGGGGGGTGGGGGGGTGGAGAGGGCAGGGGGGTCGGGGGTCCTGTGGGACACCTATTGGACATGACACCGACACTCCAGAATACGTTAAGACACGACATGTATTGAATACAATAAGGTTACTCGAAAATACATTGAGACACCCAAAATTGGTGCCGAATCGTCGCAGTGTCCCCCTATTATGTCGTGTCGTATTTGTGTCCGTACAACAGTGTGCTTCTAGTAAGATATTCCAGGATAGGTATGGGTTATCTTGGACTTCTTTGATCTGGGTAGTTATTTGTTGAGTATGATGAGTTATTTATGTGTCATCTCTTCCATCATGGGTATGATCTTGTTCTTTATTTGGGTATTCTTTCATCATGTTTGAATAGATGGTGTACATGATGTCAAGTATGAAGGATTTGTAGTAAGTAGATTTTGTCATTCTTCAATGTGAGGTTGGTCTTGTTGAGAATAACTTAATAATTATTTGTTTTCCAATACCAAAAAAATCCGATACTTCGATCCGATACCGCCGATACTACCGATATCGCCGATACCAATACTAGATTGCTTAGACTTATATTGCAAGGTAACTAGATACAAGTTATGATACAATGTAAATGCAAGTATACATGTTAGCTAGATAGCTTAGACTTATATTGCAATCTCCTATTCACACGAGTATTGATATCGCCGATGCCAATACTCGTAGGAATATATAGTCCGATACCGATTCCGATACCGATACTTTGAACCTTGATTTAAATACATGTTAGTATAGTGTCTTCACATATATGTTAAGAGTATATACATGATTAGCAAGGTAACTAGATACAAGTTATGATACAATGTAAATGCAAGTATACATGTTAGCTAGATAGCTTAGACTTATATTGCAATCTTCTATTCACACGAGTATTGATATCGCCGATACCAATACTCGTAGGAATAGTCCGATACCGATATACATTGTAGAGCTCTGTTTTGCTATTCTGGACATGTTGTGACCTGTGCTGTTCTAAATAGGAGCCAGACATACTCCTGAGACGGGGGAGTATGTATAGTGATGTGGATTCTTACTAACTTATCATGTGAACCCATTTATGGGCCCTTCATTGAACCTTCTCATGTGCAACTTTCAGTCCATTCACAGTTCCCTATATTGTACTCTACATCACCTAGTTCACTTATATCTAACATCCTAACCCTAATCCAAATTTATGAGTATCGGTATCGGGCTATTCTTATGTTTAGTTTGTCTTACGATACAGATTTTCACATCCAAATTGAGGATGAGTCGTTATTTTGTTGATCGTACATGGATGTACAAACGGCAACACGAGAGTAGAATTGGTGTGAGTGACGATTTTCAGGCAGGCGTGGAAGTATTTCTTAATTATGCAATGAGCAAAGCTCAGTACATGGACGGTAACAAAATTAAGTGTCCATGTGTTAAATATCACAATAGACGTTACGAAGAAGTGGTGACTGTGAGAGATCATTTGACCCGTAAGGGTTTCGTACGTAATTACGGCCTGTGGTCATCGCAAGGTGAACTATATTCGGAAAGACAGGCTGCGGAAGCTGCTACTTATGCTTTTGATGATAATGCTGCAACGGATGTCATCGAAGACCACGGATGCTCTGTTGATTATGGAGATCTGCAGAACCTTGCACGAGATATGGTGTATGATGCGGCAGGGCCTAATTTTGATCCGGAGGATCCTAATCCCGAGGCGAAGGAGTTCTATGACATGTTTCAGGACGCAGATACTTCTCTATATCCTGGTTGTGAGACTCATTCCGCACTGTCAGTGACGATGCGGTTGTTGAACATAAAGTCTGATTTTAACTTGCCACAAGCTTGCTATAATCGGATCACAGAAGTAATTAAGGAGGTGTTACCGAAGGAATCAAAAGAGCTACCAAAAACTTCTACAAGTCAAAGATGATGGTCCGACAACTGGGACTGGGGTACGAGAAGATAGATTGTTGTCGCAACGGATGCATGTTGTACTACAAAGAGAATTGTGTATCAGAAAGTTGCAGCTTCTGTAATGCGGATCGTTACAAGCCAGTACAGGGAAAAGGAAAGTCGACTAGAAAACGACGTCCTTACAAGTATATGCATTACTTGTCGATCACGAAGCGCTTGCAGAGGATGTATATGTCTCTAAATACAGCAGAACACATGACGTGGCACAGCGAAGAACGCATAAAGGACGAAGGAGAATTGTCACATCCTTCGGATGGAGAGGCGTGGAAATATTTTGATTTGTGTCATCCAGATTTTGCTGCAGAGCCTAGAAATGTACGCCTGGCGCTATGTGCTGATGGCTTCGCCCCTTTCGGACAGTCGGGATCTCAGTACTCATGCTGGCCGGTCATTCTTACCCCTTACAATCTGCCACCATGGATGTGTATGAAGACTCCTTATATGTTTCTGACAGCTATCATACCCGGTCCTAAAAATCCGACGAAGAACATCGATATATATTTACAGCCGTTGGTGGATGAGCTGAAACAGCTGTGGGAGATCGGCGTCACGACCTATGATATTTCCAGGAAACAGAACTTTCAGATGAGAGCTTCACTCATGTGAACAATCAATGATTTTCCAGCATACGGTATGCTGTCGGGATGGAGTACGCACGGCAACATGTCTTGTCCGATATGCATGGAAAATAGTAAGGCGTTCCGCCTTAGGCATGGAGGAAAAACTTCTTTCTTTGACTGTTACCGTCAATTTCTGCCCGCGACCCATCCTTGGAGAAAGAATAAGGACGCGTTCAGATATGGAAAACAAGAATTTTCTCAACCTCCTGCCAGATTTTCGGGATACGATATTTGGGAAGCTGTAAAGGAATTGCCCACCGCAATGGAAGATCCATCGAACCATCGTGTCGAGGGGTTCGGACAAAGCCATAACTGGACCAAACGGAGTATCTTCTGGGACTTGCCTTATTGGAAAGATAATCTTATAAGGCATAATCTTGATGTCATGCATATCGAAAAGAACGTGTTCGATAATGTCTTCAATACCGTCATGGATATTAAAGGAAAGACGAAGGACAATCCAAAAGCAAGACAAGACATAGCCGAGATATGCAAGCGTCCTCATCTGAACTTGATACAAAGGGGTGCTGGTGGACAATTAAGTAAGCCTATAGCGCCATACACATTGAGCAAGGAAGATAGATTAATAATCTGCAAGTGGATATCTAATTTAAGATTTCCCGACGGCTATGTTTCGAATTTGTCTAGATGCGTTGATCTCAATGAACGCAAGCTAACGGGAATGAAGAGTCACGACTGCCACGTGTTTATGGAAAGATTACTGCCCATTGCTTTGAGAGAGTTGTTGCCTTCTGCTGTATGGGTTCCGTTGGCCGAGCTGTCTACATTCTTCAGGGATATCTGTTCAACTAAGCTGACGGTGCAACATATGGTACAACTTGAGGAGAAGATTGTCTAAACAATCTACAAGTTAGAGAAAATATTTTCACCGGGCTTTTTCGACAGCATGGAGCATCTACCGATTCATCTAGCATACGAAGCCCGTGTCGGTGCATCTGTTCATTATCGATGGATGTACCCCTTTGAAAGGTAAATAAAAATCGATATAATTTAAGTGAAATTTAAGTGGATTTTACAATTCATTGTTAATTCTCAAGATAATTTGTCTCTTTAGGTACCTACACCATCTAAAGAAGAAAGTTGGCAACAAGGCTCATATAGAGGCTTCGATATGCGAATCATATCTTATCGAGGAGGTGTCAAATTTCTGCTCCATTTATTTCGATACTCATGTCGAGACAAATCGAAATAGACCTCAAAGGAATGAAGAAGACGTTGAGGATGGAGGTATATTCAATTTAAGGGGCAAGCCTATTGGGGCTAGTAAGAAACGGTGGTTGACCGACGATGAGTATGATACCGCTCACCGATATGTCTTGTTAAATTGTGACATACAAGAAGTGAGAGATTTGGAGAAGTAAGTGACTACGCCTCGTTATAATCTCTAATTTGGTGAATTAAGTGACTACACTTATTTTTATTCTCTCTAACAGTGTATTTAGAGGTGAAGTCAAAATGAGGACACCATATATTACAGATGAGGGACTTCAAAGAGAGGTTGATTGTACCTTTCCGTCCTGGTTTCGTAAATACGTAAGTAACTGAGATAATATGTTATGCGGCTACCATTAAAATATATGCAGCTAAAATATTTAAATTATCAATACATGTTTACAGGTTTTATTGCCTGAAACAACACTCATAAATGAGAGCATTCGTTATTTGGCATTGGGACCGAAGAAGCATGCAAAGACTTTGTCAGGCTATGTCGTTAATGGCTTCAAGTTTAAGTCAACTCAGCATGCTATAAATGCCGAATTTCTCAATGACGGCTTCGATACCAAGAATTCTGGTGTTTGCATAAGAGGCACCATCTATGACGACGAGCCGGACTTTGACTATTATGGAGTGCTTTGGGAGATTGTAGATTTACAATATAGTGCCCCATATGATATGCATATTGTGATGTTCAAATGTGAGTGGTTCGATACGAGACCAAATATCGGTTGGAGAATCGATAAACAATTTGGATTCGTCGATATAAATCATCGCAGGAGGTATAGAGGGTCCGACACGTTTGCGATAGCAAGTCAGGCTGTTCAAGTCTACTATACAAGCTACCCAAGGCGTCGTAGAGATCGATTTGACTGGTGGGCAGTATGCAAGATTAAATCTAGAAATACATTCAACGTTGGAGACCCAGCATACCAAGAGGACCAGATCGAGAAGCCCCAATACATGGGACAACAGTCGGATACCATGGACGTGGAAGATGTCGATATACCTCATGCTGAGGAAAATAGAGGGGAGGAAGAGGTTGATATACAAGACTTAGCTGTCAACCAGGGGAGAAAGAGGCGTCTTGTCCCAAGTATTGAGCCTGAAGAAGAAGTAGAAGAAGAAGAAGAAGAAGAAGAAGAAGAAGAAGAGGATGAGGATGAGGATGAGGATGATGATACAGATGAAGTCGACGATGAGGATGATGATATAGATGAAGTCGACGATGAGAATGAGGATGAGAACGATGACGATGACGATGAGGACGAGGACGATAACGATGATTAGATTAAATATCGGTATATATTAGAAGCACTTACAACTTAGTGAATTCAGTTTAGACGGACACATTCTTATTTCAGTTTATGTTTTTGTCGTTCGATCATCTACTTATTGTATGATTTTCTTTTTACAGATGGCACTCTTAGTTCTCATTGTCTTGACGGCACTCGCCGCCCTGCTGCTGGTATATATATTTTAGTTCAGTTTTATATTCATTTATACTTCTATATTGTTAATTATATTTATGTGTTCTATTTACAGGTCATGGTCACTACCACTCGTGCTGCTGGCAGTGGCCGTGGACGTGATGGTAGTGGTGCTGGTGGTGGCGGTACTGGCCGTGGTGGGCGTGGTGGTAGCGGCACTGGCCGTGGACGTGATGGTAGCGGTCGTGGTGGTAGCGGCACTGGCCGTGGACGTGATGGTAGCGGTCGTGGTGGTAGCGGTCGTGGTCGCCTTCCACATTCCCCGGATATAGAGTCCTCCGATCCCGACCTGGAGAGCCCGGCCACAGACTCTTCCCGCCGTCGATCTGCCGAGGCGCTACCTTCATCTTCATCGAGGCCTGAGACTCCATCCGCTAGCGGATCCGTTCCGCCCCCGGATGCACCAGCGGGTACACCATCAGTTACTGCAGGGTGGGCTCCGGAGTACCCCCGGATTCAGCTTCATCCTGCTACCGGTGAGTACATCCGCGGACCCGCGGATCCTCTGACGCCTCCAGAGAGGCCGATAGGCGAGAACCGACGAGAGCTATGGCCCGCGGGTGATACGTAAGTAAATTTAAGTTAATTTATTAAATTTGTTTCATTTATTCAAGTTAATAATCCAGTCTTTGTTTCTTTGTAGGTTTTTCCCGTATGATGCTGCCCGGATACTCGGGCAAATTATCCGGGAAAACTACCATGGCCCCTACCTCAATTTTTCTGAGGTGCCTCAGAACATGCAGTACGTCTGGCTCGAGGAGATGAAGGTATATATATATCTTTTGGTTAATTATTAATTATTCTTTAATCCACTAATTTTTTAATTACGTGATAATTTAATTTGTATGTCAGACGACGTTCTGGTGGCCCCCCCATCGCGAGGAGTTGATTCGCAAGGCCTACAAAGCCGCCGCCGGGAAGAAGATACGGGATGCGGTGTACGACGTTCGTACGGCGCATTCGAGGAAGAAGTGGCTCCGGGAGGAGTACTACGAGCAGATGTTGGATAAGATGAATACTGCTCAGTACAGGGAAAAATCAGAGAAAGCGAAGGCGATCAGACAGGCCGCTGGTCTGCATACGGGAGGTTCAAGGGCCCACGCAGCGACGCGTGCAGATTTGGTGAGATACCGCAAATTTATTTCACTATTAAATTCGGTACTATTAATATACGTAGTTAATTAAATTCGACGTATATTTCGTATGCAGGCACAACGGGCGGTAAAGGAGGGGAGAGAGCCGGAGTCGGTCACCGCCTACGATGTATTCCTGCATACACACAAGAGGCGGGCAGACGGGAGCTTCGTCGACGCGAGGGCCCAGGCGACTGATGTAAGTAATTACGTTTATGAGATTTATATTAGAAATATAATTATTGTTAACTTAATTAGGTGAACGTAGGATTCAAATTATAACTTAGGGAAACATAGGATTTAGATTATAACTTAGGAAAACTTATAGTATAAATACATTCATTGGATAGGCTGCATATCGTGAGGCCCTTAGTCAGATTGAGCCCCCTGCCGAGGTTGTCGGCGAAACGACGCCCACCCAGACGCCCTCTTCTATGGCCGCTCGCTACGACGACGTGTTCGTAGAGTCAGTCGGCGGCTTTAATAAAGGGCGCGTCTACGGCGTAGGTTCCCTGGCGGCGTCGTTGCAGGGCGCGACTCCGAGATATCCACCGCCCCCGCCTCCTCCCGCGCCCCCGTCGGACGATATGAGGAAGCAGCTTGCGACTCTCACCTCCGATATGTCGGAAATGCGGAGTCTAATGTCGGATGTGCTGGAGCGCCTTCCGCGTCCTTCTTCTGCTCCCGGTCCAGATCCGTCTGCTCCCGGTCCGTCTAGTGCGGTTGCCGGTCCTTCCGACCCTGGACGTTATTCATTTGACCGTTCTGCCGAGGTCCGCCTGGTACCGGATACTGCGCTCATTGGGCTCATGGAATTGATGCCGCCAAAGCAGCTCCGCACGCTTCCAGAGCATGTGTTGTCCCAGGTGCCGGCGTACATGGTGGAAGAGTACATCCGCAGAGCCGAACGACGACGCGATCCATCTCAATGATATTTGTACTGTTTTTGGATATTTGTACTGTTTTTGGATTTTGAATTCTGGATATTTTGGAAGCGTACATGAATGTTTGGATATTATGAATTTGTGTATTTGTGTTTGGATATTTGTACATAGATGTTTGGATATTTCTGTTTGATATTGGATATTATGAATTTGGATATTTAGATATTTGTTGATCGTACATGGATGTTTGGATATTGGATATTATGAATATGTGTAATATTTACGAAAAGGAAATAGAATGTTTCTGTAATTTTTTTTATTAATGTTGCATTTAGCGACGGACTAGCGACTAATTAGCGACGGATATATCTTTTTAGCGACCGATGAGCGACTTACTAGCGACGAATAATCCGTCGCTAACTGGGTTATATAAATATTTGCAGTTACCGACGGACGAGCGACGGATAATCCGTCGCTAACTGGGTTATATAAATATTTGCAGTTACCGACGGGCGAGCGACGGATAATCCGTCGCTAACTGGGTACAATTAATATTAGCGACGGAATATCGACTACCTAGCGACGGCAAATCCGTCGACATGGTTCTGGAAATATGGTAGGTTTCCAGAACCATGTCGACGGATAATGGGTCGCTAATCCGTCGCTAATCTGTCGAGGATGACGACGGACTAGCGACGGCCTAGCGACCCATTATCCGTCGACATGGTTCTGGAATTATGGAAGCTTTCCAGAACCAGGCCGACGCCCTACCCGTCGCTCATCCGTCGCTATAACGTCGAGGTTAACGACGGAATAGCGACGGAATAGCGACTGATTTTGCGTATCAGGAACCTCTCTGATACGCTTTTACCGACCTATTTACGACGGCTTAGCGACGAATATTTTAATATTATATGGCATGTAAACCGACGGGAACAAGTCGCTAATCCGTCGCTAATCCGTTGAAAGGCAACCGTCGGTAATCAGTCGCTAGTCCGTCGGTTAATCATTTGTCCGACGGCTTAGCGACGGACCAATTTTAGCGACGACGTTTTTCCCGACGGCCATTTTCATCAAATATCCGTCGCTATGCCGTCGGTAATTTATGTTACCGACGGATTCGCGACGGATCTGGCCGTCGCTAAATGGACAACTTTTGGTAGTGGATCATATGCAAGGAAATCTAATTATAATAGCAAACATGTGATGTGTTTCCTATGTTGCAATCCTAGCATTCCTCTAAGTGTTCTAAGCGTCATTCCTAATATTGTCTAATTACCTTAAGTTCCTAATTGCAGGCATGCTTGGTACAATAACGTAACCAAACAGTTTAGTCAGGACCTGCATGGGCCACCACTAAAAATATGTCACGACCCGCTACCCAAATTGTTGGGCCAGGCCGAGTCATGCCCAGCCTACGTTGAGATAAAACGTAGTAAGCTGTTCTAAAGACAACAGGATAAGACTAAATGTGCTAACAGTTCTATAAGTGAAGAAGAATCATAAATGCTCCAAACACAAAAATTATCTCATATAGTAAAATGTCCAAGTACAAGTGAACTGAAATATAAAACTGGATACATGTCCAGTTATAAAATGTATAGTCTAATACATGACTACTCTCAAAAGTCTAATAATACAAAAGACAACTAGGCGAGGTTTCCCGCAGGAACATCCTCGTAAGGCAGAGCCGGGTCCTCGGCAGTAACTCCATAATAGGTGTCGCAGAGTAACTGCTCCTCAGTAAGGATACCTACAACGTTATCCTGTCAGGACGGGAGCAAGTACTAAATCTAACAAACTAGCATATAAGACATAAAAATGAACATGAGAGGAATAACTGGAAAGCATGGCATCACATAGTCTATCATGGCAAGGACACATATGTCATAGAGACAGATATATATGTAATGTTTAAAACTGTAGTAGGTACGTGATCGGTCAATAGATGTACAATGTACTGAGGCACAATGTAAATAAAATGTACATACGTACAAGTGCACAAGCATAGGTGTACATCCGTACAGAAATGCGGGATAATGGCCTACGGCGCAGATTCATATAGAATGAACTTTGCTCGGTACGATAATGGGGGCATGATCACGTACTCAACTACTAGTTTCCCCATAACCCATATTCTATCATGTGAGAGATACATAAAAACTGTTCTAAGCATGGTAGTAACTGGAAGTACAACATGTAGAGATCTAACTTGCTACCCCAAGGATCAGCATTTAACATGGTGGGGTTTGCAGTTCATTTATGTGACAATATGTAAAGTTCGTAGAAAGTACTTGTCTCTAGCAAAGCAAAGCAAAATAAGCTGCGATAAAAGTGCTATGGATGTCCGGTAACTCGTCACTATAGAAGTAAATACAATAACTTAGTTTTTACACTAAGCTAAAACAGTAGGACACTAATTGGTGAAACATGACTTGTGACTGGGCACCTAGCCAAAAATGATGACTTTGGCCTAGGAGACCAATGTGGGGTGACACACTACTTTAACTAACTTTCTAGGGTCTTTACACTAGTGAGGGGTGAGGTTCAACACGGCTAAAACTCAAAATAACCCAAAAAGCTACAAGTCGTAATTAATCAATAAATAAATCAAAAGACCATTGTGTTCTAACAATTTTAGAGATAGACAAAAAATCTAGTTTTGTTTAAAGTAAAGTACCAAAGTGATCCTTGTTAATCATAGAAATTTATTATAATTTTTTTGGAATTTATTAACCAGTACAAGTATTTTATAAAAATGAGTTTTCCTAAGTATACAGAAAATGAGTTTTGTTTTCATATACCAAACTAGTGGCAAAACAGTAAATTAAATACTACAAAAATTATACTAAATTAGCTAACTTAACATAGTATCTAAATACTATTTTTCCATAATTTTAGCAGTACTTTAAGTATTTTTAGAAAATTAAAAACAGCATTGCACACAATAATTAATTATCTGCGTATTTTGTCCATGTATTTAATTTGAACCAAAGTTCAAATACAGGACCCAAGACCATGAATCAAGTCCAATATGACTTGTACAGGTCTTGAATGTGTGAAAACATATTTGAGCCCAAAAATCCATGCTAGGTCTGGACACCAAATGGTTGCAGTAATTTAAATATACAGAAAATACAAAGTGGTAGAAATAAATATTAATATTTTATCCATGTGAAAACTTACAAAATAGTCATAAAATATGACAAGTAATATCTACATATATTTAAAATATACATATGTAAATATTACATAAATTACTTAGGCTAAAATAATTATGTATACATATATATATATACATATAACATATATGTTTATATATAGAAGATACATATATATACATACAGAAATAATATATAATATATACACAAATATAATAAAATAGAGTACTAAATAGAAAATATACATATGTATATACATAAAATAGTATGTATAATAATACATATATATATATATATATATATATATATATATATATATATATATATATATATACAAATATAAATATATATATATAAAAATATATATATATATATATATATACAAATATAAGTATATACATATATATATAAATATACATATATATATAAATATATATATATAAATCAAAAGAAAAGGAAAAGGAAAAAGAAAAGGAAAAGAAACAACAGCAGCACAGCTCGAACCCGAGCTGCTGCGCGCGAGGGGGGGGGGGGTTAGAATAGGACGGGCTGGCCAGGGGGTCAGCCCATCAGTTGTGTTAGGATTAGGGTCCTTGTTTATTTTATTTCTGTTTAGGTTAGTTTTATATAAAAAAAAATATAGTTTCGATCCTGTGTCCAGACAGTTAAGGACACAGGTAACAACGTGTCCGTGCTATGCATGACACGTATGAACACAAAAACTCGTGTCCACACACTAGACCAGTGTCCCCGTGTCCTGGCGAACCACATATGTGGATTAGGGACACGGACGACACGAAGTGGGCTTTGTTACTCACGTGTCCGGTCTATCGGGGGGTTTCGAAGGAGCTCGATGGCGACTGAGGCGTTGTGGTGGTGGCGCGTCGGTGGCGCTGGGCGCGGCTCAGCGCGGCGCGCCTGATGGTGGTGGTTGCGGGCTGTGAGGGTCGACGGTGAGGCGGAGCGAGGGAGACGATCGGAGTTAGGGTTTCGATTTGGGTTTCGGAGAAGAACGGGGCGGCGGTTGGCTGAGATGGGTTGGGGTGGTGGTGGTTTGGTCGGGGGGGCTGCGGGGGTTTAAATAGAGGGGTTAGGGCGGTCGTAGGTCGGTCGGGCAGCCGGAAACGGCGGGGGCTGCCCGTCGGCGTGACAGTCGTCGGTCGGGGGGGGGGGGGGTCAACGAGAGTAGGTGAGGAGAGAGAGAGTCTGGTCGGGGGGGTTTGGGTAGTTTAGCACTAGGGCCCTTAGGAATTAGGTTATTGCATAAAGGCTTTAACAGTGGTTAAATGCAAAATAATATTTGCATTCCTCAATTTCAAACAATTTACTAATTACAAACTGATATAAAAATATTTCAAAAAATTGCAAAATGATATTAAAACTTTTTAGAAAATTACAGATCAATATTTTTTGTATTAAAAATTTATTTAAAATTCATTTAAAATTATTTAAAATTTCTAGAAAATTCCTAAAAATTTCTAATAATTATTTAAGGCTATAAATGACATAAAAATTTAATTAGCACCAATTTAACTAAAATTTGAAAAACAGGGGCTTACATCTACAACCATGGGCGGCATAAGAATTACAGAGGCAAGATGTGTCAGATCTGAACACGGCTGTTGCGGCAGCCGAGAAGCTGATGGAGTATCGACGGAGCGATGTCCCAAAGCCCAAGGAAAAGACCACCACCAAGTTCAATGGTGGGGGAGCGAAGAAGAACAACGGAAAAGGAGCCCCGCCGAAGGAGAAGCCGCAAGCAAAACCTTTGACGGAGCAGAAGATCGAGTGCTATGTGTGCGGTGGAAATCACCTCGTACGAGACTGTCCGAACAAGGGCAAGAGGGTGAACGCGGTCCAAGGCGAGGAGGCCGAGGACATGGAGCCTAAGAAGGGGGCTCACATGGGTGCCCTGCGCCTATTGAATGCTTTGAAGAGCAAGGCGGTAGTGTCCAAGACCCCGAATCGAGAGCTGATGTACGTGGACGTGAAGATCAACGGCCACAACACCAGGACGATGGTCGACATGGGGGCTACCCACAACTTTATCTCGGACGCGGAGGTCCGACGCTTGGGTTTGGCGCTGAAAAAAGACTCAAGCACGATAAAGGCAGTCAACTCTGAGGCGCGTCCCATGCAGGGGGTGGCCAAAGGGGTGAAGATCCAAGTGGGAGACTGGATGGGTGTCACCAGTCTCACGACAGCACCACTGGACGATTTCGACATGATCCTTGGGATGGACTTCCTCACTTCGGCAAAGGCGGTCCCAATGCCTCATCTGGGAGTCGTCGGGATCATGGAGGAGAGCTCTCCGTGCATGGTGACAACTGCACGAGGTGAGCTTACGAAAGGGAAGGCTCTCTCCGTATTACAACTCAAAAAGGGGATGCGACACGGAGAGATGACTTACCTTGCTGTGCTCAAGACGGAGGAGGCGCCCGTACAGGGGGATCTTCCGCCTGAGATCGATGACGTCCTTGTGGAGTTCGGGGACGTCATGCCGAAGGAGTTGCCGAAGAGGCTACCTCCGCGGAGGGAGGTAGACCTTGCCATCGAGTTGGAGCCGGGCACGAAGCCGCCCGCCATGGCTCCATATCGCATGGCCCCGCCCGAGCTGGACGAGTTGAAGAAGCAACTCAAGGAGCTGCTGGATGCGAGATTCATCAGACCGTCAAAGGCCCCGTATGGTGCACCGGTGCTGTTTCAGAAGAAGAAGGATGGAAGCCTTCGCTTGTGCATCGACTATCGTGCACTAAACAAGGTAACCGTCAAGAACAAATATCCCATCCCGTTGGTGGCGAACTTGTTTGACCAATTGGGAGGCGCGAGATACTTCTCCAAACTTGATCTGCGCTCGGGGTATTATCAAGTCCGAATTGCGGAGGGCAACGAGGTTAAGACGGCATGCGTGACGAGGTATGGTGCATATGAGTTTACGGTTTTGCCTTTTGGTCTAACAAATGCTCATGCGACTTTTTGTTCTTTGATGAACAAGCTCTTTCATCCCTACCTGGATCGGTTCGTCGTGGTCTACCTCGACGACATCGTCGTGTACTCAAACACGATGGAGGAGAACATCGAGCATTTGAAGACTGTCTTCCAGGTGCTAAGGGAGAACGAACACTTCGTCAAGCGGGAGAAGTGCTCATTCGCACAAGAAGAGGTGTCGTTCTTAGGGCACTGGATCGGGCGTGGCAAGATATGGATGGACGGCGCAATGGTCCAGTCCATACGGGAGTGGGAGGCTCCCACCAAGCCGACGGAGCTGCGATCGTTCATTGGCTTGGCAAACTACTACCGGCGGTTCATCCGAGGATATTCCGCCATCGCAGCGCCTCTGACCGATCTGCTGCGGAAGGGCGGGCGTGGAGCTGGACGCCCCAATGCGAGGAGGCATTCGAGACACTGAAGCGGGCTGTGACGGAAGAGCCGGTCTTGTCTCTACCGGACTACTCCAAGGCGTTCGAAGTGCACACGGACACATCCGACTTCGCCATCGGTGGGGTGTTGGTGCAGGAAGGACACCCCATCGCGTTCGAGAGCTGCAAACTGAATGACACTGAGTGGCGCTACACGGTGCAAGAGAAGGAGATGACCGCGGTAGTGCATAGCTTGAGGACATGGCGGCACTACCTCCTCGGCACCAAGTTCGTGGCCATGACGGACAATGTTGCCACGAGCTACTTCCAGTCCCAAAAGAAGCTATCTCCGAAGCAGGCGAGATGGCAAGATTTTCTAGCCGAGTTTGATATGGTGTTGCAGTACAAACCCGGCAAAGAAAATCAGGTTGCCGATGCGCTTAGCAGGAAGGCCGAGCTCGCATCTGTGTGCTTGCTCAAGGGGGACATCCTGGACCGTGTTCGAGTGGGAATCATGGAGGATCCACTAACACTGGCCATAGTGAAGCTTGCCAAGGAGGGCAAAACGAGAAGGTTCTGGCTGAAAGATGGACTTCTCTACACCAAGGGCGACAGGGTGGTCGTGCCTAGGAGTGCCATGACACAAAGTGGGCTGGACATCCGGGGCAGAAGTGAACCTTGGCGCTACTGGAGGCCGTATACTACTGGACTCGCATGCGCGAGGATGTGGAAGACTATGTTCGCACTTGTCTTGTGTGCCAACAGGACAAGGTGGATCATCAGAAGCCCGGGGGCCTGCCGGAGCCTCTTCCCGTGCTGAGTCGGCCGTGGAAGAGCATTTCGATGGACTTTATCTCCGCCCTGCCGAAAGTGGGGGCGCTTGGGTCCATTCTCGTGGTAGTGGACCGGTTCTCAAAGTACGCGACCTTCATTGCTGCTTCGACGGACTGCACAGCAGAGGAGGCCGTGCGACTGTTCATCAGCCACGTGGTGAAGTTCTGGGGCATCCCGGTCAACATTGTCAGCGACCGAGACCTCCGCTTCACGGGGAAGTTCTGGACGGAAGTGTTCAAAATCCTCGGGACGGACTTACACTTCTCGACCAGCTTCCACCCGCAGACGGACGGGCAGACCGAGCAGGTCAACTCGCTACTCGAGGAGTACTTGCGGCAGTTTGTGAGTGCCAACCAGAGGGATTGGGTGCATCACCTCGACGTCGCTCAGTTCTGCTACAATCTTCAACGGAGCGAGTCATCGCACAGCAGTCCATTCGAGTTGGTGATGGGTCGCCAACCGCTTGCCCCGCACACGCTGAGTGCGGGGTCCTCGAGTAGAAGCCCCGCGGCCAACCAGTTCACTTCAGATTTCAAGGCAAAGACGGACATTGCCAAGGCATTTCTGGAGATGACCGCGAGGAAGATGAAGAAGTGGGCTGACGCGAAGCGAAGGTCGGTTGAGTACAAAGAGGGGGACATAGTGATGGTGAAGCTACAACCGCAACAGTTCAAGGTGTTCCGCAAGGTGCACAAAGGACTAATCCGGAAGTATGAAGGCCCCTTCTCCGTGCTCAAGAAGGTAGGCAAGGTGGCCTACAAGCTTGAACTCCCTGCCAAGCTGAAGATTCATCCAGTCTTCCATGACAGTTGTTTGAAGCCGTACCATGAAGACTTGGAGGAGCCCCAGCGCGGAGTTCCGAAGCGACCAACGGCGACCATGACGACTTCCTTCGACAAGGAGGTGGAAGCCGTGCTGGACAGGAGGACCATTCGGCGACGAGGCGTGTCCCCGTATGTGGAGTACCTCATCCAGTGGAAGGGCTTGCCTTACGGTGAGTCTAGCTGGGAACGTGCTGATACGCTGCATCAGTTCGAAGCCGCGATCCAAGCGTTTCTCAGCGAGCATAGTTGACGAGGGCGTCAACGCCTTAGGTGGGGAAGAATGTAACGTCCCAAATGTTGCACCCCGCCCGAGGCCCAGTTGCATAACCTTTTCGCGGACCAAGGTTATGCGGGAAGCTTCTAGAACATTCTAGAAGATGGCGGAAGGCTCTAGATGATTGTGGATCTCTCCGGAAGGTCCAAGATCGTTTTAGGAGGCCCAAGAAGCTTTTGGAAGGCCCTTGAAGTTTTCTTTTATGTTGCTAGAGAATAAACCTGGAATATGCCATTCCAGTTATGGTAGAATATAATAATCCTTGGAATATTCCTTCCAGGACTTTCCTTGTATTGCTCTATGAGCACTTATAAAAGGGGGAGGCTCTCATTTGTTCCTCACCACCTAAAAATTGTAAGCATTCTCCAAGTCAATAAAGAGAACCTTACGAGTCCATCTTTGCTCCACTATTCTAATTTTCTTAGCGATCTAGCTAAGGCGGGTTGGGAAGGCTTGCACGAGTCTTTGAGGAGAAAGACAGTGCGCCGCACGGGACGAAGTGCTAGCAAAAACACTAAATCCGTGACAACATGCTTGCAATTACGGACAACCAATAACGACAAAATTAAGCATAGTGCAATACACTTGAGTTATACATTTTGTTAAGGCCCAATTTTTTTCCTGAAATTTTTTTTGTTGAGTAATATCTTGTCCTCCAAAAGTATGTTTTAGCTCTCCAAAACATAGCAAGTCAAGAAAAATACTATACGTTTTCTAAAGAATTTAGCTCACCCAAATGTCACTTGGGGTTTATATAGCACAAATTCTCATGCAGGACAATCAAACTAATATAAGTTCATTTTTATTCACCCACCAATACTTAGATAGGATGTTCACTTTCGACTAAAAAATAATACGGTAGCAATTTCATTCCACACAAACCATTTTATAAGTGATTTTGTTCATCCATCAAAATAATTTTATACTACGTGTCATTTTTTTAATGGAAGGTGAACATTCCATATAATTTTGATGGATGAATAAAAATAGACTCAAACTAATACACATCCTTGACTTGCCACAGTTTGTCCGAAGTCATGACTAAAAAGGTTGGTAACCGAGTTGGTATTAAAAGCACACACATAAATAACTTCTTCTTTTTTTCCAACATAAAGTATCAAACTCACTTAAAACCAACGCTTTAATTCTATCTTGAGACCATGCAACCCAGACATATCATTTGCTTAGAGCATCTTCAACCCTATTGTCTTGTTAAGTGTTGTGAGTCTTATGTGACTCTTATATGGCATGAGTCACAAGACAATGTCTTATTTATGTGGCAAAACTATATCTCAAAAGACAATGAGACAGAAAAATTCTCTCCAATACAAAAGTATTGAGGAGACAATAAAATTTTTTTTTTCCAACTTCCAAGGCAACTCCTCCACTTCTTCAACTTTTTTATAAATATTTCTATTCATAATTGATGATGTGGAAACAAAGTCATTGTGAAGTGCATTGTTTAGATCTAGACAACCAACTTCACATTCTTCTTGCCATGTCATTGCCATGTCAACTTCATGTTTTATTCTACATTTGCATTGGAGAAGAATTTTTGGAATGAAAGTTTGTCATTCCTATGTGGCAACCATTTTTTCTAAACTCACAATAGGGTTGGAGATGCTCTTACAACAATTGACCAGTATTGTCTTATCACGAGATGTTTGTTCCCTAAAAATCATAATAATGTGCACTTACTACTTCTACATCGTGACTTCATTACTTAATCGATTGGTAGAGAGATGATTGGTAGAGATGATGGTGAATGTTTGGTGACATATATTGAAATAGAAGTATCGGATGTCATTGAAAATAAAGATATTGTTCAATATTTTTAGAATATAAAATCTCAAAAAGTTTTAGGCTCTGTTTGATTGAGTTTCTTTTTCCATGGTGGAATATTTCCATTATAATTTTTCCACCAATTGTATTGTTTGATTGCGTATATTTTTTTATGGAATTATTTTTCAAAAATATATCATTTTTTATGTTTTCTTCCAAAACGGTGGAAAATAAAACTGGCCAAGCCTATAAGAAAATATCATTTTCATGAAAAATAACTATTTTTCATAGAAAATAACAACAATCCCAAATGATTTCGTGGAATTTTTTCCATGGAATTTTTTTCTAATAAAATAATTTCATGGAATCAATTTATTTTCTACATATTTTTCACATTGTAAGCAAACACACTCTTATTGTAAAAAAAAATTTATATTTAGTAATTATAAGTTTATGACTTTTAATATTAATATATGGTAATTTTAAAATTATAATTATTTATTAGAATTTTTTATTAGTAAACGTCGCAATCACTATATGAAAATTCTTAGTGTGCCGTCAAGTAAAGAAAAAATATATTTAGTTCAATTAATTGATTCATATAAAGTAACGTATATAAATGTACATAAGTTGTTCTTATCAACATATATATAGGGGTAGAGCCATATCATTGTCATGTCAACTTCATATTTTATTCTACATTTGCATTTAAGAAAAAAATTTGGAATGAAAGTTTGTCATTCCTATGTGGCAACCATTTTTTTTAAACTCACAATAGGGTTGGAGATGCTCTTAGGATTAAGGTGGGCTCCAGTCCTTCCTAAAAATATTTGGATTTTTTTCATGCATATTTTTTGTTTCATATGAGTCCGACGATATTTTAATCACCTCAGCCTGACCTGGTCCACCTTAGGTTACATAAGTACCATTCCTTATTCTAAGTACTTGAAAATCTATTTTTGGAGTGCCTATAATGTAGTTGGTGAGAAACTTATTTCTTAATACACGTCTTATGACAGGGCCGGCCCTGAGTTTATGGGGGCTCTGGACAAACTTTCAAAACATGGCCCATATAAATGGGGCCCATATATAATAATAAAAAAATTCCTGAAATAAAAGTAAATAAAAAAATGTTACAAGCAAGGATTGAACCTAGGACCTCTAGTATACAAGTATAACCTAATAACCACTACACCACAACTATTTTGTGTTAAAAGAGAATCATGTTACATATTTGTTCTAGTTTAGGTACAAGATTATTAATATATACGTATATAAAAATAAATTTTTTTGGCTCCCAAATTTCTTGGGGCCCTGGGCGGTCCCCCTGGCCGCCCTGGGCCAGGGCCGGCCCATGTCTTATGATCCTAAGCACCAAACAATAGGATTTAGCTGAATTTGTATAAATAAAAAATGGTTGATTAAGGGATTTATATGGAAAAAACACATTTGGACATACTAATTCCATTCAAGCCCTCCAATTCTATATTATGGCATGTATAACTATACAATCTTCTAATCATATACAACACACAACATATAAACATGCGTATAAATGGTCAGAGTAATAATTATATTTAGTATCATAATTAGAGATTGTAATTATAATTGTTATACCAAATTATGTTTCTCTATAAGCCGGTATTTGGAAGAAGAGACTCTGGATTTTAAAGACGGGTTAATACAAATCATTAAGAAATTATATTATTCTAATGAGAAATTACAGACATGTGGCATCCAAGTAAACAACATTTTAATATTAGTACTCCAAAACTATTATAATCCAATGTTCGATTACCTTAATGCACGTGATCATATCAAGTCTAAAACTAAAATAAATTATTGTTTAGTGATCATACACTACAAGAAAAGTCTTGGTTTGATTGAATCGAACATTTGGATCGCCTTAAAAAACATAAAACATGCGTGACAACACTACTACAAAAAACTTTAATACACACACACACACACATATATATATATATGAAAAATTTATGAAATGCCCAAAAAACGAAAAAGTTTTATGAAAAATCCACCGCGCAATAAAATTTCATCGCGTGTCCAGAATTGGCAAAAAATATATAAAGAGGGTTCCGAATGACCTTTTTGTTCTTCCTTCTAATTTATTGAAAACACCCACGAAACTAGTCTTAAAAAAAAGTTTCGATACTTCATCTTCTTCCATACGCTGTTCACTTTCGAATCTAGGTTTTCTCCTCAAAAATCTTCAAAAACTCGTCGGAAAATTTCGGAAAGACCGAGCCAAACAGCAAAAGTGCTAAAACGGAGGTCAAAATACCATTTTTTTTGCGATTTTAAAATTTCGGAAGGCCGTCTAACGAAGAAACTGTTATTTTCAGGCTCCTCGAAGATACGCTCATTTTGGGACAAACCGGATCTCGTTTCGACCTCCAAGTCAAAAGTTATGGCCCTTCAAAGTTTCAACTGACTATAAAATGCAGGAGAATGGTCATTCTCCGTGTTAGAACACGAAAAATATTAATTTCGCATGAGGGTGGCCATTCTCCGTGTAGTAACACGGAGAATGCATGTCATTCTCCGTGTAGTAACACGGAGAATGTCATTCTCCGTCTTAATTTACACGGAGAATAGTCATTCTCTGTGTTAGTAACACGGAGAATGGCATTCTCCGTCTTAATTTATGCGGAGAATGACCATTCTCCGTGCTAAATTACACGGAGAATGGTCATTCTCCGTCTTAATTTACACGAAGAATGGTCATTCTCCGTGTAATTTAGCACGGAGAATAGTCATTACAGTGTTAAAACGCAGGAGAATGGCCATTCTCCGTATTAGAAACACGAAGAATGCCATTCTCCGTGCTAAATAAAACAAAAAATGGTCATTCTCCGTATAATTTAGCACGGAGAATGGTCATTACAGTGTTAAAACGCAGGAGAATGGTCATTACAGTGTAAACTAACACGGAGAGTGGCATTCTCCGTCTTAATTAAAACGGAGAATGACATTCTCCGTGTTAATTTACACGGAGAATGGTTATTCCCAGTGTTAAAACGTAGGAGAATGATCATTCTCCGTGTAATTTAGTACGGAGAATGGCATTCTCGTTACTAAATTACCCGGAGAATGGCCATTCTCCGTGCTAAATAACACGGAGAATGACATTCTCCGTGTTAAATGACACGGAGAATGGTCATTCAAATGTTAAAACACAGGAGAATGGCCATTCTTCGTGTTAGAAACACGGAGAATGCCATTCAACACGGAGAATGGCATTCTCCTTGTTAAAAATGCATGAGAATGACTATTGTTCGTGTGATATCGACGGATAACAGTTGACAGAAACCTAATTTTTTATTTTTTTTGTTTTGTGGAAAAAAATTTGACATGAATAAAGATTCAAGAGTTTTCGTTCTTCTTTCAAAACGATGCTAACTCTTATGGAAAAGAAGAAGAAGTTCTTCTCTCCATAATTGACCTAATTGTCGGAGAAGAAGAAAAAGAAGATGAGCGATGATCGGAGTTCGACTGAAAAAAAGAGAGCATGGTGAACTACGAACGATCTTTGCGATCTCTGCTGAAGATGAGAGCAATGGAATTCAGATCTCTCGTGAAGAAGAAGAAGAAAATCGCAATCCAGATCCGAGTTTGTGCGGAGGGGTAGTTATGGTATTAATTTTGTAAATACAGAACATCTAAAGGGAATCTTTGAATATTTGACGTGGAATTATATAATTCTGGACATTTCATAAAACCCATCATGCGGGTGGATTTTTCATACAATCCAACCCCGAAATTGGGTTTCTCAGCAATTTCCATATATATATATATATATATATATATATATATATATATATATATATATATATATATATGTGTGTGTGTGTGTGTGTGTGTGGAGCGGATCAAAAGCCCTCCTTAGAAAATTTCCTAAAAAATTCTCTCACTCTCGGCCGTAATTTAATGTTAATATTAATGTTAATGTTAATATTAACATTAATTTTAACTTTAATATTAATGTTAATATAAATTTTAATTTTATTTTTATATTAATGTTAATGTTAATGTTAATATTAATGTTAATATTAATTTTAATGTTAAGTTTAATGTTAATTTTAGTATTTAATGTTAATATTAACATTAATATTAACATTAATAATAATATTAACATTAATATTAACATTAATTTACGGCTGAGAGTGAGAGATTTTTTTAGGGAGTTTTCTAAGGGGGACTTTTGATCCGCTTCCACACACACACACACACACACACACACACACACACACATATATATATATATATATATATATATATATATATATATATATATATATGACCTCTAGCCTAGTGGTTAAGAGAGAATACCGCATGCGTCTCTCTTAACCACTAGGCTATCCACATTTTCAATATTTTGCATCTCCAAACATTTACATGTTATCAAGCCGGCGTTGGATCTTATTTAAGTGATCTAATCTTAACCATTGATTTTAATGGTTCAAATCAATGGTTAATGACTTAAAAAAGATCCAACGGTTGACAACATAAGAATGATTGGGGATGCAAAAAGTAAGGGATGCGGATCCTTCTCATATATATATATATATATATATATATATATATATATATATATATATATATATATATATATATATAAAATTTGGATCCGGAGCCCTGCAGGAGTCCCGTCGCGCTCGACCGTTGGATCGATTAGACGTGTGCGGGTATATATCTTCGTACTTAGTTTATATATATATATATATATATATATATATATATATATATATATATATATATATTTTTTTTTTTTTTTTTTTTTTTTTTGAAGCAATGGGTAATTGTGGCGAACTCGCCTCCACCGGGGCTCGAACTCCCGACCACTTGGGCCGCATGCATCTCTCTTAACCACTAGGCTAGAGGTCATATATATATATATATATATATATATATATATATATATATATATATATATATATATATATATATATATATAATTCTTCTAACTACCTACAAAATATATTCAATATTCAAATTGTATTTAAACTAAGAACATGGTAATATAACTAAACACATATATAGAATTCTAAAAACATATCTATAACTAATTCAAATCATATATAAAATATTTTAATGTAATTTAATTTTTAATCAAAGGCTTCAATAATATGATAATTCTTTTTAAATGCCTATGCATATCCTCGTCCGTTAATGTTTTTAAAAAATACTGAATATTATAATTTTAAACTCTCCCTTTTCTCCGGCATAGCCGAATACGCTCCCTTTCATTCATATATGTCCATAAATTATAATCAAAATTTAATTAAAACTTTACAAATCTTTATATATATATATATATATATATATATATATATATATATATATATATATATATATATATATATATATATATATATATATATATAACAAATCTTAATGTAAATTTAAATATTTGAATTATTTTATAAAATCAGAAAGAAAGAAAGATGATTTCTAAACCATATGTATATCTTCCACCAATTAATAAAATAATTAAAAAAATTCTAACTACCCCGCGTATCTGCTTACGTTAAAGAATTCCAAAATCCTTTTTATACTACCCGAACATATAGCATTTTCTAAAATATATTACATATTCAAATTATATTTAAATTAAGTACATGCTATTATCTAAATAAACATATATTCAAAATTTTAAAATATATCTACAACAAAGTGTAATTAAAATATATTCAAATTATAAAAAAATTAAAATTTTAATATAATTTAAATTTTATCTAATTGTTTAACAATTATATATTATTTTATTTACTAGTATTAATATGATTTTTGTTAAAAAAAATATTAAACTTTGAATTATACTAGTTTACATATTTTTTTTCTTTTTCTTTTATTTCGAGCCACTTTCTTTGCTACCTAACACAAACTGTCCGGACGATGAGGGGCATGGCCTGTGCAATGCGGGGCACCAGCAATGTCTGAGTACTGATGACAAATGGCCACGATCTGAGCTTGCGTGGGCCACGAATGAGACATCCGTTCATGGTAACTCAACTGATAGGACGTCGCGCGGACGGTTGGGGATCGACACCATTTGACCACGGGTATAAACGACGGCCGACCACGCGACTCGTCGTGCGGCGCCGTAAGGACGTCGAGAAGACGTCGTAAGGACGTCATGCACATAGAACGGATGGTTGGACGGTATCGGTTGTCATAGACGTCGTGGACGAAGCGATGCGTTGAGTTGCGGACGTCGAAAGACGTCATGGCCGTCTCGTGGAGGTCTAGGGCGCACGGAGTGCGCGTGGTGTGCGAGCAGGACAATGATGACAAAGCCAGTGGGGACAAAATCCGCTTGAAGAGTCAAAATGAACTAACGAACAGCTAAAAATCGTGTGCAGGAGACACACGATTTAACTGAATCAGCATGTGTTGAAAAAAATAAAAATAAATAAAAATAAAATAACACAAACTGTCCAAAATTTTAGTTAACCACCAAGTAGTGGCTATCATATATTTAGTTAACCACCACCTAGTAGCTATCATATATCTATCCTCCAACGAAAAAAATACACAGGGACTAAGATGCAAAAGACTCTGGACAGGTTAGGTTGCACTTGCACACAGCACCATCAAGAAAAATCCGACGGCTGAGGAGCACACGAGACTAAGAGAGCAAGAACGCGATCAAGCGGTGACAATAACCCGGCGGTAAAATTACCGGACTCTCGGAGAAGCATTTATTCGTGGCGCGTAATATAACCACCCTCCGGCCTCCACTGAAAGTAAAGAGAGAGAGAGAGAGTAAAGAAGGAAAAACAATAAAAATAAAATAGAAATCGCAGCTTTGAAATTGCAGGACCCAAAGGAGAAGAACCAGCAGCAGCGTGTTCACACTAGCGGAGCTTTCTCTCTACTCTTCCTCGCCGATCGACCGGCTCCCGGAACCTTCTAGAAGCTTCTCGAAGCCCCTGTCGATTCTCCTTCTTCGTCCTCTTGCAGCCATGGACTCCGACACCGGACTGGAAGGTGAGTCGGTGACTATATAACAGCTCAGGAGTGTACTTTTTTCACTTAGCCCCCTGTTATTTGTCGAAAAGTTTCTTGCTTTATTTTACTTGAACTCGAGCTAGGGTTTCTCGATCTGTGCTGATTTCGTGACATTGGTGGCAGAATCCATGTGGCAGCTCCGGGTGGAGGGGCCGGCGTACCCGGAGCGGCCCGGCGAGCCCGACTGCAGCTACTACGTGCGCACCGGGTCGTGCGGCTTCGGCGACCGGTGCCGGTTCAACCACCCCCGGAACAGGATTCTGGTGAAAAAAAGTTGATTCTTTTCTAGGTTTCTAATTGGGGGTTCTTGATTTTTTGCAAGTTAGACCTTTCTTTTTGTGGTAATTTCAGGTGGGGGGAGAGGCGAGGACGACGGACTTTCCGGAGCGGACGGGCCAGCCTGTGTGCCAGGTGTTGCTCTAATTGATGATGATTTAGTAATTTAGAGTTCTAGTTGTTGACTGTGATTGGATTCATTACATTTTGATTGTTAGTTGTTTGTATGTAGGTCTAGATACATTGCATTTTTATTCTTGAAATTGTAATTTTAGACTGGGAGCATTATATATGGCTTGTGCTTGTAATTTTGTTAGATCAGTTTGATGTTCAGCTGTAGTTCCAATGATAGAGCTTGTGTTTTTTTACTGAGACCCTGGTTTTTGTTTCGCTGGAGTGGAGGTAGTATTTTAGACTGTTCAACTAGGGGTGTTAATGAGCCGAGATATTCGTGTGCCAGGCTCGAGCTCGGCTCAACTGACTTTTATGAGCTCGTGAGCACGAGCTTGAGCTTTAAGAATACACACACACACACACATACACAAAAAAGAAATATATTACATTAATAGACACTTCCAATTTGGTAAGATGCTCATATAAACACTTCAAATTTGATATCAAGCTAACTGAGCTACACTTTTGGTTTGGGACAAAGCTCATGAGCTCACAAATAGCTAAACTTAGGCTTAGGCTTGCCTATAATTCAAGCTCATCAAGCTTTCTAATTTAAACGAGCGGCTGGCGATGTCTTGAGCAAGGGGGATGCTGCTCAAAGCTCGGCTCAGTAACACTCCTATGTTCGACGTACTGAATTCAACATGACACAATATGGGCACGGTGACACGGAAATGGCACAAATTTCGGGTGCTCCCTAACGTATTTTGGAGTGCTTGTTCCCCTGCCATATTCAATTTATCACGTGTCCGACACGAAGCTATGTGGACGCGTCACACTTTTTTGGAGTGTATGTTCTTCCTACTTGTTAAATAAACCCATGACTGTCCTGTTAAGTTGATTTTCCTGATGTTCCATAGCACTTGGTGTATTGAAATTAAGGTTCTTTCGTTTCGGTTATGAATGCGGTTATCTTAATTTCCTGTAGTATAGGTTGAAGAGCTTACTTGGATGTTTTAGGTTATTCCGACATAAGAGCGACCAGTTTCTAGTTTGGCAGTTGAAAGTGAAAATTTTCAGGGGATATATAATGTCCATCTTGGTGTTTTGCAGTATTTTTTGAAGACTGGGACTTGCAAGTATGGTGCCTCATGCAAGTACGACCACCCGAGACATGGCAGTGGATCTGTCCGCCCGGTCTCGTTAAACTATTATGGATACCCACTTCGTCCAGTAGGGCTCTTTTCCATATGTATGCTTGTTTTATGTAATTGCATTTCCTTGTGAAAGTCTGATGCTAGCGGTGGGCCTTTAAATTGGTAGGGGGAGAAAGAGTGCACTTATTACGTGAGAACTGGACAGTGTAAGTTTGGTTCAACCTGCAAATTCCATCATCCGGAGCTTGGCAGTGCACAGGTGCCTTCACCAGCACCAGCATTTTATCCGTCTGCCCAGGCTCCAACCATGGCCAGCTGGCAAGTTGCAAGGCCTGCAATGCTACCGACTCCATACATGCAACCGACTTATGGATCAATGGTGATCTCTCCTGGGGTTGTTCAGGTCCCAAGCTGGAGTCCTTATCCGGTTGGTACAGTTTCTCGTGTTGTTGTACAATGTGAGGAATTTCAACAATTCACTTTTTTAACAGTGTTATATCATTCTGAAGCAGCCAACTGCAAGCCCTGCATTATCTCCTGGCGGGCAGCATAATGTTCAAGCTGCAACGCTCTATGGTTCATCAAACCAGCTATCTCCTTCAGCTCCGGCTTATCCAGGGCCTTATACTGCACTAGCTTCTTCTGGGCCTCCAAGCAGTAGCCAGAAAGATCACATGTTTCCAGAGAGACCTGGCCAGCCTGAGTGCCAGTATTACATGAGGACAGGAGATTGCAAGTTTGGCCCAACATGTAAATATCATCATCCACCAGATAGAATTCCACGAATTGATTGTGGCCTTAACCCCCTGGGCCTCCCACTTCGTCCGGTAATGTCACTTCTCCCTTTATTAATTTTGTTGTTACAATCTACATAAACCAGTATTTGAAACTCTAGATAACTGAGAATTATTTGGGACTCTAGATAACTGAGAATTTCAAGGTTTCTAAGCATGTAAAGATTGTTACTTGCTGCCTTCTCTTACAGTTCTCTCTGATAATTAACAGGGCACCTTGGCCATGTTCATTATTTCAAATTGTGAAACCATATGACATACATGCACATGCATATGAAGTAGGTGTCTGTACATGTGTATGTAATAGTCGATGTTCTTGCCTGCAAGAACTTAAGCTGCATGACATACAAGAACATTATTAGTTCTTATAAAGAATTTACAATTGCAAAGAACATTATTAGTTCTTATAAAGAATTTAAAATTGCAATAAGTTCATAGAAGGTTTTGACTTGGTATGTCTAGGATGTGCTCTCCTAATTTTGCTTAGTAGGGCATTGTTGTGATGGCCACTTGGTCGGGGTTTATTTGCTCTGGAATTTGATCATTATTGGTCTATTCTTTCCAACATTAGAATGTCTATTTTCTTAACTTATGAATTCTTCAATTCTTCCATTATTAATTTATGAACTTACAACTATTTATAGGCTCTCAAGCAATGAAAATAAGATAAAACCAATCTCAAAAGGCTTATCCCTAAGACAACTTAAATCATAACTTATAAAATAGATAAAAGCAATCTCTATCTAGAATAAACAAAATTAACTAAAAGATAACAAAAAATCTAAACTTGTTTTCCATCATTCTTCTTGGCGTTGAAAAATTTACCTCTTGGTGAATCGTGTAAGCGTAAAAGAATTATACTCCTGATTTCCTCCAAATTGGCATGACGAAGTTACCTGATTTGGTAGTTTAGTCAACATAAGGACCTCTGCAAAGATGACGAAACCCCACGGCGACACCGGCGGTTGTGGAGGCGGAAGAAGCAAAATATCGCTTCACAAATAACATCAAGTATCTTTATAAATTGTGGTCGTCTCTGTGCGTCCAAAGAAGTAAAATGATCGTCCCCACAATCAATTGTTACTTTCTGCAAACTATTACAATTTTGTAATAAAGAAAGAATAGAAATTGTATACGGGTTTGATTATTGGGACACGTTCAAAATATTTAGAAAAATTAATAGGTTCTTTAAATTCATTGGAACGATTAGACGTATTTAATTCTTTTAGGGATGGTGTATAAATCAAAATTGATTTTATTTTAAATCTAGACTTAGTTTCAACCACTAACCTAATTTGTGTCTTAATTATGATAGGTTCAACTAAAGGGTACTCTAACGATGTGGTCGACTCTTAATTGAACTCTACTTGTGTAGATAATTTTACTATTTTAGGTTCATTAGGTTTAGCTAATTGATCCTCTAAAGATATGGTTGATTCCAGCATGGACTCTATTTGTATATCAATATTAGTCTTTTTCCTAACACAATGATTGTCATGTATAGCTTTTACAAGTTTATCACGTTTAGAATCTAAAAGATCCTTAACGTTTTAATGAACTCTTCATGATCCATATTTTAGTTTTAATTGCTCCCTAGTCTTACCTATGAATTGAAAAAATATTCTTAACCTAGAGCTCTGATACCAATTTGACGTGGAACGAAGACCTAGAGGAAATATGATTAATATGAAATTGAAGATTTGGAAAAAATTGGGCACGAAAGTTCTAAATGAAACTTGAACAATCAACTATTATAAATTTATCACAAATAATTTTAATAGAAAGACAAAATAATAAATTAGGAATATCCGATTTTGGGAACATGCATGTTGTGTTGGATCTCAATTATGCGGCTTTTGTACTCGAGATTATTTCGCGTCAACGTTGGAGGTGGAGAAGAAGACAAGATAGAGAGATTTACTTTATGATTTTGGCATCACACCATACAAACTCAAAATTGATTTCTCATTCTTCAATTCTTTCATTATTAATTTATAAAGTTACAATTTATACTCTCAAGAATTAAAAAGAAGATAAAATCAATCTCTAAAAACTTATTCCTAAGATAACTTAAATCACATTTGATAAAACAGATATAGGCAATCTTTATCTAGAATAACCAAAATTAACAGCTAAGATGACAGATCTTGACCATGGAATGTAGTTCAGTCCATTTCCATTCAACAACAATGAACTCGGACACAAACTGGGATTAGCTTCAGACTCAAAAACAGTAGATTTTTTGTTGGCTAAATTACAACTTAATATCCTCAACTATTCGAGTTTTTCAACTTGATACCTCAAATTTTATAGGTACTAACTTAATACCCTAAAAAAAGAAGAAGACCAAATTACTCCCGTCTCTCTCTCCCACCCATCCATTGCTGCTCTCCTTTTCCCTCCCGGCTGATCCTCCGTCTTGGGAAAGAAATGCGGAAACCTTTCCCCAAACCGGAGAGTACCTGCGAGAGGACCGAGCAATACAACGCACGAACCCAAAAACAACAACACAAAACAATCCACGCAGACACAGAGAATTTTTGACGTGGAAAACCCTTGCGGAAAAAACCACGGGACGATCGGAGTCCAACCCTGAGAAGCCTCCACTAATGGAATAGAAGAATTACACCCTCTACAAACTCCTCCCGATCCAAATCGGATCCCCACAACACTCAGAAGTAAGAACAATGATTACAAGGCTACGAAGAGCGAGAACGACGAGTAGAGATTACCCGAAACACGATCTCCTTCGAAAAACGACCTTCAATCCTCCGTCTTCTCTCCCGAAGTTGTAATGGCACTCTTGCCTCCTTCTCTCTCCAAGTTGTGTTCTCCACAATTGTGTTGCCTTATGAATTAGGGTTGAAAAAACTCAACTTAACTCCTTAATCCCGCAGCCAACCTGGACCGTTGGATTAGATCCAGTGGTGAAAAATCACTCAGATTCCCGCATCAGCCCCGACGACACAGAGTTCGGCCAGAACTCTGTGTCGGGCAAACAGCACCTAACGCCAACATTCTGGAACAGCCAGACCGAGTTCGGCCAGAACTCGGCCTGGGACCGAGTTCGGGCCGAACTCGGCAGACCCAGTCCAGAACCTCCCTTAGGAGCAGCAGCAGCAGTAGCAACTCCGCGTCGCCTACTTCCCGAGCTTCTTCGACACACGAATGACGCTCGTCGCACTCCGAGGTCTTCTCCACATAGGTTGGGAACGCCACCCACTCCAACAAATCTCCCCCTTCACAACTATGGGGAGGATATCGTCATCCCGACGATCTGCCTGCAGTACTCAAACTTCTTCCTTGGTAGAATCTTCGTGAACATATCAGCTCCGTTGTCATCTGTATGAACCTTCTCAAGCTCCGCGTCCTTCTTCTCAACCACATCCCGTATCCAATGATACCGAGTCTCGATGTGCTTGGACCGGCTATGAAACGTCTGATTCTTCACAAGGTGGATAGCACTCTGACTGTCGCAAAGCAAAGTATACTGCTCTTGCTTCAGTCCCATTTCCTGCAACAGCTTCTTCATCCACAACAGCTCCTTGCAAGCCTCCGTCGCCGCAATGTACTCTGCCTCTGTCGTCGACAAGGCAACACACTTCTGCAACCGCGACTGCCACGACACTGCTTCTTCCGCAAACATCATCACGTAGCCCGAAGTCGATCGCCTCGTGTCTACATCTCCAGCCATATCAGCGTCGATATACCCAACCAGCTTTGGCTCGTCACCACCAAAGGAAAGTCTCCAACCAGCAGTGCCCTGAAGATATCGTAGAATCCACTTGACCGCACTCCAATGTACCCTTCCAGGATTTGAAAGATACCTGCTAACCGTACCAACTGCATGAGCAATATCTGGCCTCGTACACACCATAGCATACATAAGACTTCCCACAGCTGAGGCATATGGAACCCGCTCCATATCTTCCTTTTCGTCCTCGGTAGATGGACACTGCTCCTCAGTGAGCTTAAAGTGAGCCGCGAGGGGGAAACTCACTTTCTTCGACCCGTCCATCCCGAAACGCTGAAGTACCCGGTGAATGTACTTCTTTTGGGACAAATGTAGCAACTTGGACTCTCTCTCTCGGCTGATCTCCATCCCAAGAATAGTCTTCGCTGTGCCCAAATCCTTCATAGAGAAGGCCGCGCCCAGCTGGCGCTTCAACTCCGCTATCCTAGTGGCATTCCGACCCACTAATAGCATATCATCAACATAGAGCAACAAAATGATGAAATCATCATCGGCAAAATACCTCACAAATGCACAATGGTCCGACGTCGTCCGTGCATAACCATGCTCCCCCATAAACGACTCGAACTTTCTGTACCACTGCCTCGGAGCCTGCTTCAGACCATACAAGCTCTTCCTCAACCGGCAGACCAAATGTGACTTGCCCTTCTCGCAGAATCCCTCTGGCTGCTCCATGTACAACTCCTCCTCAAGATCACCGTAGAGGAATGTCGTCTTCACGTCCATCTGCTCGACCTCCAAGTCGAGACTGGCTGCTAATGCTAGCACCACCCGAATAGACGAATGCTTGACGACAGGCGAAAAGATCTCATCATAATCCACTCCTTTCCGCTGACCGTAGCCTTTGACTACCAGCCTCGCTTTGTATCGAGGGCGAGTAGCATCATCCGTCTGCTTCACTCTGAACACCCATCGATTCTTCAAAGCCTTCTTGCCCTTTGGCAACCGCACCAGATCATAAGTGGAATTGGTGTGCAAGGAACTCATCTCCTCCTGCATAGCCTCCATCCACTCCTGCCTGTGTTCGTCTTCCATAGCCTCTGCAAAACTTTCGGGCTCTCCCCCGTCAGTCAATAGCACATACTCATCTGGTGAGTATCTCGTAGATGGTCGACGATCCCTGTCACTCCTCCTCAAAGGAACCACTGGTGCTGGCTGTATACCGACAGCCTCCTCCCCTTCAGGAACTACCTCTCCGGCATGCTCATCCTCCTGAGGGACACCCTGACCACCATCAGCAGGCTGATGATCAAGGTTGGGAGCAACTCCATGTACCGGCTCTCCCATAACTGGATCCTCTGCGATGTCCTCTGGAAACTGCTCGAAGCGAAATGACTCTAACTCAGGCAATTCCTCAGCCTCAGAAGGCGTCTCGGAATCCTGAGTGTTGGTCATAGTCTGATCCTCGACGAACACCACGTCCCTGCTTCTGTAGAGCTTTCCTTCCACTGGGTCGTAGAATCTATAGCCAAACTCATTCCGACCGTAGCCGACAAAGACGCATCGCCTCGTCTTCGGCTCAAGTTTGGTCCTCTCGTCCTTCGGTACATGCACGAAGGCCTTACAACCAAACGTCCGCAGGTGATTGTATGACGGCTCTTTGCCGTACCATACTTTGTCAGGCACATCACCCTGCAAAGGAGCACTAGGAGACAAATTAATAACATAAGCAGCTGTGAGAAGAGCCTCACCCCAATAACTGCCCGGCAAGTTTGCTTTTGACAGCAAACACCGCACCCTCTCCATCAGTGTCCTGTTCATGCGCTCCGCTACACCATTGAGCTGAGGTGTCTTTGGCGGTGTCTTCTGGTGTCGTATCCCTTGCTCTCTGAAATACGCATCAAAGGGACCGATGTATTCGCCGCCATTGTCGGACCGAACACACAACAACTTCTTGCCCGTCTCTCTTTCAACAGAGGCCTGAAACTCCTTGAAAGTAGGCAGCACCTGATCCTTGGTCTTTAAGGCATAGACCCAAACCTTCCTGGAACAGTCATCAATAAAGGTTACAAAGTAAGAAGCACCACCAAGAGATTTTACCTTCATAGGACCGCAGACATCCGAGTGAATCAACTCGAGCAACGCCGGCTTCCTCGAACTTGGGTGACTTTGGAAAGACACCCTATTTTGCTTCCCAGCTAAACAGTGCGTGCACTTCTCCAACTTTGTAGACTTGAGCCCTGGAATCACTTTCCTGTTCACCAAGTAGCTCATCCCCTTCTCGCTGATATGGCCGAGCCGCCTGTGCCACAACTCGGTAGACGCATCACTGACTGCGTTCACCTCCTGTGCCCCCTCTGCGCTCCCCTCCATATAGTAGAAACCGGACTTCTTGCTTCCTCTGGCAATCACCATCGAACCCCCTGGAAAGCTTCCGCTGACTGTTCCCGAAGAGACCGAAGAATCCCTCGTCATCCAACCTTCCAACCGATACCAGGTTGAAACGGATATCAGGAACATGACGAACATCCTTGAGAACAAGAACCGCACCCGTCTTCGTTCTCAAATGCACATCTCCAACGGCAACCGCCTTCGACACATCTCCATTGCCCATCTTCAACACTCCACAGTCGCCTGTTGTGTAAGTGGCAAACAGTGCCCTGTTGTGAGATACATGTGCTGAAGCCCCTGAGTCCACCAGCAAAGAATTGTCATTGCAGGCGAGGTTAGTAATGACCTCATCACCTACGACGATCACATCGCCTCCATGCATCGAGGCCGCCGCTGTAGTGTTCTCTTCTTGCTTCCCGTTGTCGCCCTTCTTCTCTCTCTTCCAAGCGAAACAATTCCGCTTGATATGGCCCTTCTTACCACAATGGTAACACTCTGAGTCCTCGTAACGACCCTTGGACTTCCCCCTGCTCTTGTCTCTGCCACCACCTAGACCCCTGCTTTTGCCCCTTCCGCGGCTCTCTGAAACAAGTGCCTCTGAGTGGTGGGATGTGGATGAAGTGCCCTGAGAACGTCTCCGCATCTCTTCATTCAACACCCCGCTCTTGGCAAACTCCAGACTGACCACGCCCTCTGGAGCAGAAGCGATCATAGATACTCGTACGGTCTCCCACGAGTCTGGCAAAGTACACAGCAGCCATAGTCCCTGAACCTCGTCGTCGAACTTGACTCCCATAGAAGATAGCTGGTCAACCACGCCCTGTAACTCACTCAAGTGATCCGAAATAGACGCCCCATCCTTGTATCGCAGACCCATCATCGTTCGGATCAGGAACAACTTGTTTACCCCGGTCTTCTTCGCATACAAGGATTCCAGCTTATCCCACAACGTCTTCGCGTGCTCAATATTGGCAACGTGGTTGTACACGTTCTCATCAACAAACTGCCGTATGTACCCACACACCTGTATATGCTCGAATGTCCAGTCCTCCTCGGATTTATCACTGGGCTTCTCGGATGCAAACACGGGTAGATGCAGCTTCTTGACGAACAGCAAATCTTTCATCTTGCTCCGCCAATAGTGATAGTTTGTGCCGTTCAGATTCACCATGCGCACCGGCTTCGCGTCCATCTCTCCTCTCTGGTTTCTCTGTCAACTACTGACACTCCTTCTGAATTCCAGAACCTGGCTCTGATACCACTCTGTTGGGAAAGAAACGCGGAAACCTTTTCCCAAACCGGAGAGTACCTGCGAGAGGACCGAGCAATACAACGCACGAACCCAAAAACAACAACACAAAACAATCCACGCAGACACATAATTTTTGACATGGAAAACCCTTGCGGGAAAAACCACGGGACGATCGGAGTCCAACCCTGAGAAGCCTCCACTAATGGAATAGAAGAATTACACCTTCTACAAACTCCTCCCGATCCAAATCGGATTCCCACAACACTCAGAAGTAAGAACAATGATTACAAGGCTACGAAGAGCGAGAACGACGAGGAGAGATTACCCGAAACACGATCTCCTTCGAAAAACGACCTTCAATCCTCCGTCTTCTCTCCCGAAGTTGTAATGGCACTCTTGCCTCCTTCTCTCTCCAAGTTGTGTTCTCCACAATTGTGTTGCCTTATGAATTAGGATTGAGAAAACTCAACTTAACTCCCTAATCCCGCAGCCAACCTGGACCGTTGGATTAGATCCAGTGGTGAAAAATTACTCAGATTCCCGCATCAGCCCCGACGACAGAGTTCGGCCAGAACTCTGTGTCGGGCAAACAGCACCTAACGCCAACATTCTGGAACAGCCAGACCGAGTTCGGCCAGAACTCGGCCTGGAACCGAGTTCGGGCCGAACTCGGCAGACCCAGTCCAGAACCTCCCTTAGGAACAGCAGCAGCAGTAGCAACTCCGCGTCGCCTACTTCCCGAGCTTCTTCGACACACGAATGGCGCTCGTCGCACTCCGAGGTCTTCTCCACATAGGTTGGGAACCCCACCCACTCCAACACTCCGCCCCCATCCGGCTACTCTGCCCTCGTCCGTCCCCGGCTGCAACCCCCCCTCTCTCTTCGCGCTAGCGCTGCCGCTACATGCAGAGAGGGGGGGGGGGTGCAGCCAAGGACGGACGTCGGGGTGGCGGCGATAGTGGGGGCAACGGTGGGGGCAGCCGCCGCGGGTGTGGGGGTAGGGGGGACATGGGAAGACGAGGGGCGGAAGGGGGGGGGGGGGCTGTAGGGGTGGGGGTTGGAGGAAAAAGAAGGACATTTTGTCTTTTTTTTTTTTTTTTTTTAGGTATCAAGGTAAAAATATTAGTTGAAGGAGGGTATTAAGTTAGTATCTATAAAAGTTGAGGGTATCAAGTTGGAAAACTCGAATAGTTGAGGGTATCAAGTTGTAATTTAGCCATTTTTGTTTTCAATTCCCATGTCATCTATTGCTCTGATACCATAAAGTAGTACAAACAACTATAGAAGAATACGAAAGAGAGAACACAGAATTATAGTGGTTTGGCAGTTTGGCCTGCATCTACTAAAAAAATTGAACTCTTATCCATAGAGAGCCATTGAGGCGGCTCTCCTCTATATAGAGTACAATCCCTAAATCACAAACAAAGAATTCAACCACCAACTAACTCATTTAAGAGTTTAACGATTTTCCAGGAGATCGTTAGACTTCATAAGCAGACCATAAAGCAATTAGATGTGACAACAAGAAGCTGCCTACCAACCATAATTAATGTAATCAATCATTTTCTGTTTTTCCAACAGACCTCAATGTCTATCAATGTTAGCCTTTTTGCATATAAAATGAAAAAAACCATACTCGTCAATCATGATGGCGTCTTTTATGCTCTTATGAGACAGATATAATTAATACTTTGTAGTTTACCAAGCGAACAAAAGGATATTTCCAGTAACATGTGTGGTTGTGATATATTCTAGTGAATGTTACAAGTCATTATAAGTAGTTGTATATGAGTTGTATAACATTTAGTTGATAGTAAATTGTTTGGATCTTAAACATATGTGCTCTAGCTCTGGGTTTATTAAACCTGCATCTAGTAAAACATCAAGACATTAAAATAAATTAATCTTCATTCAAAGCTTTTTAAGTAATATGGATTGTGTCTAATTTAATGATTTGAAGTTTATGTGGTTCATCACTTAGTTTGCGTAAGCGATCACATATTTGTCTATATATTTTAGTAAAACGTCTGCAAGAAATGGAGGGGGTCTATATCGATGGTTTATAGATACCTAAGAATGACAGTTTTTGCTATTTAGGATCACCATTCACCATCGTCGAAAGTTTGAGAAGGATGTTGTGATCGTTGAAGCAGTAGAGAATTGCTTTGTGATCCTAGGATAAACTTGAAACTGAGAAGAAAATTCTATGAGACAGTAATAAAGACTATCTATGCATTGAATCAAAATTTTGGCCGTTTTTCTTATGTCGAAAAACTGAATGTCGTTGAAATAAGAATGTTTAGATGGGTGAACAACACTGTGACATGACAAGGTATAAGCTCACTAGTAGAAAGTTGGAGGAGCTTCCATTGAGGACAAGATTGAGAGAAAATCATCTTTAGATGGTAGGTCTTTGTGAAAGGAGATGCTATATCTAGGGAACGACCTAAGAATCTAAGATGACTTAAATTGAGAATGTGAGAAAGGCTTTAGCAACGCTGAATGGTAGATAGGATTCATGTAGCCGGCCCCAAACGATTGGGATGAAGGCTCAGTTATTTACGTATGTGGTGTGTATTTCACATCTAGCTACATACTAGCTACATGTATACATGGATATAGTCTTTTACTTGTGTGTATGTGTATGTGTATGTGTATGTGAGACAAGTAGGGCCAAGTAAGCCTTTAATTGTTTGGTTACTCCTGTCAAACCTATAGACCATTGTGCCACCTTATTTTCATGCCTTTCACTAAGTTAGCCTTATTTTTCATGCCTTCAGTAAACTTTTGATAATGAACCTATCATGAAGATTGGACGTCCTCAGATTTGGGTTGAATCGTGTGATGTGAGCCTGGGAAAGGGTGTGAAGCCTTATTTTATTTTATTTTCTTGTTCTTTCCCTTCTTTTCACCCATGAAACCCTTGCCTAACACATTTACTACTGCTGACGAAAGTTTCACTGACGCCCTGCAGAATCACTAGCCCAAGAATCATTTCTCTGCTTGCCTGCAGGTTACTTGACCACCATAACCCTAACTATTCTCGCATACATCTCATGCCCAAGAATCTTTACGTAGACTTCTGTTACTTACAAGAGACTGTTGCAGTAGTTGGCACTTGGCACAGTACAACTGACCTGCCTTCTGGACTTACAGTCGCACATTCCCTTCAAAATTCTAATTCCCGTTGTCTGATCCACCTTCAATTCTTTGAACCCCACTTTTATTTGTTCTAAATATTCAAATCCTAATTCTTCAAATTCTGCTTCTTGATTCTTTCTTTGTCATATTTGTTTAGTTTTGGAGGATTGCTTCGGCTGTGTGGTTGTCCTGCATTATTAGCATGGGTCCCTTTGGAAGCAAGCTATCTTTGGTTCAATTTTCTAATGGCAAAATTTTGTAAAAAGTAGAAAGTAAAAACCCAAAATTATCAATGTTCTGTAGAGTTGCATGCTCCCTTCAAGCCGGAGTGTATTTGGAAACACTGCAGATTCAAGTTCTGCTTAGTGTACCTTGAATAATATGTGTGTACTTCAGCCGCTATTGCTGGATGTGAAGACTTGGTGATGCCAAGTTGAGACATGTTGATGTGAGCAATCATTGATGAAGGCCTCATGTCTACTTGAATGTGCCAAGAAATTGGAATTTGATGTTAAGTTGGTAGGTACAGGACATAAATTTAGACATGTTAATGTATTTCATGTTGTATGTGTGACAGAAACGTTGGCTTGTGAGGTTCGTGAGAATATCCAAGCAAACTCCAGAATTGACAAAACATGGGTTACTCTTGCAAAGCTAGGAAGCACAGATACTCCAGGAATGTCATCCGTCTCGTGTCGATCACGAATCAGATACGTATTGGACAAAACCAACATTCTAAAATAAACTAGGACGAACCAAAATAGGTATCGTGTCGCCGTGTCCTTCAGTGCCGTGTTGCCGTCATTCAATGTCGTGTCGTATCCGTGTTGGTGCAACATAGCTTGCAAGGGAACTTACATTGTTCCAAAATATGTATTAATTGCATTACAGACCCAAAAAAAACCTTTCACTTGTCTCCAACACTGATTTTGTTTGAAGTGACTTCGGCTATTTCTCGATTGCATTGTATCATAAATTTAACATTAGAGTTTGCAGCTTTTATACAAATATTTTAGAATAGTTATACAAAGAGGCTAATTTTGCAAAAATTCACCCTACTTGATAAATAAAGTATAGGACACGTATTTGGGCTTTATTTGCTTTGGTTTCAGAACTGAAAGCTTTATTGCTTTGATTTGAATTCGACTCTTACAGAAATAGATAAATGGAGAAAGTCAAAGAAACGAAATATATACATATAATGAGCAATTTGTGAGGAGATTACCATGATCAAATTGTTGCTCCTATTTCTTCACGTAACAATGATATTTATTGCTTTATATTCCGCTTCTCTAGACTCTTAGTTCTCCGATTCATGTTCCTTTGCATCTAACATTTTATATTGGTTGCAGGGTGTTCAGCCTTGTTCCTTCTATGCGCAACACGGGGTATGCAAGTTTGGGCCAACATGCAAGTTTGATCATCCGATGGTACTGAGTTACACCACTTCGGCTTCTTCTCTTACCGACATGCCTGTGGCTCCTTACCCCTTGGGCTTTTCAGTGGCCACCTTGACTCCATCGGCATCGTCTTCAGAGCTTCGGCCTGAGTTCATCTCCAACAAGTATTCTTTCTCCCGCCAAATTCCACCTTCCGAGAGCACGCACGGTGGATCAATGTTTCCAAGGAGCAGTTTTGCACCTCACACCCTTGCCCATTTCTCTGGCCAAACCTCTACAACCAGCGGTGGCAGTAGCATGGGCCAACGTGGTGACTATTCTAGTTCAAGCTAGAAAGGTCTTCTTTGAAATAGATTTGATACCCAAACATTTCTCAAGATCTCGACACAACGATCTCTCTTCGTGTTGTATGGCATTTCGACAACTATTCCTTGAACCCCTTCACCTCCCCTCGTGTTCATAGAATCTTCACATCCTGTCTAAAATAAGCTACTTCCAGTATAGAAAGGCCCTAGCTCAAACTCCCTGAGGTCTTCCACACATCTTGCCCACAATAACCACCACCGGAAGCCTTAGTTGACTCTTTATATTTCATCCAGAAGCTCTGCTTGCGTTGTCTGCATTTCTTGTTCATGCTCTGAACCATTGTCTCTCAGAGCTTCTCTCCTGCAATTTCTCCCAGTTTTTGTTGGATTACAGAAAGACAGAAACGCGAAGTCAGCAGATCTTTTCTTTTTCTTGTTCATCTACAAATTGTCAAATCCATGTTTTATATTTTTGTTTTATTTTGGAATTCGGTTGGTACCATGATATGAATGCTTAATTAAGTGTATACCAGAAATGCTGTTCTGTCATTGTACCTCTCTCTAATGTGCGATTTCGAAGGCTCTATAGCATACATTAAGTTGGTATATTCATGTTGCAAAAAGTGAAATGGTAGGCGTGTTTGTCTGCATTTGGCCACGAAAATCTTCTTCTTTGTTTCTTTGATGTGTCCTTGTTTCATATTATACTAGAAGCACTTCTTGATAAATCGTCCCAGACTCCCATAGCATCTCTTGATAATTTGGTCTTTTGAATTGCATTGACAAAAGTGATTGATTTGACCGACTTCAACCAGCACTCTATGCATCATCCTTTCCACTTGCCTACAAACAAGTAAGATTTTAAGCCTCGATGTTCATAATTGGTATTGCTCTATTTTAATGTGAAATTGTATTAAGATATAAAATATGCATTGATGAAATATTTTAAGTGTAATAGAATTTTAGTTTTAGTTTTATTTAGGAAATTCTATTATAATCTAGAATATGATTTTTTTTTCATCCTATATATATCGAGGTGATGGTGGAGGCACAAAGTATAGCACAAAGTTGAGATTCGAGTGCTCGTCCACAGGAGATCTAAGAGAAAGTCCGCACTTTGTTCTTAAGACTTCGCCATACAAGACAGAAGGAAGAAGACATCTAATCGAGGACTGGTCAACTTCGGTTAGGAAGATTGCTACGGATTGGTGAGCGATTTCAATTGTGATCTCTTTCTTTTCTTCTTGAGTGTGATGAGGGGGTTGAACCTATTAGGACAAAGGGTTCAACATTATTCTTGTTAATCTGGTAATTTCATCTGAGTTATAGAGATTGTAATTTGTCCACGTGACGTAGTCACTACCATATACTTGTCTTTATCTGTGCTTGGTGTCCGTCAGACGGGGGTTGGTTATTTCAGGTGGATTGGCCTAAGTTTTCTCTCAGACTCGGTATCGGAGCGCAGGAGGGCATGCCCGATTTTCAACACAGTGCACAATATGCTTAGGGTCTGCTTGATAATGGTGTTTTCACCGATTTTGGGGTGATTTTGAACCGACCATTTATGAAAACCTTTGCTTATTAATTTTTTTGAGGCATCGGTTTTGGTCGGCTAAAAAATTTCCAAAAATCGGTGTAATGTAATTTTGAGTGGCTTTATAAACACCCCAAATCAGTGGGTTTTGAAAGATTTTATTATTTTATTCCATTTATATCCTCATAAAAAAATTATAATTATAACTACTAATATCCTTCCCTATTTAATTTTATTCGTGTAAAAAAAACTTTCAGAACTGTTCGTTAGTGAATTATCAAGCATAAATTAGACTGGTTTAAAAGTCTCTACTTAAAATCCATCCAAAATCAGATCACGCATAGCCGTTCATAACCAGTACTCTAAAAATATCTCGTACCGCTACCTTACGATTGCCAAGGAGACACTTAGTCAAGTCCCAAAGCTCACACAGCAAGGAAGCAGGGATCCATTCATTGCTCTGCATTGCGGTCATCATAGCGCACATCAAATAAAAATGTGTGGTGGAGGGACTCTCCGAGAGAGCACATGTCTACTATATCCATAAATCGTGCAGTCCTAGCCCGATCACCATTTTGACATTTGGATAACTAATTCCTTTGTATTGTTTTCCTTACAAGAGACAACTATAATAGATCAGTTTGGCTCTAAAATAGGTCATGGAAGGTCAAAATCTTTCAAGTCGGTTGGACTCTCCAGGATAGTCAACAACTCATATCGACTTTTCGAGGTGATTATTAAAGGCAATTTCTAAAGGCATCACATAAATTGATAGGGGCAGTCTTTACTTGCGGGCAGTTCAAGGAGGTGGAGAATTTGCTAGGGGACATCCACATTTTACTTGGGGGCAGCACAAAATTAGGGTTTTCTCCCTTCTTTTTCCTCCTCCTCTTCCTCCTTCCTCCTTCCTCCTCCTCCTCCTCCTCCTCCAGCGCTTCCGCAGGAAGACCATCGTCGTCAAGTACGGTGGCGCCGCCATGAAGTCCGAAACCCTCCACCTCTCCATCGTCAGCGACCTCGTCCTCCTCTCCTGCGTCGGCCTCCGTCCCGTCCTCGTCCACGTCACCGACGCCGACACCATGAAGGTCGTCGAGATGGTCCTCGTCGGCAAGGTCAACGAGTCCCTCGTCTCCCTCGTCAACTCCTACGGCGCCACCGTCGTCGGCCTCTGCGGGGAGGATGCGCGCCTCCTCACCGCCAATCCCTCCGCAGCATTTTCGAGGACTGCCAGCAAGTTGGCAGTCCCACTTACTGGAAAAAATTGGACTAGCCCCAAGTAAAAAAATGGATGACAAACTTGTAATTTTTTTTTAACATTTTTGGACTGCCCCCAAGTAAAAAGTGTGGTGCCCTTAGAAAAAATCTTATTAAATGCTCTTACTATCCTGGCAGTCCCTAGCACATTACTGTTATTCCCAGTGCATTTTAGAATGCAGTCCATCTCATCCTCTACGCATCCGTATGGTCGCATAAGGTGGTCATTCATGTGAGTGAATCGATCTCGTACTCGTTTAACATATTAATTATGACATCCAATAAGTTTTCATATAAACTTTTTTACTCAACATAACATACTTAACCATGGAATAAAAATAATATATATAAAAAGATCATCCAAACAAATATTTCTTTAACAGATATTGTACGATTGCCAATAAACATTAGAGACGAAGTTCCAAAAACTGCTCCTCTGTTATCCCTTTCATGAGAGGATCTACAATCATCATGTTGGTGTCTAAATATTTCTTCTTATGTATGAAGTGATGATGAATCTTGATGTATTTGGTTCGTCCATGGTCCTTGAGATCCTTCTCGTGTATGCTATCGTTGCCATGACGTATTTGTAGAGAGTTACAACGTCTCCAGTAAGTGGCACCACCTGTAGATACTGAAGGAACCTCGTCAACCACATTATTTCCTGCATTGATGCAGAAGTTGTCACGTACTCTCTGCCTCCATTGTAGACAGAGGATATTAAGTTGTCACGTCCAGATCGCTGGCCCAGTTGGTATTTGAATCGGAAACGCATGTATGAACCACTGAAACATGAGTAATGGTTATCTCACTCAAGTATCGTAAGATCCTCTTAACACCCTTCCAATGGATCTATCCAAAGATTAGCTTGGTAGCGACTTACAAGTTCTATCGCAAAGGCTATCTCGGGACAAGTACAAATCATAGCATACATCAAGCTCTTGACTGCGCCAGTATAGGGTAATGTATCTTTTTTTTTTGGATACTTTTAGGACACTGGCAGGGCCGGCCCTGGCCCAGGGCGGCCAGGGCAACCGCCCAGGGTTCCATGAAATTTAGGGGCCCAAAAAAATTAATTTAAATATATATATATTAGTAATCTTATATTGAAAATAGAACTAATATATAATATGATCCTTTTTCATCACAAAACATTTGTGGTGTAGTGATAGTTTGTTATACTTGACACAAGAGGTCCTAGGTTATAGTCTTTGCTGTTTCATTTTTTAGTTCAATTTTTTTATATTATATATGAGTCCCATTTTAAAAATTTGCCTAGGGCCCCCATTAACTCAGGGCCGGCCCTAGACACTGTTTACTACTCATCATATGTCCGGAAGCAACTGAAGATCTAACGGGCATACATTTCGACATATCAAACTGATATATAAGATTTCTTTACATGTGTCTTGAGGCAGACCAAGGATCTTCTTAGAATGAATTTTCTATATCTAAATCCCAACATAGCTCGCATACTATTGTCTGCCAATAATATGTCATCCACGTATAACAATAAAATTATAAAGCTTTTGTCTTCTTCGTTCTTGATAAAATTATAGAAAATAACGAAATTTGTCAAACCATATCTACCATTGTCTGGATGATTGTTTTAAACTGTAGATGGATTTCTTGCACTTTGTGCTTCAAAGCAAAGTCTCTGGTTGTCAAAACCAGTAGTTCTCGTAGACATGTATTTTATTTTTTATTTTTTATTTTATTTTTATTTTTTCGAGATATTTTTTTTCTCTGGACCAACAAATAACGTCTAGAGGAGTTTCGAATAGTGTCATTTTTCATGGAACTCTCTGGTGTACCCAACAGCCTACCCCCACGGGCATAGCAAACCCCTCTGAGTGGAAAGTTTGAGTGAGCAACTTAGTGATGACTCCACTCCAGTTGCGAGTAGTCATCACGTTTCTGAGTGAGTGGAGTGGGTGACTTCCATGGATTAATATTGATGTCAAAAAACCTGCTATGCATCATGCATGCACAGCTTATTAATATGGCCTGTTTCGATCTGCTCGTCTTTCTTGTGTTTTTTATTTTTTATTATGCATATACGGCTTTTACTAATTTCATATTCTCGAGGGACAAAGATCAGGAAAGCAGTGCAGAAGTATTTATTTAGGCTATGGCAGCACACTGATGTAATTAACTTTTGAGGGAAAAAAAAAAGAGGATTGAAAGAACTGCAAAATTAATTTGGGCTATGGCAAGACACTGATATAACTTTTGCTTCTCAGAAACGCTTTGCAATACCAAAACAAAATTCCTGATTAATTCAACAAGGCTAACTGAAGTGTTCCAATGTGGACAATATTTTTCACTCTTATATATTTAGCTACCTTATCTCACCAAACTCCACAATTTTATATTTACAACTATTTTTGGAAACCGAACTCGAGTGGCTCTTGTGGTTAACGAAGAGAGGTATAAAATCCTGACGGGGTGGTGAAAGATCAGTGGATCAAGCTACGGAAGCATATTATTCCTTCCATTTATTTGGTGGCAGTTGGGAGACAGTGGACCCCATTGGCATGTAATGCAGCGTGCACTGTGACTGGCTTTCCCATGATATATGTTGATACGTAGGTTCGTCATCCTCTGATCCAGATAGATAATCATTTGCATTCTGATTGAAGTTGGCCTGCCGGTCGAAGTCATTAAACTCGAACCAGATATATCCTCAACCTCTGAACAGTTATTTCCTAGAAACATCTCGTGCCGGATTGGTGGTCGAACCATCAATCTCATAATTATCCAGATCCTCCTCTTCATCATCGAAATCATCAAATCCTGTTCTGTCCCAATGTGATGTGGATTTTGTTTCATCATGATCTGAGAAGTATCCTCCTCTTTCCTTGGATCTTGCAACTTTCCTTGCATTTCTTGTATCATCTTCAAAACCCTGAGCGATCCTTCCACGAGTTGGATCATCGAAAGCAGAACCCTCACAGATGTTAGCTGGATCAGCAAACTCAAAGGCTGCAACATCAGCACCATCCGACTCATTGTCATCAAAATCGAAATTCCAGGCATTTGAAACGTCTTGCATTCTCGTAGCCCTTCCCATTCTTGTTTGTGGACCTGCCGACTGCTTTGCCATGAACTCATCTCGAGGGCGCTTGGCGTTGCAGTGGAAGCATGCCATATTTCTACTGTAGTTCAGAAAAACACACCTAACAAAGAAGCAGCATGATCAATTCCAATTACGTGCAACATCTTTGCCATACAGAAGAAGGTAATTAACAATCATAATTCATTTAATGGAAAAGAAACCTACCGCGGACACTCCCATTCCCCCGGGAGAAGTTGCCTCTTTGGGCGTTTGGCATCACATTGCAAGCAGACATTATTCTTCGCGAAGTTCATGAAGTCACACCTGAAACCAATATTAATCATGTTAGCCAGGATGCTCAGGTTTTAAACATGTAAAAGACACAAGCAATCCAATGAAAACTACTTGGGACAGAGCCAGTCTCCTCTCTTCATTTCTACATCATCCTGCTCTATTCTTTTCTTAGGTGGCCGAGGTAGTTGCTCTATTTTAGGTGGGGGCTTCTTGATCACTGGTGGCGGAAGGTTAGGGTCAATTGGAACATCACTCAATTTAACCACTTCATGCAGCAACTTGCGGACCACAGTTTTCACAGATTTCATTTTCATTATAGGTTTGTTTTCCACAGCACCATTAACATGATCAAACCCAAATGTCAACAAGATACGCATAACGTCAAGAGTCATTGCTTCATCTTTTTTATGTGCCGGGATATATCCTCTCCCACATGAATTCCTCAAACTGCAAGAACTGCATACCTGTAATTTCAAAGAGATTTCAAATTAGTAACTATGAATAATAAAGAGTTAGGGGGTGTTTGTTTTTCTCGTAATTATATAGTGCTAGCACTTTAAAGTGCAAATGTTGCTTGCGTCTATATAGTGCACTTTGAAGTGTTTTTTTGTTTTTTCATCACTTTAAAGTGCATTATAAATATATGAAGTAACTATTTTGCCCTCAAATACTATGACATCATTTTAAACACAAATACACTAGTACAAATTAAAATACTAAGTTCACTGTGTTAAACTATGACACCTGCTGCTGGTTTCGTCAAGATGATTATGTTCAGCAAGATGCAGAAACTCTAACTCTGCAGTGTACTCGTCGACATTCTGTTGGCCCTGACGTCCTGTGCACACCTATGGTACTAAGGAAAATATGCTACTCGTAGTCATATAGGACATGCGCCTTCGACTTCTTTTGCATCTTCCCCAAGAGGTGATGCCCCTCTTCCCTTCCATTCTATGCTCATCCTGCAACTTGTCCCACCAAGTTGACGCTCCTGATTTCGCCATCAACTTTACCGTCTTGTCCACCGAGATCTTCATGTAATCAAAGATTCAATTCACCTCCGACAACCAATCTAGAAATTTTTCGACAACGAGATCTCCATAAAGAAACGGAACATCGACCTTTAATTTAAAGTCATCTCCTCTCCCTTATAGACCTTTCCTACAACTGCCACATTGATAAGCATAGACATCGTCGAACAAATCTCTACCGCTACAAAAATTGTTCCTCCTATAGTCACTATATTGATTAAGTTCACTAACATCGTGCTGACCGCCGTAGTCTTACCGATCAGGCAACATGTCACTGCCACGATTGTTATCACGATTCCACCTGACGAAATCATCAAACTCCTCACTCGAACTGGAGGGATCTAAACAAGTCTTGCGTGGACGACGCTCTCGCGTTGGTATTTTCCATCTCCCGGGAGGTCGAGGGTGTTAAAAATGGTGGGGGTATACGCATTTGGGGCTCGTTTGGATCAAGTTTTTGGATTCCTGGCAATAGATTTTCAATTCCTTTCCCATGGAAAAGGAATTCAACATTCCCATACCCATGTTTGGTTAGGTTGGGAATAGGCAGTTCAAAATTAAAAAAAATATTATTTTCATGTTTGGTTCACACATGGATAGGAATCTTAATTTATTTAGTTTTACTTTAATACCCTTTCACTAATTTCATGATGATTCACATGTTTGGGATGAGAGTTGAAAATTTGAAAATAAAGCGAGGGTATAACCGTCCAAACAAAATAGTCAAACACCATTCCTAGGAAACCAGGGGGGCTTGGGAATAGCTTTCCCACATCCATGGGAATAGCTTTCCCACATCCATGGGAATAGCTTTCCCAAACATGGGTAAGGAATTCAAATCCCATTCCCAAGCTTCAAAAACTTGAACCAAACGCCCCCTTGTTGTTCAGGGCAATCAAGAGTCATCGAAATAGCCAGAACTGAATGTGAAAAGTATGAAAAAAATCGTAATGTATTTCACCAGAAAATCGATAATGCTCCTACGGAAGTATCTACTCGTTACAAAATTTTAGGTATCAAAGTACTGATCTCATTCATTTAAGTCAAAATGTAAGAAGGGATTTGCAACATCTGAAATGTCCTACATGTAATGTCGTTTCTTAATCATGAATCAGTTTTCTCAACGATTCCTGATTTCCTACCTAATGCTCAACTTGCTGGGTGCGTAGGATCACATCATGCATAGAGACTTCCATGTGATGGACCTGCGCAAAGAGGCCTTCAACCTCGTGCTCTTCGGTAAGGAGTTGTTGGTTGTTGTCATCGTAGGTTCCCATCATGCCTCTCGACACATCAAGGTTCTAATACCACCCGACAGAACATGAAAACGTTGATCGGTAAAAACCAAATGACCCAAGATAATGATGACTAGAACCCCAATTCTCAAGCAAAAGAATCAATAAGAGAGAAACTCAATATGAATAAGAAATGAAAAGTAATGAATATGTTTATCTCTTTCTACCTAGCGTTATTTACATCGTTTGCACTATCAGTCGATACCGATCCGATACGGCCGATACCGATACGATTTGACATGTCCCAATCCGATACAATCTGATATGACAGTGGGGGTCTCTTTTCTAGTCAATTAGGCAAAAAAAAAAAAATTTGAACGAAAAAGACCAATCAACAAGGTTGTAAAAGCATAGTAAGGTTGTAAAAGCATGTAAAAGAAGAAAACTTATATATCGCATATAAACCAATCGACAAGGGTGACTACTATTTCATTTAATTTCATAACAATTAAGAAACAAAAAAAAAACTTAAAATTATGTCTAAATGTATAAAATATTTTTTTCTTCTAAAGTTTTAATAATTCATTAATAATTATTTGCTTTCCGATAGCAAAAAATTTGATACTCTGATCCGAAACTGCTAATAATGCTGATTCTGATACTCATAGAAAGGCTTCGATCCCGATTCCGATAATACTGCGAACCTTGCTTATTTATACTAAAAAATATACTTCCCTAAGAAACTAGTCCTAATTAAACTAGAAAAACAAATAAAAGATACAAAGAAATCCTAATAAAAAAAGGATTTGGAAAATCTTCATAACCAGCCTAAATAGGACATCATAATCAAAAAGATATGGTGGACTGTTTTTGGCTTCTCCGCTGGTTTGATCTTCTGTACGCCGTCCGCGTCAAGTCTTCTCACGAATCATTACCTTAAGAATGGAAAAAAAAATAAATCAAGATGCACTTGATTTAGAACTCTCCAAAATGGCATTACTTTTTGCAGTTTTGCTTGTACCATACGGATGAACTCAATGCCCTATAACAAATATTATCCTTTTACCTCTTCTTCCATACTCTTCTAGTCTATAAGAACTTGAGAAGGGGTCCTTGGTTGCTCGAGCTTAGAAAACATGATTGAAAAGATGGACAACCTATCATGCTAATTATTCTTCCAAGTTTTATGACAAGGTTATTTCTTGCTCATAGCAAAAATTAAACACATACATATGGATGTATAGCTTTCTTTCTCCATGCACAACTCCGTTCTAATAGAGGACTTAGAAGATTATGATGGCAACCAAGCCTTAGATTTACTACTCTGCAAACTATTATTGATACTACTCGACAGTTACTATTTCTATCATGTAAAAAATGAAGGGAAAAAAAATCATAGCAGCAAGAGCTTCTCGCGCATGCACAACATATGTCAAAACTCCCAACAGAATTGGAAGAGCCCTTACTGCAAAAGCAAAGTTGATTCTATACTTTTGTACAACATAATGTTCAATTCACCGGAACAAGAGATGTTATCACAGCACAAAGCTATAAATATGGCTACACTATATATTGCTAATTTTCTGAAACTTTCTTGATTCAACTATCGAATAAAGTTTCATTTTTTAAGATTAATATAAAGAACGGGTGCACATACATCTCCCTCGTCGAGACCGACGAGCTTCCGCAGCAGCTTCGCGGAGGAGACGACTTTGGGGTCCAAGCTGGGGCAGCCGCTGCCTACCAGAACCTGAATCTTCTTCCTCGGCAACGACCTGAACCACAGTAAAAGTTGAGAGCTTTAGCAACAAAAACACGCACATTTTCATCAAAACGTACTCGAGGATGTCGAAGCGGTCGCGGCCGAAGTCGATGCAGGCCTTGCGAACGGTGCTCCAGTCGCGGGAGAAGTCGAGCCCGACCTCCTCCTTGATTCCGGATAGGTCGATGCCGGCGCCTTCGGCGACCGCGGCTTCGACGGCGGTGCGGCGGTCGAGGTAGCCCCGGCGGCCGAGCCGGTCGAGGAGCTCGATCCACTCAGGCCACGGGTGGACCACCTCCGCCTCCTTCTTGAGGAACTCGCTGAGACTACTCTCTCCTTCCTCTTCTTCTTCGGGGTGTTTGGAGAGTTCGCGGGAGCGATCGCGGTCGATGGCGTCGAAGACGAAGGAGAAGCGGGCGGAGAGGTTGTGTCGGTCGGCAGAGGCGGAGGAGAGGAGTCGGATTCCGCTGAGGAGGCGGCGGCGGCGGGGGAGGAAGAGGAGTGGGGAAGAATGAGGAGGCATCAGGCATGAGAGGAGAAAGAGGGGGATTTGGGGGTTTGTAAAAAAAGAGCGACTTTTGATGCTGCAAAACTCATTTCTAAGAGCGTCATTAGTAAGGCCCATCCCATTTTCTAGAGTCTAGATTTAGAATGTAGCCTGTAGGAGCTCATTTTGTAGAATAATAAGTCTCATCCATAGTTCCAATTTCTACAATTTCGGTCCCAACCCATCCATGGGTGCTAAGGGTTGGGCCTCCCAATTTCTAGATTCTAGATTGTAGAAACTCGTTTTGTAGAATAGTAAGTTCCAATTTGGAGCCCAATTTTCTAGATTCTAAACTTTATATTATTTTTTTCCTACATTAATTTTTGACTACACAATTTTTGGGACCGGAGCTCACTTTATCATTTTCTACTATTCTCATACAAACCCAACTCATTCTACATTTACCTTTTTTTTGAAATTTTGGGCTCCAAATTGCATTGGAGAGTTCACCAAAAATGGTTGCCACATATAAATGGTCAAATTAGCTAGCCAATGTCTGAGAAAAATTTACTGGAGCTATCCAAATTTTCTACTCATGGGATCCAAATCCCGCACCCCCTCAAAGTCTAAATTTTACTCTCATTTCTAAATTTCACTCTCTCTCTCTTCCAAAACCCTAACTTTCTTCTTCTTCTTCTTCTCCACCATTTCCATTCTTACACCTCCATCAAAACCTTTTCTTCTCATCTTCTTCTTCTTCTCCACCATTTCCATCATCACCATCTCCATCAAAACCCTATTTTCCTTCTCATTTTCAATTTCAATGGCACCCAAAAAATTAAATAAACCCTAAAATGCATGAAAATAAAGCTTAAATACTTCTTTCCTTACAAAGAATGCATGGAACTAAACCCTAAAATGCATATTTCACTCTATTATCAATATTGAAATAAACCCACTCTATTATCAATATTGAAATAAATCCAAACATGTTTTTTTCATTCGACAATTTCGACTTTAGGACTGTTAGAAATTGTGGCAGTCCTGAAAGGGACTTGTTGTACCTCAATTTCTGGTAGTCCTAAATATGTCTAGGATTGCCAGAAGTTGTGGCAGTCCTGCTGTCCCTTTCAGGACTGCCACAATTTTTGGCAGTCCTCAGTACTTCTATGACTGCCAACAATTGTGGCAGTCCTGTTGTACATCGAGTCTATTTTAAGACTGCCACAATTTCTGGCAGTACTCAATACTTCTAGAATTATCAAAATTTGTGGCAGTCCTGATATGAACCCAATTCTTCTACAACTAGGATTTCATGCATAATTCTTCTATTAATAAAGAAAAATTGGTTAATAGACTAATAGATTAATAGATTTGATAACCCAATTTCTTCTACAACTATGGTTTCATCAATAATGCCCAAACAAGAAGAAGAAAAATAAACTAGGGTTTGGAGAAAAAGATCTGAGAAATTAGAAGAGAGCAAAAAATCAAAATAAACTAGGTTTGAAAAAATTGATGTTCTTGTTCTTGTTGTTCTTATTGTTCTTCTTGTTCTTCTTGTGAGGAAAGAGATGAGAGCAAAACAAAAGTTGACTTATATACTCACATGTTGGCTAGCCCTGAGTAATTTTTTCAATGACAAACTTGTAAATAAATCAAATTTTACTTTCGGCTAGCCCTGATCTGTCACGCCCCGATCCGAAATCACCCGAATCATCGTCCTCGCAGGGGGCGTGATGCCGCACAAGCCTGGAGTTGCGCTCGTGCAAGGTAAGATGACAAGTTCTCAAATGGTTATTTTTTGAATTGATATTAACAACGAAAGGAAACAGAGTATACGAAACAATTTTCTTTATTGATATTCGAACTGAGATTTACAAAGGCTTTCAATAGCCTAATTAAATTTGCCAGGTTGGCTACAACACTCAAGTTCTCTCTTGCCCACAAAGAATTTCACCGTTCCATACATCATGCCTTCTTTATCTCGGCCGCATCAATCTTGTTGCAAGTCCGAGCGTCAATGCGATCGCACGCATCAATACGCTTCGACATTCCAAGCCTCAACGCGTTCAAGCGAAGCTTCGCCGCAAGCCATCTATTCCCTGCACCCTGCACCCTGCATGAAAGCGGGTGGGGGATCGGTACGTTCGTCCTCGCGTGTACTGATGCAAAGATCTTCTTTCTAAATCGACATTTTAGTATTTATGTTGAATCATGCAACTTAGCTTATGATCTTGCTATGTTCTTCTTAGGGTCAATTTCATGGCATATTCGAAAGCAGTAAGGCCTGTTATCATGGCAAGCATGTTATTCAAATTGAATAGGCAAACAGACAAGCAATCTCATGTTTGTTTCGTGGCGCGACTTCTTACCAAGTCGACGCACTCGTCCTTGTACCGACGTAAGGTGAATGCGCCCCATTCCTTCCCTGTCATGTTATAAGTACATCTCTAAGTAGGATCTATGTGCGGGACACATATATGCCTGCACTTTCAACCCATCGTTCCTTAACTATATGATGGTCGTTGGCGTATTCGCGCCAAAATGAACTAAAGACGTTTCTTTTCTTTATCTTTTATTTTCTCTCTTTCTTTTCTTTCCCGAATTTGGGTAGCCTGGCGTTTCACGGGTTAGGTCGCTATCCCAAAGAACCGAAACTTACCGTTGCATACCATCATTTACGGCTTTTCACATCTACAACCGAGTGCTAATCGGACTTCACAGATGTGCGCCTATCAAAGATTATATCCCTCCTAGGTCGAACGGTCCCGGTGCCCCGGTGCACCCGTTCGAGGAAACATTCCATGCACGAAAGATATCACATTTATCTCAAGTCCATTAGACCATGCAAGGCCCTATTATTCAGACAACCAAACATAGTCTTGAGCCGAGGCTCAGACTTTATCAAACAACCAAACATAGTCTTGAGTCCGAGACTCAGACTTTATCCTCTCGTATTTATTCCATTAACTTTCTATGTTCTTACATTTCGTACTTCGTTTCAATGTTCAATGGCATTGTGCCTCAACTCAATGTTCGTCAACCGAACGACCCGAAGGTCCCGAACACCTTTCGAGGCATCATGCTACATCTGACAGTTCCATCACATTCATGCCACAACTGTATTCTTTCGCAACGAAGCCATCTTTTATGATCTCGTCCACGTAGGCACGTTTCGACACATTTATCATCTATCCTTCGCGTCGTGCACTTGCTGCACGCATCGAAGCCGTATTTTCATGTTCTGTGCCTTAGTGTTCAATGTTCGTGGCTTGCGCGCTAGGGCGCTCACCTATTGTCTTTCAATGTTCTAGCCTTCTAACTCGTGCGCGAAGTCACGGAATGGTTCGTGCACTAAGGCACTCACCGAATACAGTTATCCCATGTTCTTGCGGCTTGTGTACCGAGGCGCTCGCCTTTACGATATCCAATGTTCCATAGCGACTCGTGCATTTGATGCACGTTTTATTTCAATTGTTCTAACTAGTGTTCGACACATACTACGATTTATCTTCCGATCAGACCACGTCCGTGGCGTCGATAGGTTAACTTAGCATACAATGACACAATTTGACTTAGGCATGAAGGAGTAAAATGAAGAGTCAATCCTTCCACATTGTGTCGATACGCCTTATTGTTTCGTCGAGCCGATGCTGCTCGATTTCTTAACTTTATTGCACGACCGACTCTCATGACTTAGCCATTCGAGCACTTCGTGCTTCATTGAATTATACGTCCGATTTGGCTTACCGTGCCAACGTCTCAGCCTATTGCAAGGCGACGATTTGGTTTCGCGGACCCCTTACTGAATAAGGCAAAATGTTGACCTCTAATATTTCCGCGTAAACGTATAGCCTGCACATGAAACCAACTAAAATTAATACTTGTATCGATTCGGACTTGCGCCTTGGTCGATTCGATTTCTTAGAATCTTCGAGCCGTCTTAATGCACTTATCCTTCGGGGCAACGCAGCGCTTTGCATCAATTCAACTCGATGCATTTCTTTAGGACAATGTAACTCTTCGCATCGACTTAGTTTCGATGCGTTGCTCGGGACAACGTAACTCTCGTATCGATTCACATCGATCCATTTGATTCGGTCAACGCGACTTTTTGAGTCAACGCCTCAACGTAATACATCGTGCGGAGCGGAACATTACAGAATATACCACTCAAAATAAGGTTCGTCCTCGAACCAAAACCAACACTTCGATTAAGTATTTTATAGATCGTTTTACGATCTCATCCCACCAATATCGTTCAGTTTTCCACTATCTTGCAAGCTTTTCATTAACATTTCAAGTCTTCCCTACAGCTCGATTTGAATTTGTATACAACTCGATTTGGACCTGTACCTATATTCAAGGCGTCCCCAAGATATATGTATTTCGACCAAGTCTAATGGTAGCAAATTGGAACAAAGCTGACAGGTAAATTTCAATCCTATGCTTGCCATCTCGTACTCTCGATCGGACTTATCTTTAGCAACTGTTCTCGAAATTTTATCGCATACGTATATTCGATACATACGTGATTCATTCAATAAAGTCACAGCACGTGATGCGATTTAAAATCGCATTTCTCGTTTCGTATGTTTCGTACGGACTATCAACTCTATGCGTCGCGTCAAGCCGTCGCGCATTCGATCGCAACGCCTTGCGTTCGAAGTCGCCACCCAACTATTTTCGAAGTCTGGCTATGCAACTTATCTCGATATGATTTCCTTTGTTGACTTATAAATGTATCAACATTCAGGACTACGCCCGCTAGGTTACTTACCTAGACATCGTGCTTAAACTCTCCCGACTAAACTTTAAATTGACATTGCACAAAAGCCACAATCTATCTGACACAAAAGATTACATCAAGGCGATGGTGCTCAAGACAACGATCGCCTTGACACGAAGGTCTTTACGATGCACCTTACGTTCGATTTCCTAACGAGTAGGAATTCACTAGCTAAATTTCCAACTTATCCGTCTCGCAACATCGAATATAAGTTCGATTTATGCAAGCTCAATTGTAAGGTGAATCCGAATCTAACGACATGACTCGTAAGTCATTCCCTTATCGTTCTCTCTCGTACATAGCACGATTCTTGCAATCGCCTATCCGAATCACCAAGTTCGTTGGTAAATTTCTTGTTCGATCGCCGATCAACATAACCATTCAAGTATTCATCCGACGAATACTCAAATCTAACTATATCATTCTCAATCGAAAGTTGTTCCAACAATTATCGTTCGCCTAGACTTATCATCAACATGTACCATATAATATTTGTTATCGATGCAATTTTGTATGCAACAACGCATAGGTCATCTTATGGGTCTTGCAACATTCGATTTGATTTGGCGGTCAAGTCTTCTAGGGTCAGCTGTCCCAAAGCTACGCTCGATAATTGTGGATCATCACCGAAGGATAGTTTACTACGAACCATGCTATATCTTATTTTGGAGCCAAATCACGTTCTGACGATTTCTATGCGATTATCCAAGTTTGGATAAAACTATTTCTATCGGCGCAACTGATGCGCAACTATCCTCCGAGTAAGGTCATGCATTACGTCGATGATTCTGCTATTCACGATGCATCTACTCGCATTGAGTTCGAGTCTATCTTATTTGCGGTCGACACACGAGATGCTATACGCATCGAACAATCGCCGATGACTTATAGTCTCGCCTTGATCAATCACAAGTTCATGATTAACCAGTTTGTTCATTCTCGTATTATTATTTACAAAAATTTTGATAGCGCGAGGCACACTCCATTTTGTATTCTCACATCATGCTTACGTTTTCTTACGTATCGATCTCGATACGTTGTATCAATTTTGATAGCGTAAAGGTCAACTTTGAATCCGTTTCAACGTCAACTTAACTCGCATCGCATACATCCAAGTTCATAACAAACTTTTTTCATACGCATCAACTCGTTTTCCGATTCGCCGTATTCCGCTACACTTTGATCGCGTAACTTAGTTATCGATTATCCAATATCGAACCCTCAAGTCATATGATCTCGCCCTCTAAGTTTTGTGTATTTTTCAGTCGTACTCAAATGAGTTTCGTCGCAACACAACCAACTGTCTTCTTAGGCACGATTACTCGCGTCAACCAACTCTTCAACGAAGTCACACATCGTACGATCTGATTATAATTTGTCTCGTCCAACATTTCTATCGAGATCGCAAGTCATGTGATTCGATTTGCCTCGCCTAACATTTCTATCGAGATCGCAAGTCGTGCGACTCATCTGTAAGTTCGAGTTTTCCTTTTCCGTCGATCCGATTATTGCTTCAAGGCATAATCGTTCCGCTAGTCTCAATCGTCCGACCGACTTATAAATTTTCGTCTGACGTATCATTCATTGATACGAGTCTCGCCTTATCGTCCCAACCAATTTTTGAAGAACACTTGCATCAACATATCGTCAAACAAATTTTCAATCGAGTCTCGGTACTCTCCCGTCCGTTGCGGACAAACCTTCCGTAATTCTCACAACGCGTCGATGCAATTCAGTGCACAAGTGGTATACCATATACCACTCAGAATCGAATCATTCACCGCATACGTGGTATGGCATATACCACTCAGAAATCAAGTCATTTTTCTCGCATTATACTCAGTACGAACCAACATCTCTTCCGACTTACGATTTCCGCATTGATCGTGCTTGACCACAACCGTAACTTTGATTAAATCAAACCCAACACAACTCGGCCAATGTTTTCATTTGCCAACACAAGTTCGGTGTGTAACCAAATGATTAGTTCTATCGACTTATGATTTCAGTTTCTTCCGTTGCATCTTGTGCAACGATTTATTTCCAATCTCCTTTGCGCTCCGTGCAACGATTAATTTAATATGCATTGTACCATGTGCAATAATTTTACTTCCGACACGCGTTGTACATCGTGCAACGACTTATTTTTAACATTCATTGCACCTCGTGCAACGATTTTTACTCCGGACATTCAAAGTCAATGCCCAAATCCGTTCAACACATTCGATATTGACTTATCATTTTCATTTTAACGCATATCCACAATTAACTCGTTGCACTTCGTGCATCATTTTATTTCTTATTCAACATGTTACATTGCATCAACAACATCTCGAATCACATTTCACAATTTGTTGCACTTGTAGCAACTAACATTTTACAACTCGTGCATTCAATGCAATGAAAAGTTTCACGACTTTCTCCGCAACATCAAGTAAATTCAAAGTACTTACGGCAACATTACCCGGCTTTGTATTAGACTTATTGTATGGAACATCCAGTGCGACATCGAGTAGAGTCAAGAGTGATTTCGATTGGTGGTGGGCAATTTTTTAGAATTGAAACAAAGCAAACGTCCTGAGAAAATTGAGCCTAAAGCTATGATACCAATCTGTCACGCCCTGACCTGGAATCACCCGAATCATCGTCCTCGCAGGGGGCGTGATGTCGAACGAGCCCGAAGTTGCACTCGTGCAAGGCAAGATGACAAGTGTTATTTTTTTGAATTGATATTAACAACGAAAGGAAACCGAGAATACGAAACAATTTTCTTTATTGACATTCAAACTGAGATTTACAAAGACTTTTAATAGCCCAACTAAATTTGCCAGGTTTGCTACAACACTCAAGTTCTCTCTTTCCCACAAAAGATTTCACCGTTCCATACATCATGCCTTCTATATCTCGGCCGCATCAATCCCGTTGCAAGTCCGAGCGTCAATGCGATCGCACGCTTCAATACGCTTCGGCATTTCAAGCCTCAACGCGTTCAAGCGAAGCTTCGCCCCGAGCCATCTATTCCCTGCACCCTGCATGAAAGCTGGTGGGGGATCAGTACGTTCGTCCTCGCATGTACTGATGCAAAGATCTTCTTTCTAAATCGACATTTTAGTATTTATGTTGAATCATGCAACTTAGCTTATGATCTTGCTACATCTCCTTAGGGTCAATTTTATGGCATATTCGAAAGCAGTAAGGCATGTTATCATGGCAAGCATGTTATTCAAATTGAATAGGTAAACAGACAAGCAATCTCGTGTTTGTTTCGTGGCGCGACTTCTTACCAAGTTGACTCACTCGCCCTTGCACCGACGCAAGGTGAATGCGCCCTATTCCTTTCCTGTCATGTTATAAGTGCATCTCTAAGTAGGATCTATGTGCGGGACACATATGTGCCTGCACTTTCAACCCATCGTTCCTTAACTATATGATGGTCGTTGGCGTATTTGCGCCAAAATAAACTAAAGGCGTTTCTTTTCTTTATCTTTTATTTTCTCTCTTTCTTTTCTTTCTCACTTTCTTTTGTTTCCCGAATTTGGGTAGCCCGGCGTTTTACGGGTTGGGTCGCTATCCCAAACAATCGAAACTTACCGTTGTATACCATCATTTGCGGCTTTTCACATTTACAACCGAGTGCTAATCAGACTTCACAGATGTGCGCCTATCAAAGATTATATCCCTCCTAGGCCGAACGGTCCCGGTGCCCCGGTGCACCCATTCGGAGGGAACATTCCGTGCACGGAAGATATCATATTTATCTCAAGTCCATTCGACCATGCAATGCCCTATTATTCAGACAACCAAACATAGTCTTGAGCCGAGGCTCATACTTTATCAAACAACCAAACATAGTCTTGAGTCCGAGACTCAGACTTTATCCTTTCGCATTTCTTCCATTAACTTTCTACGTTCTTACATTTCGTACTTCGTTTCAATGTTCAATGGCATTATATCTCAACTCAATGTTCGTCAACTGAACGACCCGAAGGTACCGAACACCTTTCGAGGCATCATGCCATATCTGACAGTTCCGTCACATTCATGCCACAACTGTATTCTTTCGCAACGAAGCCTCTTTTATGATCTCGTGCACGTAGGCATGTTTTGACACATTTATCATCTATCCTTTGCGTCGTGCACTTGCTGCACGCATCGAAGTCGTATTTCCATGTTCTATGCCTTTAGTGTTCAATGTTCGTGGCTTGCGTGCTAGGGCGCTCGCCTATTGTCTTTCAATGTTCTATCCTTCTAACTCGTGCACGAAGGCACGGAATGGTTCGTGCACTAAGGCACTCGCCGAATACAGTTATCCCATGTTCTTGCGGCTTGCGCACCGAGGTGCTCGTCTTTGCGATATCCAATGTTCCATAGCGACTCGTACATTTGATGCACGTTTTATTTCAATTGTTCTAACTAGTGTTCGACACACACTACGATTTATCTTTCGATCGGACCACGCCCGTAGCGTCGATAGGTTAACTTAGCATACAATGACACAATTTGACTTAGGCATGAAGGAGTAAAATGAAGAGTCAATCCTCCCACCTTGTGTCGATACGTCTTGTCGTTTCGTCGAGCCGATGCGGCTCGATTTCTTAACTTCGTTGCTCAACCGACTCTCCTGACTTAGCCATTCGAGCACTTCGTGCTTCATTGAATTATACGTCCGATTTGGCTTACCGTGCCAACGCCTCAGCCCGTCGTAAGACGACGATTTGGTTTCGCGGACCCCTTACTGAATAAGGTAAAATGTCGACCTCTAATATTTCCGCGTAAACGTATAGCCTGCACATGAAACCAACTAAAATCAATACTTGCATCGATTCGGACTTGCACCTTGGTCGATTCGATTTCTTAGAATCTTCGAGCCGTCTCAACGCACTTATCCTTCGGGGCAACGCAGCCCTTCGCATCGATTCAACTCGATGTATTTCTTTGGGACCATGCAACTCTTCGCATCGACTTAGTTTCGATGCGTTGCTCGGGACAATGTAACCCTCGTATCGATTCGCATCGATCCATTTGATTCGGTCAACGCGACTCTTTGACTCAACGCCTCAACGTAATGCACCGTATGGAGCGGGGCATTACATGATCAACTTTTGATGTTCCCTTATAAATAGCCTAGAAATGACAAGCTTTTATTTCAAAAATTCTTTTTTAATGTAAATATAGAATAAACCATGAAGTTGACATGGCAATGACATGACAAGGACAATGTGAAGTTGGTTGTCTAGATCTAGACAATGCACTTCACAATGACTTTGTCTCCACATCATCAATTATGAATAGAAATATTTATAAAAAAATGAAGAAGTTGAGGAGTTGTCTTGGAAGTTGAAAAAATACTTGTTATTGTCTTCTCAATACTTTTGCATTGGAGAACACTTTTTTTATTTCTTGAATATATATATATATATATTTTTTTATTTCTTGAATATATATATATATATATATATATATATATATATATATATATATATATATATATATATATATATATATGTTCCTAAAGCACTAACCTAGTGGTAGTGCGGGGGGCCGTCCAAGCAGAGGTACTGGGTTCGAGTCCTGTCCTCCTTGACTAAGACGGCTCTCCGCCATAGTTTTGTTAATTTAGGTCCAGCAGTGATTTTTTTTCTTTTTTGTGACCCGTCTTTTCGGCTTCCTTTTTGGACCATACATTAATTATAAATAACCTAATACAGATTTCTTATATGATCGTACTTGTGTGTGTTTATGATCATACGAGATTCATTGTAGGATCCGGCAACTGATAGTAGTTCCTAGCTCATGAGTATCCCTGTGGATAGCGTGATCTGAAGTTGCATGTCAACTGGTTTACCGTCTAAATGATTAGACAAGTACATTTACGTACAAGCAAGATTAGGAGTCCATTTTTGTTCACCCATCAATACCATGGTGTTTATTCACCACCCAATTATATGGAGACATGTAGCAAATAAAACCACAAACCTATTTTAGAGAGTGTACAAAATCACTCTTAAAGTGGTTTTATTTGCCACATGTCTTCATATGATTGGGGGGTGAACAAATGCCATGGTATTGATGGTGAACCAAAATGGACTCGTATGATTAGTTATACTATACACTACTATTATATTTCATCGTAAACTGTCTATTCATTAATGTATTAATTAGTTTCATATGTTATCATTGACTGTTCGCACAAGTTGTTATTGCATCTAGATTTCTGGATTTGTATGTTTCATTATATCGTATCAATGATCTCTATCATACTTCCTCTTAACCTAGTAGTGTGTACAGTAGAAGAGAGAGAGAGAGAGAGAGAGAGAGAGAGAGAGAGAGAGAGAGAGGTTGGGGGTGCATTGGAGGGGGGAGAGAGAGAGAGGGGTGGGGGTGGGTGGGTTGGTGGTTGGACAATCACTAAACATATGGATAAATTGTCTAGTATCGATGTTCAATGTATCCTTTCAAGCTTGAACTCGTCTAGTAGAAAAATACCACTTTCATTTCTAGTTACTAAAGCCATCCACGTGTTGAGTGTAATCCTTAAATACACTTGGGCACATAGTTATAATACTTGATACAATTTTGTGTTTCTATCTTGTTATTTATAGTCATCTGTCATCTTGTTATATACACCATCCTTTTACTAGGTTCGGTTACTTATTATCTTGTTATATAGCATTATTTAATCTATAGTTACCATGATAGTCTTTTACATGTCATATATGTTAGAAATTTATTGTACCATGTCGATTCATGAGATGAAGAACATAATAAAAATTGCGAAAGCGTACCTGAATCCATTGTTAGGCTTGATGGATCTTGAAGCGGTCGTCCATTTATGGGGTTCGATCTTCCAACTTGCTACGACCCTTAATGACAAAGAGAACCCGAATCCTTTGTCCCTATCTTTCTGTTGATGGGGATGCATAAGAAAAAAAAGAAAACCTCTCTTTTGGTGGCCGTATGAGTTGGGGACCATAACCCTAATGAATACACATATATATAGATATGTGTGTTGTGATATTTCTAATTTGGCCCCTCATCAAATTAGAATTATCTCCGGTATCTACACATTAATTCCATGACAATTATACCCTTAAGCCAATTTTTCAAATAGACCACTTTAATTTGGCTTAATTATTTAAATAGCCCAAACACAATTAATTTTACATGTGTGGCCCCATAATTATTCAATAATTCCAACAATCTCCTACTGGGCCACATATGTAATTTTATAATTGTGTTAACCTTAGTGAGCTCATAAATTGCTATCTTAATCCTTAGGGTATATCCGGACAATCTCGTCCATTAACAATATCAACACAGGATCAAAGCGGCCTTCGTCATATATAGCGTAACTAAACCATCAGTGATCACATATACAAATATAGCTAAACGACATAGATCAATCATGGATGCGTAGCATAAAAATTACACGCAATATGATCAATACATGTCTATTTTCAACTGGTCCTCCTTAACTTTAATGAGATCAATACTTTAACATAATGAAAACAGAATGAACTGAATTTCCATATATCTGATCAGATAAATATCCAAAATACTTTAATACATAAATGTGTCCAAAACTAAGTAGCACCAAAATACATAAAATATAAACTCCCACTATATTGCCATATTCTTAATTAACACCCATATGAGCAGTATGCTCATGAAAGATCCTGGGTGATAATACTTTTGTGAGCGGATCCGCTAATATGGAGTTTGTCCTAATGTGTTATATGAACACTATAACCATTCTGAATTCTTTCATTCACAACTAGAAACTTTATGTCAATATCCTTTGACTTATACAAGTTTTTGTTGTTATTGGAATACAGTACTGTTGATTTATTGTCACACCATAATTTTATGTGGTCTTTCAACACCGTACTGTAGGCACAGCCTTGTGACAATTTCGCAATCATATTCCCTGAATAGATACCCCACAGCATGTTATAAACCTTGCTTTCATGATGGAAGAAATTATGAGTGCATGTTTGACACTCATCCAAAATATATCTCCACTAGTCAGCATAGCCTGATGTGGATCTCCTGCTGTGTTAGCATCCAACAAAATCGGAGTCGGAATACCTTATGATCTCCAGAATTATTCCATCTCCTACAAAGAGCATATAATTTCTTGTTCTCTATTAATTATTTAAGTAGTTTGGCTGCTACCCAATGATCCATCTATATATACTTAAATATCTGCATAACATTCGAATTATGTACGTAATATCCTGACGCGTACATACTTGTGCATACATTAGACTCCCTACAACTGATCATAAAGGAAAAATCAATTGTATTTTCTTAATTTTAAGGCTAACCTTAGGGCACTTATTTGAGACCGAATTTGTCTCCTTTAACGAGAGGTGTCACCTGGTTTGCATTAAATACTTCAATCAATGTACAAAACCAGAAAATTATTTTTACTCCCACTGAATTTATGATACACACAATCTTCAATAACGTTAACCTCAAAACCAAACGAGGTAACAACTTGGTGAAATTTATAGTACCACTGACGAGAAGCTTGCTTGAGTCCATAAATGAATTTTGTCAATTTGCAAACCATATTATTTGGATCTTTCGACACAAAGTTTTCTGGCTGCACCATATAAATAGTTTCGTCAATGTTACCATTGAGAAACGCCATTTTGACATCCATTTGATGTAACTCAAGATCAAAATGTGCAACATGTGCTTTGATTGTTTTAAAGCAGTTTTTCAAAGATACCGAAGAAAAAAAAACTCTTTAAAATCAATCCCAAAGTTTTGAGTAAAGTCACTAGTTACAAGACATACTTTATACTTCTCCACATGACCCTTAGAATCCTTCTTGGTTCTAAATGTCCATTTGCAACCAATGGACTTCATAACTTTTGGTAATGGAACAAGTTCTTAAACTTTATTGTATTGCATGGACTTATACTCCTTATTTATTGTATCAATCCACTTTGAGAACTGAAACTTTCCATGGCCCGACGGAAGTTGATTAGATCATCTTCCAGTATCCAAAGTCTTCCTCACGTTCCTAGAGAAATATGACAATATTATTCAAAATTATATTTCTCCTTTCTCTGGTGGACCATCTTAATATTACCAGTTCTTGAGGTTGTTGAGTTTGTTCCTTAGGAATAATTACCTTATCTTGAATGGGGTGTCGCTACGTTGTCGTTGTTAAGGTATCTCAACAACGACTTATAGAGGTAATTCGACATTGTCTTATTGAAGCTTCGAATTTACTTCTTGATCATGACATGTATAGAATCCTGCACATCGTCAAAAGTGATAGTAGGTATCGTAATTGATTCCTTCTCAAAAATAATGATCCTGACTTTATTTCTCCTCCAAACTCAACATCCTAAAAAATTGTTACACTTCTCGTCTCAAAATTTTCTTTTGTGTGGGATCGTATAATTATTAACCCCTTGATTTGTCAGCATAGCCAATAAAGTAGCTGCTTACAATTGAACTTTGGTCTGTATTTCCTTTATACATTAATATAGACATTAAAGTCTATAGAGTCAATAAAATCCAAATCTCATCAGACACAAGTCGTTCAACTCTATTTCTAGAGATGTGACCTAATCGCTTATGTCATAATGAGGCTAAAAATATTTATTGTTAATTTTGTGTTTAGTACCACATGACTCCACTTGCAAGGTTTCATTTAAGCTGCAACAGTTTCAACTGAATATAGGTGATCATAAATCTTAAAGGAACCGTTACCAATAAAATTTGGATTTAAAGATAGACTAAACTTATTATTTCCAAATGAACAATGATAACCGGATTTGTCCATTAAGGAAACTGAAACTGAATTTCGTCTAAAAGACGGTACAATAAAAGTGTCTATCAAATCCAAATAATAATCGGTTCCTAAAAATAACCTAAAATGTCCTATTGCATCCACTTCTACCGATTTGCCGTCACCCACATAGATGTATCTTTCACCATCAATTGGCTTCGGTAGCTCAGACAACCTTGTCTATAAACACTAATGTGGGTAGTAGCACCAGAATCTAACCACCACGTTTTTTTAGGTACTAAATCTAAATTAACTTCAGAACAGACTAAATTTAGAAATATACTTTTCTTTATACGCCATGCGTGGTACTTTGTACATTTCCCGTCTTATCACAAAAGAACAACCCTTAGTTTTATATTTTTTTTGACCTGGACCCTTAGCAGCTACTGTATTCATTTCTTTTTGCCCTTCAAGTTTATCCCATTAAACATGAAAATTAAAATCTTATTGGTATATATTTTAACAACATTAACTATAAAGAGAACAAAGCAACAAAAGCAAACATGCTCTAATAAATAACCAAAGCGTAAAATATAGTCAAACAAATTTAAATAATGGTGAACCCCATCTCAAGATACCTAGTACATCATTAATATCAAGTCTTTGGACAGAGATATTAACTGCAAATGGTATTCTTGGTGTAATGATCAAACGTTGACAATAAGTCATGTCAAATAATAAGTCTATCTTTGGATCGGGTTATTATTCACATGTAAACCTTATAATTGTCACACATTTATCACCACAAATATGTGTGCAATTCGGCCAAGTATTATCCTTCCTTTGGGCAGGCTAACACTCGCATGAATTTACACACACAAACATCCAACATCCCTCATAGACTATCTATGCAAGAGAGGTCACTTTGGCGACATCTCGTTTGAATGAGTCTATTTAGAATATTAGACAACTATTGCTAGTCACAAAAGGTACCAAAAATTTGAATGTTGACTAAATTTTACAAAACTTAATCATTTCCAAATCCTTATGCTTATTTAAATTAAATAATCATCAATCCTTATGTTCATGCATATTTTTTTAAATTAATAAATAATCAACCGATTAGTTTCTAACAAATATATGAATCAACATATAATATCAAATAATTCATAAGGATTATAAAAAATTGATATGCCATATCAAAAGTATGTGAATCTTGTGCATGATTTAAATCACAAATTAAATCAGCCAACCAACGAACCCTTCATACAGAAAACTCTTCTTTAGTTCTGTTGGTTCATTTACATCAAAGCACCATGTGGCTAAGTTTATCTAAAGGCGGCAGAATAAGGTTCTGGTCCGAAAGCGTGGTGATCAAATACCACTCCCAACAAAAAGTCATATGCCATCGAGATTTAGAGAAAGTCTAAGTATCATAATGGACCTCTTTCCTTGAAAAACTAGCCCTTTAATAACTTGTGGTATGCATACACAACTATTTATAATAAAGAAAGTTTTCATACTAAACAAGTTTTGAGTCCTAAAGTTGTTCTGTAATTTAGCAAAATATGACATTATGCATTAAGTCTTGATACAATACTAACATCATGCCGAAATAAGTAGTGCCCTCAACGACCAAAGGACTTCTCATACTTATAATAATATTCCATCAGCCAATAATTTAAGAATCTACAAATTAGCCACTTGAAGACACCATCATAATGATGCCAACTCAATCAGTTAGCCTATATATATATATATATATATATATATATATATATATATATATATATGGAGACATTTGTAAAAAGAAACAATGAACAGGTTCATAAATCATTGAATGTTCAGTAAACACTATAGCCCAACTATTGTAGTACTTAAGAGGTACTATTTCAGTGGTTAATATCCATGTTGCTAGGATCTCAACAACTACCAAAACCATTGGTTAGACATTTGACATAAATTCGTCTTTGCTAACACGGACGATGGCTATCTAATCCATTGGTTAAAGGTACTTTCTTGGAAGTCCAAATATGGTTCAGACCCATCAATAAAATCCGAATATTTGTACTTGAAGCAACACATGGGTTTGTAAAAACTCATGGCCTAAAAACTTCGATCAAATAATTTCTTATTCCAAAACTAAAATAAAATTAGATTAAATGATCTAGGGTTTCTGAACACCAACAAAAGTTGAATCTAAAAACTTCAAGCTCATAAATTACAAGGGAGGCTCTGATACCACTTGTTAGAAACTTATTGTACCATATCGATTCATGAGATGAAGAACATAATAAAAATTGCGGAAGCGTACCTGAATCCATTGCTAGGCTTGATGGATCTTGAAGCGGTCGTCCTTTTATGGGGTTCGATCTTCCAACTTGCTACGACCCTTAATGACAAAGAGAACCCGAATCCTTTGTCCCTCTCTTTCTGTTGATGGGGATGCATAAGAGAAAAAGAAAAAACCTCTCTTTTGGTGGCCGTATGAGTTGGGGACCATAACCCTAATGAATACACTGTTGGCCCAATGATTGTATCATATTTTTGAATATGGTTAATATGTTAAGTTTAGCATTTCTTTATCACTAATCTTCATACAATCGCTATAGCATTTCTACTTATACTTATATCTTTGGTGATATGTGCCCATTGGTTTATATCTTAGTGATATGAGCTTATCTATCTTAAATTTAATTGGGTTGCCAAAATCAAAACTATGTTTTTGATTGTGGTCATTCAATTAAGTTTAATCATTATGATATCACTAACATTTATGCCATCACCTTAGCACTTATACTTAAACTTTGCATAGTCCTAATGTGCTTTAATTTATCATACTTGCTACTATGTATATTGCTTTGTTCGTCTAACATGTACATGCAGAAAAGCAAGATCAATGTGGACATATGTAATAAAGAAATCATGGTGGGCCAAAGACGACGGATCCCACAAGATTTTTCTGAACCACCCGACGACATCTCTGGAGCCACGCACCGGGGGTTCCGCTGCCCGGTCAGCGGACGGGGGTCGAGGGGGCAGCGCCCCTCGTCGGGGGTTCGGGGGCGAAGCTCCCGAAAGGTATTCAGTTTTTACAAACCGGATATCTTTGGACAGCTGCCGTCAAGGGAAAATGCCAGCACCTATCAAAGGAAGAAGCCAAGACGTGCCATCATCATTTCAAGACTCTGAAGAAGCCTGCACCTGCCTAAGTTTATCTGGAGTATGTAATGAGTCTTAGAAAATTATTGTAAACACAAGAAATGGATGGCAAAATCGAAAGCTAGGGCAGAAATAAGTCCAGGATCATTTTTGGTGGAAAACGGCATACCGACGGTATACCGGTGTATACCGACGGTATACCGGTTTTTTGTTCACAGAAAGTTTCTGTTTGCAAAACCGGCATACCGACGGCATACCGGTCCATACCGACGGCATACCGCTTCCGAAACGTTGAAATTCCAACGGTCGGATTTTCAGCCATTAATGATCCTAACGGCTATATTTCTAGTCGTTGCAATCCCAGACCGGTATACCGCCGGTATGCCGGATCATACCGGCGGTATGCCGGTTCGTGGCTGAAAAGTTGCCTTTGGCTTCTTTTCAAGCTTTGGTTATAAATAGCCTTGAACCCCTTCATTCAAGATTGATGCTTTGAGCCTAAAAATTTCTAAACCACCAAAGCTTATCCATAAACAACTCTACAAAGCTTTCATTTGCCATTCACAAATTGTGTTAGAGTTATTGAGTTGAAAAGTGAGATCTTCATCCTATTGTATAAGGAGATCAAAACCTATTATGAAAGGTTGAAGTTGGAGAGTCTTCGTATCCAAACTCTCGGTTGAAGTTGGGGAGTCTTCGTATCCAAACTCTCGGTTGAAGTCGGAGAGCCCTTCGGATTAAAGCTCTTGTGTAAGAAGTTGGCGAGTTCTTCGGATCCAAACTCGTGTGTAACTATTTGCTCAAATAGTGGATTAAAGCCGGAGAGAGTTCCGGGACTGGACTGCCTCTTAGGAGGATACCAGGATACATCGGGTGTCGGTATTGTGTTTGCTTCTTCTCTTGCACTTATATTTTTAAATTGCCAATTAGCTTGTGCTAAGTGCTCGATTAGTTAGCTTGACCCTATTCACCCCCCTCTAGGGTTCCTATAATTGGTATCAGAGCAAGGACTCTATTGTTAGGCTTAACATCCTTAGAGTAGATCCTTATTATTTTTCTATGGCTACCTATTCCTCATCCTCCGTTAAAGAGGGTTTTATTTCTAGTAGCATAGACAATCATGTTTCTTCTAAATGCAAGAAATGCTCTAAGTGGAAAGCCATGGCTAAACAATCCTTAGAGATTCTTGACAACCTTCATTCTACAAATGAAGAACTTTCTGAAAAGGTTATTCATTTAGAAGAAGCTAATGAGTTTTTGAGAAATGAAAACAATGATTTATTATCTAGACTTGATTCTCAAAACTCATCTTGTATTTCTTTAAAGAGTTTGAATGAGGCTTTAATTTTGAAAATCAAATCTCTTTCCTCATCAATAGAAGATCTTAAGAGGCAAACACATGAGCTTAATCATTTGCATGATTCTTCTATTGACTCTTTAAAGAAACAAAATGATGCTTTTATCTCTAGAATTGCCTTATTTGAAAAAGAGAATAATTTTTTAAATGCTAAATTTGGTTCTCTTACTTGCATGCATGATGATTTGTTAGAACATAATATTCTTAAATCCAAATCGTCTCATGCTCACTCTAGAGATATTCATCATTCTAGTATGTCACATGTTCATAACCATGCTCATTCTGATACATGTGCACACACTAGTATTAGGTGCTTCTATTGCTCTCGTATTGGACACATGAGCTTAACTTGTCCTATTCGTAGGAGTTTTTCTACCAATGCTAGAGTAAATAGTATATGGATCCCTAAAGCTAACAAATGTGGATCCAAGTTTATTTGGATACCAAAGTCTTCGCCTATTGTTGTAGGTGGAGCTTCTTATATCGGGACATAGCACCAAGGAGCGTGTTGGTGGTTGCAAAGCTCAAAGGTCATCTTCCAAGCAATTTCACCAACACAAGTGTGGCCACTAGAGCCACTTTGGTAAAATGCTAAACGATTCTCTTTAAATAGTTTATATTAGTAGAATCTAGCATGTTTCTCTTGATGTTTTGCTACTAGCTCACATTGATATTCCTTAGTTGTCTTTTATATAAATCAATGTGAGATATAATACTAGCGTGCTTAGTTAATTCTCCTATTATTTCTTTTATCTAGCATGACTAGTTACTTAGCTTAAATGTTTAGTTCACACTTGTAGTTTATCGCTCATTCTCTATTAGTGTGACACATTCATATATACATGCTCGTTATTCTTAATATTTATTTATAAAGCATGCATATCACTCTAGTCCATAGGAGCTTGGTTTTGGTATGAGTTAATACGATTTTAACTCTCCGCCTTTAAAGTTTTTAAATTAGTTCTTCTTGCCGGTTTGTGTTTAACGTGTCTTATTTACTTTAAATCGATCTTTGCGAATATGTGTGTTTAGCACAAGCTTCTTATTACTTGACAAGTATATACTTATACTTCTTTTTATTCTTGTGCTTACATAATATATTCGTTATTGATTCTCATACTTTATCTTGATTATCTTCTTGAGAATCAATTATGTCTTTGCCTAATATAGCTTATTTATACATGCTTTTGAATTTGTGATGATTTCTCAAATATTCATTAAGGATACATGACTATATTCATTAAAATTTCCATTTACTTATAGTTCATGTATCTCTTATATTGATATCTATTTTTGTATAAATACCTTTATGTAGGCATATGAGTTAAGCTAAAGTTTTATATTAACTTGAAGAGTATTTATTCATACTTGTTACTTCTAGACTCGTGCTTAACTCATACTCTAGCTATTGATTCTTTTGATCAAATTTGTGTATCTCTTTTTGAATCAATATGCTTCTTCCTTAAAGCTTTCTTTTAATGATGTCTTTTTAGCTCTTTGGTTGACTTTAGGGATACATGCTCTTAATTGATTTTTGATCTTTTCGTGTATGCCTATTCGTGATATATATATAGTTTCATATATATAAATGATTTCTAGCTTTTGATATTTATTTGTTTTATATCTTTAAGTTGGGATGGTGAGAGAAAATATTTGTTTATGTATTGCACTTGACTATTTATGGAAGTTCTTTTAAGAATCACAAGGTTTTGTGTTTTGTCTTGTTTTTATAATTAACCTCCATTTTTAGTGCACATTTTCAAATCTATATCATCTATATATTTCTATTGTGCACTATGAAAGTTTTTGAAAATGATTTTTACTATCCTTAGCATTTAGCTTTCTTGATCTTAATGATCTTTCTTTGCTCATTCCTTGGGTTATGCTTCCTTTTGAATTATTGTTGCCCAATGATGTTTTTGTAGCACATGAGAATACTTGTAATTGTTACATCATATTTCTCATGAATTTAGCTACTATGGTTTGAGCTTTTGTGTTGAGATTTTTCCACTTCTAGAGAATACACTTATTTTAATGTGGCTATAGTATTTTGCATTCTCTAGATTGATCTATCATTTCATTATCTTGGGTTAATCTTAATACTTGGCAAAAAGATTTATTTTATTGTGTTTTCATGAACATCTCTTTTGTCCTTTACTTGATAAGAGTCTAATTCATTTATTTATCTTCTTATGCTCTTATCCTTGCTTAGTAAAGAGTCTCTAAATCATTTTGATCATTCAAAATGTATTTCCTTAATTGTGAACTCTATGCTTAAGCAAGTATTTTTTTTGTGTGTTAGTGACTTAAGAATTAATGAGCACATTTATCTTGTTAATGGCTTCTCTCATTAATCTTATTTGGATTATATAGTTTGCTTATTTGTGATATATTATTAAGCTATATAATTTTGGCTCACTTTCACACATCTAGCTATATTCCTATACTTCAATCTATATATGATATGCTAGTTTACAAAAACAAGATTTGTGATATGCTTAATCTCTAAAACTAGTTTTACAAATTCTTTATTAAATCTTGTTTTCTCTTAGAGGTTTGTGATTCCTTGTTTTAACTCTCTTCCATAACTAGTCATTAGCAAGTCTCTCTTAAATTTCTCTCACTTTTTGAGTCATGTTTTCATCGTATTATCATTTACATCTCTTCTTCATTATGTTTGTAATTATTTAAATGAGATTGACTCTATCCCATGTTAATGTGTGAAATTTTTTTTGGACTTGTGATTTTCTCTTGATGAGATTCATTAGATCATATTTATTCATTTGTTTCCTTTATGAATGATCCTAATGATTGAGTAGTCCTAAACTATCTAATTTTGTAAATGTCAAGTTAATTTATTACTCTACTTTGACTACTCATGGTTTATCACATATGACCTTTGCTATTTGAACTTTATTGGTCTTTCATTTAGAAGTAGCAAAGTTTGGATATTATCCGGTTGATGGGTACATATGCGATAAAATATATCTAGTCCATGCAAAGCAATAAATTGGTTGATTATTTCTTAATTAGATAATCATGGACATGATGTTTGAGTTTTATTTTTATTTTATTTTTGAGCTATATTATGTCTATCATCATGATTGTTCTTAATTGACTTTATTCTTTTTCATGATGACATTTTCTCAAAGGATTACATACATTGATCTATCATATTTAAATATGAGATTCTTCTATATAGACTAATGTATGCCATCTTTTGATTATATGTGCTTTATTGGAATATTCTTTTGATTTCTCATCTTTAGTGGCTATTAATTGGTTATCTCTTCTTGACTAAAGATGATATTTTTTGTCTTTTGACAATATTGTAGCCTTATATGCATCGAGCAAGGGGGAGAAATCCATAGTTGATTTATCCCTAGATCTTGTTGTTTTCTATTTTATGCTATAAGTGCTTTGGAACTAGATACGCATATTTTGAGGGAGAGCAAATTAATTGATTCAATTCATTTATACCCTTAAATATGTCGTATACCTAGTTCATCATGGACCCATACTTTTTTCTTTTTCATATCTTAGTGAATGTGATCATGATACTTTTATTTGTGAAGGGTTATGAGAGTATATGCTATTGTCTTTATCATTTATCTCTCTTTTATATGGATTAAATAAGTCATCTTCTTAAAAATTAACTTTCATATCTTATCTTGATGACTATTGTGCTTTCATTGGTTTGGCTTTTCTTATATGCTTAATTGATTTGACTTTTCTTATTGAGGACTTACCTATAATACATGTTTATCTATATTGGTAATACTTTGAGGGGAAGCATTCAAGTCGACTGAATTTCTCCTTCTCAAGTATTTTTCTCCATTACCTTCATGTTTATCTAAAAGGGTATTCATATAGCATGATAAGGTATTTTGAGTTCAAATTCATGTACTTGGGTAAGCATATAGATTTTGCAAAGAGTAAGATTAGTCTATATCAATTGCTCTATTTTTCATTGATCATTCATTTATTTTGTTCCACTATTCATTTGTGGACAATTTTGACTTTCAAATGACTTTTTGATCAATATTTCAAGCTTATAGTTCAATTGGTATTAAGTTTATATCTTTCAACTATTTCACTTGGTACTTTATTTATATCAATTACTTTGCAATTATCTAATCCTCATGGGCTTTTGATTGAAATTCTTGATTGAAATCCTTATTTCAATTGGTATATCGCTTCCTTCCAAAACTAGAGTTTTCATTCATATAATATTATGTTTTGGAGTTTCTTTCTTGGATTTCAAGTTGGTAAAACTATTCTTTGACTGATTATCAATTTTATTTGTTTTACCAACTATATTGTGTTTTGACAAGTTATTTTCCTTTTGGCACTCTACATTTGATATGTAGCTTTATACACTTGTCATTACACGCTTCTCCCATTATTTTTCATTAGTCTATTTTGACCATGATTGTCTATGACTTCTCCATGCTCTGATTTCTATGCTTAAGATCGATTTTTTTTTATCTCTTAGTACGGGAGAGCCCATTTTTGATCATGTCAAAGGGGGAGAAGTAAGTTTGAGTAGGTGTTTATAAGTAATCTAAGTAGTATGCGTTTAGTGATATTGCTATATTGCTTATATCTTTTGTATATTAGTGATACATGTTGCTTATATCTTTTGTATATTAGTGATACATGCATCTATTGTGTTCATACTAAACTTAACCGATTTGCCATAATAAAAAAGGGGGAGATTGTTGGCCCAATGATTGTATCATATTTTTGAATATGGTTAATATGTTAAGTTTAGCATTTCTTTATCACTAATCTTCATACAATCTCTATAGCATTTCTACTTATACTTATATCTTTGGTGATATGTGCCCATTGGTTTACATCTTAGTGATATGAGCTTATCTATCTTAAATTTAATTGGGTTGCCAAAATCAAAACTACGTTTTTTATTGTGGTCATTCAATTAAGTTTAATCATTATGATATCACTAACATTTATGCCATCACCTTAGCACTTATACTTAAACTTTGCATAGTCCTAATGTGCTTTAATTTATCATACTTGCTACTATGTATATTGCTTTGTTCGTCTAACATGTACATGCAGAAAAGCAATAAGCAAGATCAATGTGGACATATGCAATGAAGAAATCATGGTGGGCCAAAGACGACGGATCCCACAAGATTTCTCTGAACCACCCGACGACATCTCTGGAGCCACGCACCGGGGGTTCCGCTGCCCGGTCAGCGGACGGGGGTCGAGGGGGCAGCGCCTCTCGTTGGGGGTTCGGGGGCGAAGCCCCCAAAAGGTATTCAGTTTTTACAAACTGGATATCTTTGGACAGCTGCCGCCAAGGGAAAAAGCCAGCACCTATCAAAGGAAGAAGCCAAGACGTGCCATCATCATTTCAAGACTCTGAAGAAGCCTGCACCTGCCTAAGTTTATCTGGAGTATGTAATGAGTCTTAGGAAATTATTGTAAACACAAGAAATGGATGGCAAAATCGAAAGCTAGGGCAGAAATAAGTCCAGGATCATTTTTGGTAGAAAACGGCATACCGACGGTATACCGGTGTATACCGACGGTATACCGATTTTTTGTTCACAGAAAGTTTCTGTTTACAAAATCGGCATACCGACGGCATACCGGTCCATACCGACGGCATACCGCTTCCGAAACGTTGAAATTCCAACGGTCGGATTTTCAGCCATTAATGATCCTAACGGCTATATTTCTAGTCGTTGCAATCCCAGACCGGTATACCGCCGGTATGCCGGATCATACCGGCGGTATGCCGGTTCGTGGCTGAAAAGTTGCCTTTGGCTTCTTTTCAAGCTTTGGTTATAAATAGCCTTGAACCCCTTCATTCAAGGTTGATGCTTTGAGCCTAAAAATTTCTAAACCACCAAAGCCTATCCACAAACAACTCTACAAAGCTTTCATTTGCCATTCACAAATTGTGTTAGAGTTATTGAGTTGAAAAGTGAGATCTTCATCCTATTGTATAAGGAGATCAAAACCTATTGTGAAAGGTTAAAGTTGGAGAGTCTTCGTATCCAAACTCTCGGTTGAAGTTGGGGAGTCTTCGTATCCAAACTCTCGGTTGAAGTCGGAGAGCCCTTCGGATTAAAGCTCTTGTGTAAGAAGTTGGCGAGTTCTTCGGATCCAAACTCGTGTGTAACTATTTGCTCAAATAGTGGATTAAAGCCGGAGAGAGTTCCGGGACTGGACTGCCTCTTAGGAGGATACCAGGATACATCGGGTGTCGGTATTGTGTTTGCTTCTTCTCTTGCACTTATATTTTTAAATTGCCAATTAGCTTATGCTAAGTGCTTGATTAGTTAGCTTGACCCTATTCACCCTCCTCTAGGGTTCCTACATACACATATATATAGATATGTGTGTTGTGATATTTCTAATTTGGCCTCTCATCAAATTAGAATTATCTCCGGTATCTACACATTAATTCCATAAAAATTATACCCTTAAGACAATTTTCCAAATAGACCACTTTAATTTGGCTTAATTATTTAGATAGCCCAAACACAATTAATTTTACATGTGTGGTCCCATAATTATTGAATAATTCCAACAATATATTATAATTGTACATTGTCTAGCTTATATTCGTATTTGCTCCAATATTGCTGGCTAGGTAACTAAAGTTGACAGTTTAGATGAGTTTCTCTCTAGTCTAAGGAGTTCGCGGTTGATATTGACTTTGGTCCTTATCTTCTGACATCTTATAGTATGGAATTGCATATTTTTCGTTCGTATGTTTTTCCAATCTTGTCTTATCTAATTAGTACGTTCTTGCATAGTAATGATATAATTATATAATTGTGGTATGGCATGGTTTACTGACTTATAGACCTAGACCACTACCATCGATACAGTCGAATAGGTTGTACTTATCATGTATTTGTATTCCAAAAAATGAGAGCGGATCGTAACACCAACACATAAAATCCCAATAGGAGATGCGTTTTCAGCAACGTGAGCCTCCAACACAATGTTATCCAATATTTTACAGGCTTATGTACCATTTGGTTGAAATTGTAATACAATTGGTTACAAATATTTCAATGGTAGCATTTTTAATGGACTAGAGGCAGGTCTAAACAAACAACTTGTATTTTGACTTTAAAGATGGTCTTTTTGTTAGTGTTACCAAGGACATAATCCTGTACCTGGAATAAAAATTTCAAACATCGACCAAAAAATGGAATAATGCTTTGTTTCTTATGTTATTGCTATTGTAGAGTCTGTTTTTTTGGCCATTGCATATGATGCAAGGGGTTTGTTAACATATGTCCTAATAGCACATGTTAATATATGTTAATAGCACATGTTAATATATTTTACATCGGCACCTCTATCATTATATTTATCAATATAGTTTCACATAAAATGTATATTGATAAATGTAAAATATTAATGTGCAAATGTTTGAGTGACCGATGAATTTCTTGGTGTTGCAAATTACTACTAGGTGATCCAACTTGACATGATATATATACAATGTTAAGGTAGGTTTGGGAAGAGAAAAAAATTGGGGGAAGAAAAATATTGAGAGAATAATTAAAAGTAGTGTTTGGGAAGGGGGGAGGGGATGAGGGAGAAAAATTTGGGAGAAAAAATTCATGTGGGTTCCATTCAAAAAAAATTCTTCCAAAAGTGGAAGGAAAATGAAGAGAGTTGAGAGGATTGTGAAAGAAATTACCCAACTACACTTCGTACCAATTATGATTTGAAAAAAATAAAGATTAAATATTAATTATGTCTTTCTCCGCAAACAAATAAAATATTATTTTAAATTTTTTTTTCCTACTTTTTGATCATCCAACAAGTGAAGAAAACATAATTTTACCTTTATTTTACTCTCTTCCATTCTCTTTCCTCAATTCTTTCTTTTCCTCCTAAAAAAAATGTTTCCAAACACATTGGAAGGCTGTTACTAGAAACCATCAACCTTATTTGCTTATATTTATGTATTATGGGAAACTATAGCACGTACAACAACACTGATCAACAAACACAAACATTGGAACTTATTACTGATCTAAGGTTTATTTAGCTCAAGAGACCACCCTAAGGACATAATGATGTCCTTGATTATTCTCGGAAAGCGAAAATATTAACAAACAGCAACATCAAATAAGCTTGCATGCGCAATTAAGCATAGATGTGCTAATTATGACTACACACATGCACTGCACGCGCATTTGCCATCATCACCGCACTTCCCTGCTGCACATAACAGGTCAGCACAAGCATCAGCACAGTTGTTGTCTGTGCAAACATATTCGTAGGAAACCCTAGCTGGTGCCTCATAACTAACATCTGCTGCTTTTGTTGCCATCCCTATATATTCAATAATTAATGCAAGAAAAAAAATTCTTGAAGTTAGTTGGTACTTAATAAGAACCTGACATAAAAAAATGGGTTAGTGAAGCGTTATAATTGCTCAAATCTTGTATAGAATAATGATATTAAATATAGCATTTGGATTGTTATCCTAATTTCATAAATTCCTCTTTAAAATAATTGGTTCAACCCATTCTTTCTTATTTAATGTTGATCTCTCAAGACTTGCTCCTTATATATGCATTAGCTTAATTCTATACTCATGTTTTTTTTATGTTTGTATATAGGGACATGATCAGTCTACCTTGCCCATAAAGACTTGTCTTTTGAAGAACTTTAGAAAGAAAGCTGTTGCTATTGGACATGTGAATACAGATGCACCCTTGAATGATGAAGCTTATAATATTATTATCGATGATGTTTTTGACGGCAATGAGATGTTGTTCGATAGAGATGGAAAGTTTGATGATATTACTATCGGGGAAATGATCAATTGGCCAAAATATTCGGTTCAGTTTGTGAGGTTTAAATTTTTTTTTTTTTTTTGTAGTGCACTTGTAAGCAAGCAATATCATTGTCTTCTCTTTGTTCATCATGAGAATGAAAATATTGTGAGCTAGCAACATTGGAGTTACTTTTTAAGTTTTGATAGATTGGCGCTATGTAAACTTGATACATTTATTACTTAATACTATTTGGATTAAGTTTTTCCATTGTCGATGGTTGTTGATGTCGATATAAAATTTTATTTTCAGATGTGTTTCAATTTATATAGAAGATGAACAGGTTTAAATAGATTTGATATGAATGATTTGGGATTCTTTATTATTAGATTTCCAGAAAAATGACAGACATGAACTATTGAAAAAGCAAAAGTAGTATTCAACCAATTCACACGTTATTTGACAGTTTTAATCCGTTGTTTTTAATTGACAGATAAGAACTGTCATTTTATTCAAGTATTAAACGACAGTCCAAAACTGTCGTTTAAATTTTGGGACGCGCTAGTAACGACGGATCGTCTGACAGACCAAAACTGTCGTTAAACGTGATTTACGACAGTTTTGGTCTGTCGAAAAATGCATATTTTGGCGTAGTGATAGGAATGAAAGTGTCCAAATGCAAAGAGGGTTATACTCTATCTTTAGCACATTCAATTGAGAAAATGCTAAGAAAGTTTAAGTATTTTGATAAGAAACCTGCCTTTACCCCTTATGACAGTAATGTTGTTCTCAAGAAGAACGAAGGATCACCTATAGAACAACATAGATATTCACAAATGATTGGGTCCCTTATGTACATAACAAATAGGACTAGACCTGACATTGCATTTGCTATTGGGAGACTAAGTAGATATAACAGTAACCCAAACCAGTCACATTGGACTGCATTAGACAGAGTATTTAGATATCTTAAGGGTACTCTAGATTATAAACTTCATTATACTAGACACCCTGATATCATAGAAGGTTACTTCGATACAAATTGGGTAACTGATTCACATGATGTGAAATCTACTACTGGATATATTTTTACCCCAGCAGGAGCTGCAATCTCCTGGGGATCATGTAAACAAACTATCATTGCCAGAAGTACAATGGATTCTGAAATGATAGCTTTGGACACTACCTGTACAGAAGCCGAATGACTTAGAAATCTTATTATGCATATACCTATTTCTGTTCATCATGTTCCTGCAATTTTTATAAACTATGATAATAAATCTGTTATAGAACTACTAAAGCATGATTCTGTGAATGCTAAGATGAACAGGCACTTGCAGCTGCACTTCAAGTCAATAAAGAGCCTATTGGACAAATTTGTGGTTCTTGACTATAAATGTCATTAAAGAACTTTACAGATCTCTTGATGAAGAGTCTGTTTACTCTTGACGAAGAGTTTGTCTAGGACATTGATCCTAGAATCATCGAGGGGGATGGAGTTAAGCCCATAGTATAGTCACCAGTAGTGGAAACCCAACCGAGTCTGACTGGAGATCCCAAGAAGCCGGTTCAATGGGTAGAAACAAGCTGGACTAGGTGACTATTATAGAACACTGACCGGAGATTAAATTCTCTTTAAAATAAAATCCCAGGAGGCTGTACATGTGTACATTCATACCCCATCCCTATGGTGACAATGTTCCTTTTGTGATATGGATAGGTTGAGTTTAAACTCTTAATAAGTCCAAGCATGATATGCAGGGTTGATTCCTATCATCAACCCTTAAGGACTTACCTATATGAAAGGTCGTGAGGGCCGCGACTATAGGACAGGGCGATCCTAGACAACTCTCATGAATGTGTAAAAGTGCGCATGGCCAACCAAACGCGCCACCCGATAGACCCAAGTACCTCTAGCGTACTATGTGTGCTATTTTCGAGTCTGGTTCAAGAAGACTGATTCAAGGCGTAGTCCATCAAGCTCTTCTTCAGACAAAGATAATAGTCACTACGTGAGATTCAAGGCTGTAGTTCATCTCATTTATGCATAGTATACAACTGCCTAGACATTCTCTTATTCTTGTCTTACTTTCTTTCCTTCTATTACTTCGAGATTTGTAAGCCCCCTGAATTTTCCGAATTATTTTTCAAAATTTCTAATAAATTATTTTCAATAATTTATTTCTATAATTAATTTTGATCTTTAAATGCTCTTTACCGTGACTTGGAATTCTAGAGCATCAGGGATGCCAGTCTCTGAAAACTTCCTTCTTGGAGTTTGTAGTAGACGAGATTATCTTCACATTGATATATCCTGTCCCACTTGAACTCGTTCCCTTGTACTCTTTTTGCTTCGTACAAGTTCGGATCAATTTAGACCATTTAATTAATAATTGATTTCCCACTCTTTTCCTTGATCATCGTTTGTACGTTACCATGACTTTTAATTTAGGAGCACCAGACCAGTCGTTTTCTCAGAACCACCTTGTCATGCCTGATCTACTCGAGACGCTCTTCACCCATGACCTTCGTGTCCCACTCAGACACTTTATTTTGTGCTTTATTTCCTTCGCACAACTTTCGGGTCAATTTAGGCCAATTAATTATCTACCGTAAAACCTAATTTAAATTCCAATTTAATTTCAGGACCCGACATCGATCCAACTAGTCGACCCCAAATATGGACATGGCCCACACGAAGCCTACTACCCGGCTGACACTTGTATCCCATTTATTTGAGCCCCCACATGCTGCTTATTTACCCATGATTATAAATACCTATTTTAATTCAAATATTGCACCATGTCCGATTTTGACCCGACCCGGCTCGACCGAACCCGAACCCAAGCACCATGTTGTCCCATAATCACCACACAAACACCCCACTGATATTTTCCTCTACTCTAAAATATCTCTCTAAATATCTTATTTTCTCTCTCTTGTATATATATATATATACACATATATATATATATACATAATATATATACTCTCTCTCTCTCTCTCTCCATAACACCTCATACACCACATCACCCCCCTCACCTCCACAGCCGACCAAATCACCCCATGTGGCCGGACACACACCCCCTCTCTCTTTCTAAATATCACTCTCTCTCTCCTTCCTTTTAAATCACACACACATTAATATCTCTTTCTCTCTCTCCTTCTTATAACATATCTCTCTCTCTCTTCTCTAACCCACACATGCCATGCTCCCCCAGCCGAACCAGCCCCTGGCCGAGAGCAGCAACCCCCCCATCATCATCATCTTCTTCTTCTTCTTATTCATAACCACCACCATTACCATCATCATACTCAACATCACCATTGTCATCACCATCATCACTATACTCACCACCATCACCAACTTCATAACCACCACCTCCACCACCCGTGCGCCACCGCCGCTGCGCCGTGCCGCCGTCGCCCTGGCCGCGCCAAGCCGAGCACAGCCGCGCGGGCAGCAGCCAACGCAGCAGCAGCTGCGAGCGCAGTAGTGCGGGACAGCCGTGCGCGCGCACCGGCCGGCCGCGCGCCGCCGCGGCCGCCGCCACCGCCGGGGTCGGCCCCCTTGGCCGGGCGTACCCCCGGGCAGGCCCCCGTGGCGCATCTCCTCTTCCCCGGGGCGAGAAACACCCTATTCGTGCGTTTTGCACGGAATCCCGGCGTGACGCGCGCGGGATCAAGGCTGAAAGTTCGCTCCGGGACAGCAACTTCGTACCGATTTTCTGTAGAATCCGACCGTTGGATCGACGATTTCTTTGCTCCATCTCAATCTCGGTATATCCACCTTTACTCATCTCAAATTTCACCCGTTATTTTCGTCATTTGATACATCAAAACCGGCCACCAAGTTGACATTTTAATTTGTACTATTTTTGGACAGTTTTGCGACGCTAACTTTGCGGGTTCGTATCTTCGTCGTCGCAGCTCCGTTTTACGCACCACCAGTTCCGGTGCATAGCTGGTATGACCCTCTTCCTGCTCCCTTTAGATTTCATTTCAGTTTGAGCTTGTTAGGTCGGTCGAATTCGACGCCAAAGTTGACCGTTCGAATTCTTATTGTTGCACTTGTAAAATTCTATTTTTGAACCCGGGACTCCGGATTCAATTTCTGACACCACCAGTAGACTCGTGGCATCGTTCTGGCATATTTTCATATAAAGTTTGCTTGATTTGGAGAACGTGGGCCCTGGCACGCATTTCGGTGCAAAGTAGGTCCCACTTTCTGAGACAACGAGGCATTTTGAGATCGGCTCATCGGAATCCAATTTTGGACATACCGTTGAGTTCGTATCGTCATTCTGGACTCGTTGACATATAATTTGCTGAGTTTTGAGGACATTGGCTCCGACATATTTTTCCGTGCAAATCAGAATTTTAATGTCCGGGTCAACGGACCAATTTGAGATCGGGTCAACGGAATCCAATTCTGGATATACCGTTGGGTTCGTATCGTCATTCTGGATTCGTGGACATATAATTTTTTAGGTTTTGTGCACTTTTATTTCGGTACGTTTTTCGGTGCAAAGTGTGTCCAACGACGGACACCACTTTGGCCCAAAATTACCCTTTTTGCCCCTGTATCCAAATTGGACTTATGGACAGGCGATTCTAGCTAATTTGACCATTCTGGACACGTTGGTGATGGTTGTTTCACCATCCGATAACATCTGTAGGTTTTCACCATATTATTATAATCTTCTCTTTTGTTTGTATTTTGAGATCCATCGATTCCAGTGATTTAACAACCACTGAAATTGAATGTGTTGACCCTGTAGATGCTTATAGAGACTAGCTTTGACCCTGTTTGATCATGATTGACTGCTTTGACTGAACGTCGAAGTAGAGTCAACATTTGACCTAGTTTAGACTAGTTTTAACCTAGAGTTGACCAGTTGACCAAAAGTCAACTGTAAGTCAACCATTGACCCAGTTTGACCTAGTTGACTTGGTTTGACTTCTTGTGACCTAGTGTGACTCAGTGTGACCTAGTTTGACTTAGTAGGCTGAGTCTGACCTAGACTGCGTAGCTTATACTATAGAATCAAGCCTAACACTGTTGAACCCTAATTAGTTTATATATCTTATCTTTAGGTCTGTGGCATTACTCTGAGCATCGACCCCATTTGACAGCTCAGGACCGCAGACGAGTACATTCACTGATAGTCTTTATTGTCTTGATATCTGCTATATCCGATTCAGTCGTAGTGTCTTACTTGATTCCCAGTCACGATAGTTCACGGACTAGTATATGTTGGATCATGACATGAGATGTTGTTCCTGGATTTTTTTGGTATATATGTACATTTCCTGCCTTGTTCCATATACTTGTATAGACACCGATTTCTGAGAGGGAGTAGCTATCCTCTTAGGGAATCCCGTGTCATGACGTGTCATGTCCAGGTCCATTATACTATTCGGGGATGGAGAATTATTAGGGGTTATGTGATCCAAGCCACTCTGTCACTATTCATGTGCTCGCGCCACTCTTCCCTCACGAAGGGTGTAGCGAGATCCTCTTGCCTTATGCTCGTTATCCAGGTTGGCCGGTATGACTTTCCGTTGAGGTCACCGTGGATTGCCGGGCCAAGTGGATAGCCTGTCCTGTCACTTATCCCAAACCGATCACATATCGCTCTAATAATTTAAGGCATATTTTATATTTACTTTATCTTATCATATATCATGTTCTGTTCTATATACTGTACTTCTCACCATGCTATGATTTCAGTTACTCATATGTTTTATATGCCTCTATGATGTACCTTGATTGGAGACTGAGTTCTGCTCGGGAGAAGGGTTACAACCCCGGTCCTTGTTTGGTTTAAGGGTTGTAACTCAGCTTTCGAACGGTTCCTAAGTCTTTATATATCTTGTCTTGTAGTTCATTATACTGTCTCTTATAGAATTTGTCAATTCACATGGAACTGCTGTTAGTGTTTGTACTTGCTCATTTTCCTGACAGGATACCGTTGATAATATTTTAGGAGTAGTGGTGCCATTTTTGGACATCATGATGTTGCTAGCTGGGGTGGATCTCACTATTATTCTATGTGAGTTGCCTGGGAGTTATCCTTAGTTAGTCTTATTGTTCCTTTTTTATTTTTCTGTCTTATGATTCCTTCTAGTAGTTTCTAGTTGTTCTTGTGCTTTAGTTATCTTTCTTGTCTTATCATCCCTAGCTGTTGTGATGTGACTAGAGTATATTTGTAGTTATAGGCCTTCTAGACGTAGTGTATAATTATTGGGTACTAGACAGCGTTCTACCGTCGATACTGTGGCGTAGGCTGGGCGTCGTCTACGTATTCGTACCCATATAACCGGGTGCGGGTCGTGACAGGATTTGACCTTTTGGGGGGGGGGGGATTGTTAGTTGTATGTGTGTTGTGTTCACACACACATGAGCTAGCAAAAGCTCAACTCTCTTACAATAATTTTGACCATTATGAACCCATTAAACTTGTAACATTAACTCATGTCCAGGTACAATGTACCACATGGTTTTCATTTGAATTTTGTAACGTTCAGTATTTATTGGCTGGATTAAATTGTCTTCATTCTCCTTTATTCCCTAACCTTAGAGAAAAGCCTATATATTGAGGCCAATCTCAATACTTTGAACACACAGAAATTATTCTCCCTCTCTAAAATTCTCTTCCTTTCAAGATCACTACTGTTTTCTATTGTTGCTCTGGGTGGAGCTAAGTCGGGTCATTCTCTCGACGTCGTGTGCGGCAACGAGATTCCGGTGGAGCGGAGATTTTACCACTAGGAGCGTTCGGATATAGTCTGCACATAGACCCGGACTAACTCTTAGGGCAGTGATACGTGCACGACTTCCCCGGAGGCCGATAACATTTTATTTGTTTATTTTGTTTGCAGATTTTAATCGAAGAATATTGAAGAATGTCCAACAATATATGCCATATATCTTACTAGTTTGGGTTACTTATCATCTTGTTATACATCATTATTTAATCTATAGTTACCACATGATAGTCTTTTACATTTCATATATCATAATTGTACATTGTCTAGCTTATATTTGTATTTGCTCCAATAATGTTGACTGGATAACTAATGTTGACAGTTTAGATGAGTTTCTTTTTAGTCTACGGAGTTCGCGATTGATATTTGGTTTGGTCCTAATCTTTTGATATCTTATAGTCTAGAATTGCATATTTTTCGTTCATATGCTTTTCCAGTCTTTTCTTATCTAATTAGTTCTTGCATAGTAATGACAGAGTTATAGAATTGTGGATATATGAAATGGTTTACTGACTTATAGACCTAAACCACCACCACCGGTACTGTTGAATAGGCTGTACTTGGCCATGTATTCGTATCCCAAAAAGTGAGAGCGGGCCATAACACCAACACATGGAATCCCAATAGGAGGTGCGTTTGAGCAATGTGAGCCTCCAACCGAAGACAATGTTATCCAATAATTTACCTGTGGAGGATTATGTACCATTTGGTTGAGCTGTAATACAGTTGATTGCAAATGTTCCAATGGTTGCATTTTTAATGGACTAGAGGCATGTATATTTTGACTTTAAATATGGATTTTTTTTTAGTGTTACAGAGGATATAATCATATATCTGGAATAAAAAAAATTCAAACATCGACCAAAAATATAAAATAATGCTTTGTTTCTTATGTTATTGCTATTGTAGAATCTGTTGTTGGTCATTGCATATGATGCAAGGATTTTGTTAACACATGTCCTAATGGCACATATTAATATATGGATTGTATATTTTACATCGATACTTCTACTATTATATTTATCAATACAATTTTCGCATAAAATGTAAACGTAAAGTATTAATGTGCAATTGTTCGAGTGACCGATGAATTTCTTGGTGTTGCATATTACTACTAGGTGATCCAACTTGACATGATATATATACAAAACAAAATTAACTTTACCTATATTTTACTCTCCTTCGTTTTTTTTTTCCTCAAAATTTTTTTTTTCCTCTTCAAAAATGTTTTCAAACACAGTGTAAAGCTATTACTAGAATGCATCAACCTTATTTGCTTATATTTATGTATTTTGGGAAACTATAGCACGTACAACAACACTGATCAACAAACACAACATTGGAATTATTCTCGGAAAGCGAAACATTAACAAACACCAACATCAAATAAGCTTGCATGCGCAATTAAGCGTAGATGTGCTACTTATAAATACGTACATCCATAGCACCCGCATTTGCCATCATCACCGCACTTCCCTGTTGCACATAACAGGTCAGCACAAGCATCAGCACAGTTGTTGTCTGTGCAAACATATTCGTCGGAAACTGTAGCTGGTGCCTCATAAGTAACATCTGCTGCTTTTGTTGCCATCCCTATATATTCAAGAATTAATGCAAGAAAAAAAATTCTTGGAGTTAGTTGGTACTTAATAAGAACCTGACATAAAAAAAAGGGTTAGTGAAGCGTTATAATTGATCAAATCTTGTATAGAATAATGATATTAAATATAGCATTCGGATTGGTATCCTAATTTCATAAATTGCTCTTTAAAATACCTTTCGTCAATTCTGAAGCACATTAAAACCTTTTCAAAAACGTATTTCGTAATACAAAAGCACAATTTAAATATTAGTATTGTCAAATATTCTTTTGAAGTGGTTTCGATATCCTCCATAATTAATGAAATGTGCTTCAAAAGGACAATTTATAAAATTTTGATGTTAAAATCGAGCAAGAAAAGTAATGATGCCAAAAACACCATAGATATGTTAGTAGGATAATTTAGCCTAAAAACAAAAAAGAAGAAAGTTTAATTAGAGAAGAACCGCAGGTGAGGAGCAACACAATGAGGAGGATTGGAAACATCTTCTGAGATGGCACCACCATTATGGCATGCAGCAGCAAGATGGTGCAAGTGTAAAGTTGATTGCTGTTATGCTAATAGGTGATTGATTAATTAATTGTGTGGAAAGGATGGTATAGTTTGTGTCTTATATAGATGTTAGCCATCATGGAATATTTCAATCCTTTGTGAGCAAAAATGTTATGATCTCTGATACAGAAGAATTTGCCGCCATGTCACAACCATTTCAGTGCTAGGAGCCATTGCCGCCATGTCAACCATTGCTGTTATGCTAATAGGTGATTGATTTATTTTTTGGCCGATTTTGCTACAAGTCACTTCAATTCCTTCTGTTTAATATATCATTTTAAATTGTTTGTTATGATTCGTTTGTTTTAGTGCATCTCCAACCATATTGTCTTGTTTTGTGTTATGATTCCTATGTGGCATAAGGTACAAGACAATATCTTTTTATGTGGCAAGATGATATTCACACAAGACAATAAGATAAAAAAATGTTCTCCAATGCAAAAGCACTGAGAAGACAATAAAAATTATTTTTTTCCAAGTTCCAAGACAACTCATCCACTTCTTCATTTTTTTATAAACTAGCATATGTGCACGTGCCTTTCACGTATTTTAACATTTCTTAATTAGTTTAGGAAGACTCTTTAGGAAGACCAAAGGGTAGTCTTCCTAATTACTAAGTTGTCCTTATTAAAATTAATGAACTATTTTTAATTAGTATAAGTATGTAAGGGTATTTTCGGAATTCAAAAGTTTCACCATCTAAGTTTTCCTATTATATAGTAGAATAGATATTTCTATTCATAATTGATGATGTGGAGACAAAGACATTGTGAAGTGCATTGTCTAGATTTAGACAACCAACTTCACATTATGAAGTGCATTGTCTAGATCTAGACAACCAACTTCACATTATTCTTGTCATGTCAACTTCATGATTTATTCTATATCTGCATTCGAGAAATTTTTTTGAAATGAAAGTTTGTCATTCCTGAATGGCAACCATTTTTTCTAAACTCACGGTAGGGTTGGAGATGCTCTTATTATGCAGTAGTAACCAAAGCAGCACCTTCAGCAGACTCGAGAATGAGCCTTACATCCAAGACTCCTTCAAGTGGACATATAGAAATCGATAGCAGACAGTAAAAGAAAATAAGATGCTTGGATCTGAATAAATCTTAAGTAAAAAATCAAACACAAACCTGATAGCATCGGACACTTTCCACAAGCGTTTCGATATTGTCAGTCCGAAACTTGACCGCGACGAAAATTTAGACCAACTCATCAGAAATAACCAAGTCCCGTCAGATGAACGTCAAACAATAAATACAAAGTATATGATCGGTGACTATGGCGCATGTACAAATCCCAATCTATATAACTCAGGTGAAATTACAAGAGTGACAAAAACTAATGTTAACCCTTTGATTCGTCCAACCCCTTCACCACACACTCAAGAAGAAAAGACAGATTGTTTAGGAAAATTCTTTTCGTTTTCTCTTGTTCTTTGGAGTTAATCTATTTCCATCGTCCAAGTAGTTATGATTATCCGTTTAGATTGGCGAAAAGTTTGTAAGGATCCTGTATCTTGGGTTAGACTCCAATCGTCTCGTGATTTTTTTCGTAAGTACGTCAAAAGTGTTGTATTTGCATTTTGGCTCTTGTGTGATTTTGACAATTTGATTTGAGTAATGCAGCATGTACAAAGTCTCATCCCGTGTGACCGGGCATCCCCAAAAATAATAATTCATTTGAGCAAATCAGCTTGCATGCATGCATGTAATTATCCATCAAACATAGAAAACTATGATTGATCGAAGAAATATTTCAGGAGAAATAACCAATTCCACCACACTCAATCTGTAACTTGGCTTGACAATGGTTCCTCCATCATAGGCAATGGCGGATCCACACGTAGTTTAGTGGGGGGTTAGTGAATTTTTTTTTCCTTCCAAATTATTTTTATGAAACATCTTTCAAATTTTAGTATTTGTTGTATGTCCACTCCAAATTAATTGATTGAGGTTTTAAATTGGAAGAAATTCATAGAAGCATACATACTAAGTATGCTAAATTAGAATAATTATCTGGACATATAACAAATACCGGAATTCCTTCCAATTAACTTACAAATTAGAAGCATACTTTGGAATATAACAACTACTAAATATTTACAAACGTTTAGTATTTTTAAAAAAATATACTTCATAGAAAAAGAGTTGCTTATAAGTAGTATTACAAATAATGTTGTAGAACAATTATGAAATATAATATTTTATTGTATAAAAACAATACTATTTAATATAATATTATATTATTAGGTCGGAAAAAAAATAGATACGTTGTCCCGAACCCTTTTATGATTGGGCTCTCAATGAATTGTAATTCTGTATCCTCCACTGATCAAGGCTCATAGCCTGCGACAGTTGTTACAACCCCGTCGACTCAGCCAAAGATGGTCTCCAACTCGGAGAAGCTACCTAGCTAGACTCATTGATACTAATAAGTAGGGAACATAGATTATTACCAGAAGGGGTACTGCTGGCAAAAATGTGGTAACAATTCCGAAGGATATCTATAATATAAAGCACAGTGGATTTTTGGTTCGACCCATGTGCTCTGGTTCAACGATGATGAAAGGACTAAAGTGCCCCTCTCGCTATAAGAGAGGAGGAGGTCCCATGTTGGGTGCGGAGCAACCGGTTGTTCCAACGGCACTCCCGCCTCCAGCTCCTCTTGCACCGTCCCTCCCTCCGCCGCCTTCGCTCCATCCTCGCCCACGCCGTCGTCGCCGGCCTCTTCCGTAACCCCTTCGTCGCAAGCAGCCTCCTCCACCGCGCCGCCGACGCCGACCCTTCCTTCGCCACCTCCCTCTTCTCCGCCATGACCAACCCCAACCTCTTCTTCTTCAACACCGCCATCGCCATCTCCGCCGACCCACTCTCCATCTACTACCAAATGCTCCGCCGCTGCGTCCCTCCCGACTCACACACCTTCTCTTCCTTGCTCAACACCACCACTGCCGCCGTCGCCACAGGTCGCTCCACGCACACGCCCTCCTCATCGGATTTCGGTCCGACCCCTTCGTGCAGACCATCCTACTCACCGCCTACTTACGACGCGGCTACGCCGACAACGTCCTGCGGGTGTTCGACGGAATGCCGCACAGGGACGTCGTCTCCTGGACAGTCGTCGTCTCGGGCCTTGCCGCCCTCGGACGTCCCGTGACGGCCCTGCGCGTCTTCGCCTCCATGAGGCCCTACGCCACCCCGAACGTCGCCACCGTGGTGTCACGCCCCGATCCGGAAAATCGCTCGTCCTCGCTAGATTTTACCCGAATTATCGTCCTCGCTGGGGTGTGATGCCGCACGAGCCTGGAGTTGCGCTCGTGCAAGGCAAGATAACAGGTTCACATAGAACTATCTCAATTTGATAACATAAGCAGCGGAAGGAAAACAGAGTATACAACAAGAATCTCTTTTATTCATAAGGAACTGAAGGTTACAAAGGCTCTGAATATCCCAACATAATATGCCAATTGGTTACAATGCTCATGTTCTCTCTAGCTCACAAAGGATTACATTGTTCCATACATTATGCCTCTTTATAGCCACCAAGTAGTCTTCGGCCGAACATCTCCATGTCGTAAGTCCGAACGCCTATGCGGTAGCTCCTCTTGAACGCCAAGGACTCCATGCCTCGGCACGTCCAAGCCAAGCTCCACCACGAGCCGAACATACCTGAACCTGCACATAAACTAGTGGGGGATTAGTGCTTTTGTCCTCGCTTCGCACTGATCAAGACCCGCTCGCACCCAAACCAAACACTAAATATATTTAGTGAACATGCATCTTAATTTATGATCTTTCTATTTAGCCTTAGGATCCGTTTCATGGCAATATTCAATTCATAGCAACTTAATGTAATTGTGTCCAACATCGTGTTCCTACAGCAGATACAGTTAGACATAATCTGGAAATAAACGTAGTGATTCGTGCTCATCCCGTCCCGTTTCGCCTAGCCTGTAATGGTTAGAACTTTACATGGGAATCATACAACTCACGCAACATTTCCAATCATAGACTTAGACAATGCATAGGGGTCACAGGCCCTGCGCCTACACCCAACTCTCATCTCAGCCCACCGGCCCTATCTATATGAAGGTCACGGTGTTTCGCACCGTAATGGACTTGGCATCTCTTATGTGTAAGCCTACGATCACTTCGATACGGGTTGCTAGCCCAATATCCGAAGGATCCCAAACTTACGGATATTATAGCTTATCACAGCATTGGACAGTCGTAATCCGTCCGAATGATGTGCACCATAAATACCACACATAATTCCCTCATAGGCCGAACGGTCTGGGTGCCCCGACGTAACCGTCCGAGGGAAGCCGTACCCGTGCACGGGCCATCCGAGTCCATTAACCATGCAATACACGCCATAGCATACAAGTCATATATTCCAATCCATCTCGTATTCCATAAACATAGTCCCATTCCATAAGCATATTCGTATCTCATATACATAGTCCACCATCCTTATCTCACGCTCCGTCGGCGTTATGCCCCAACACATCCATATTGATGCACGACGCCCAACGGCTTAGTCATCTCGTATTCATATTCAGGCATACCATTCGTAAGTTGTTCTCATAGCCTAATTTCGTAGTTACTTAGTTATTCCTTAGCTTCCGTGCATGAAGGCACGCTCAGCGTCGTAATCAATGTTCTACGCCTAGTGTTCAATGTTCTCGGAGGCGTGCACGTGATGCACATCTCGATATTTTCTTTCAATGTTCTACCTTCACCGCCCTACCGCGACTCGTACACTTGATGCACGTCGCTTCAATTGTTCGATTGTTCAATGTTCTATCTTAGTATTCGACACATACTTGGACCTTTCATCGCCCGAGCCACGCTCGCTAACTCGATAACATCTTACGCATACAATGATATATATTTTATTAGACGTGAAGGAATAGGGAGAGAGAGTCAAGAACCCGCCCACCTTAAGCCGATACGTCTTATCATCTTGCCGATTGAAGCGGCTCGCTTCCATAACTTGGTCGTATAGCTAACTCTCGGACTTAGCCATTCCGTTGAACCACTCGATTAGATTTGCCTACCGTGCCCATGCCACAATCCGTTGCAAGGCCACAATTTGGTTTCGCAGACACTTCACTGAATAAGACAAAATGCCGACCCCTTATCGTCCAGCGTAAAAGCATAGCCTATACACCAGATTAACTCAAATCAGTACTTACTCAACGGGACTTATCCTTTTTATCGATTCGATTCATAGATTCCAACCGACTCAAAGCTTACCTTTGGCCAACGTAATACTTGCATCGATTCACATCGATACCTCATCGGGTCAATGCAACTCTTCGAGTCAACGACTCATTATAATACACCGTGCGGAGCGGGGCATTACACGAGGTCTTTGTCGTGTCCGCCTCCGTCGGGCTCGGGTCTCTGGTGCTGGTATGGTGCCTGCACGCCTACGTCGAGAAGGCTGGATTCGGAGGCCGTGTCTCCGTCCGAAACTTCCTGGCGTTGGCCCGGTGCCTGCACGCCTACGTCGAGAAGGCCGGGTTCGTGTCCTTGCCATTATGGCACGAGTTATCCACTAATTCATATATAGAAAGAAGGATCATCGCAAACTTAATTGAGTGTTAGTTTGAAGGTGGAGTTTGTACATCATTTGATCTCTGAAATCAGAGGCAAGGAGATTTGACAAGTCTTCTTAACAAATATGGAGGAAATGAGCAATGAGAAAGACATTTTCATTTTCATACTTGAATATACGTATTGACTGAAAGTCTTGGCTCTAGTTGCGAGCAGGTGGAAACATAGCACAACTTTGTTGGGTGAGTTCGATTGCACATATAACGGATTATTTGTAACCACACACCAAACTGAGATATGAGCACGATCAGTACTGATTGCAACTTCTATACTGAAGCCTTGGTTTTGTCAATCTTCGCATCATCAATTCTCCTGTACTTAAAGGCTATATGTAATGATGAATTAATTATTGTTTTCTCATGCTCAATCTTCACTATCCATCTAGCTTGTATTCACAAGTCTAAGAAAACTCAACAAACAACTTCAAACCTATAACTTAAGCATTTGTTTAATCTCACCAAAGAATCAATTAATGAGGAAGATACATACACTAGCTATATTCATATCCTATACCCATGTACAGCAAAGAAAATCTTTAGATCCATGGGATTGTTAATAAGAAAATAAAGTGCAAATTAAAATTCTTGAGGCATAGTCCTATTGTTAATCATCCACATGCCGGACTTGCTACGAGATCTCAGGGCACCAAAAGTTAATATATTGTCTAGCTTATATTTGTATTTGCTCCAATATTGCTGACTGGATAACTAATGTTGACACTTTAGATGAGTTTCTCTCTAATATACGGAGTTAATGATTGATATTGAATTTGATCCTAATCTTCTCATATCTTATATATATTCTGAAATTGCATATTTTCGGTCATATGCCTTTCTAGTCTTTTCTTATCCAATTAGTTCTTGCATAGTAATGATAGAATTATAGAATTGTGGATGTATGACATGGTTTAATGGACCACTACCACCGATACTGTCGAATAGGCTCTACTTGACAATGTATTCGTATCCCAAAAAGTGAGAGGAGGTCGTAACACCAGCCTATGGAATCCCAATAGGAGATGCGTTTTGAGCAATGTGAGCCTCCAACCGAAGATCCAATATTTTACATGTGGAGGCTTATGTACCATTTGGTTGAAATTGTAATACAATTGGCTACAAATATTCCAATGGTAGCATTTTTAATGGACTAGAGGCAGGTCTAAACAAACAACTTGTATTTTGACTTTAAAGATGGTTTTTTTGTGTTACAGAGGACATAACCATATACCTGGAATATAAAAGTTCAAACATTGACCAAAAATTTGGAATAATGCTTTGTTTTTCTTACGTTATTGCTATTGTAGAGTCCGTTTTTGGCTATTACACATGATGCAAGGGTTTTGTTAACATATGTCGGCACATGTTAATATATGGATGAATGTATATTTTACATTGGTACTTCTATCATCATATTTATCAATACAGTTTTCACGTAAAATGTGTATTGATATATGTAAAATATTAATTTACAATTGTTCGAGTGACCGAATTTCTTGGTGTTGCAAATTGTGGAGAATAATTGTTGTTGTGTATTTTATTGATGGGCTACTCAACTACTTATAGGGAGTCTAGCTCCTCTTTATATTACATTTTCCAATGTGGGACTAAATCCCTTAGTAGTTCTCAACACTCTCTCTCAAGATAGGCGATAGATATTAATCATTTCCATCTTGTTACATAGCTTCGACATACTTACTGAACTAAGACCCTTAGTCAGACAGTCTGCCACTTGTTCTTCTGAGCGAACATGATCAATCTTCAGTATCCCTTATTCCAGCTTTTTTTTGATGAAGAATCGATCTCGATGTGCTTCGTTCTGTCGTGCTGAACTGTATTGTTAGCTATACTTATTGCAGCTTGACTATCGCTCAGAAGACGTAATGGTGCTCCCTTGTCCAGCTTCAACTCTGTCAGCAACGCTTTTACCCACAGCAACTCCGACACTCCTAAAGCTATTGCTCTGTATTCTGCTTCAGCTGTAGACCGTGCTACCACAGACTGTTTCTTGCTTCTCCATGAGACCAAGTTTCCTCCTACAAAGACACAATATCCCATAGTAGACTTTCTATCGTCTATGCAGCTCGCCCAGTCTGCATCGCAGTATCCCTCAACTTCTATACATCCATTCTTCTTGAACCATAGCCCTTTCCCCGGCGTCCCTTTCAGATATCTCAAGATCTGAAATACTGTATCCATATGATCCGTTCTTGGATCATGCATGTAGCGACTTACTACACTCACCGCAAATGAAATATCAGGGCGAGTGTGTCCCAGATAAATCAATCTTCCTACAAGTCGTTGATATCTTTCACGATCAACTGGCTCTCCTGCTTCTGCTCCTAACTTGCACTTTTGGTCAATTGGAGTGACTGCAGCTTTGCATCCCAGCATCCCTGTCTCCTTCAGCAGATCTAGTGTGTATTTTCTCTGTGAGAGAATAATTTCTTGTTCGTCTTCACACACCTCGATACCAAGAAAGTACCTCATCGCTCCTAGATCCTTCACTTCGAACTCCTTCGCGAGTTTTGACTTCAGCTTAGCGATCTCGGCTTCATCATTACCTATGATTACTATATCATCCACGTATACAGCAAGTATAGTGATGTGGCCTCTTGCATGCTGAAGAAAGACCGTATGATCTGCATTTGCTTGATAGTATCCCATGCCTGTAACAGCCTTTCTGAATCTGTCAAACCAGGCTCGAGGAGATTACTTGAGCCCATATAGTGACTTCTTTAGTTTGCACACTTTTCCATGCGACGTCCCTCCGTCTGATTCTGTAGCATAGCACCCTGGCGGGAGTTCCATGTACACTTCTTCTTGTAGGTCCCCATGGAGAAAGGCATTCTTCACATCTAATTGGTATAGCTTCTACCTATAGTTTGCTGCAATGGAGACCAGAGTCCTTACGGTGCTCATTTTCGCTACTGGAGCAAACGTCTCATCATAGTCGATGCCATATGATTGTGTGTATCCCTTTGCAACCAACCTCGCCTTGTATCGTTTCACCTTTCCTTCTGACGTCTCCTTTACTGTGTACACCCATTTGCATCCCACAGTTTTCTTCCCTTTGGGTAATGGAACCAGCTCCCACGTCTTATTTTTTTCCAGTGCCCCAAGTTCTTCCATCATCGTAGCTTTCCACCTTGGATCTTTCTTTGCTTCCTGCCAATTTTTGGGCAACGAAGTAGAGTCTAATGATGCGATGAAGGCTCGATAATTCGAAGAAATATTAGAATAAGACAGGTAATTGGCAATATCATATTCATAATCATCAAAACGACTAGGAGCCTTACCCGTATTGATGCGAGAAGGTCTCCTTAAGGGAGCAATAGGTGGTGGAGAGATCATACCATCAGAGTCAGAGAGATCCGCATCAGAATCAGATTGATTCTGTGCGGGGGCAACATCTTCAAGAGTTGGAGCAGGAGTAGACGAGGGACTTGGTACAGAAGGCACAGGGCACGGTACAGGCACGGTACTGGACTTCTGCTGTCTCCTTCTGTAGACTTGGAGCTCCTTTTCCATTGTCTGCTGCTCTCCCTATTTAACATATGTATCTTCTTCATCTTCTGTATCGGAGTCACTGCTTTCTCCTCCTACTACCAAAATAAGTCAATTTATCGACGAAACTAGCGACGTTTATGGAAAACGTCGCTAAAGTAAAGGACTTTAGCGACGCATAAATAAAGCGTCGCAGGACGTCACTGTTAGCGACGATTGGCGACATATTTTTAAGTAAAAAAAATGACGTTGCTGATAAGTCGTTAAACGTTGCTAATCAGTCACGTTTACCGACGTTTCTTCCTTACGTCGTTATATTTTTTTGATATAGCGACGTTTAGCGACGTCTTTATTAGACGTCGCTGATAAATTTCATTTAGGTCAGTCAGCCGGTCGAAATTTTATTCTTAAAATTTCACTTTCCCCCCAAACCATTCCCTCTCCCTCCCTAACCCGACCCCCTACACCCTCCTCCGGTGACCGTCGCCCCCCGACCCCCTTCTCCGGTGGCCCCCGACCCCCTCCTCCGTTGACCGCCGACCCCCTCCTCTGTCTCGCGAACCCCGCCGACCTCCTCCCCCGTCTACGGCAACCCCTGTCGACCCCCGACCCCCTCCTCCGGTGACCGCCGACCTCCTACCCCAGGCGGTCGAACCCCTCCTCCTCCTTCTTCTCCTCCTCCTTTCCGACAGCCCCCTCCTCTTTCTTTCTCTGTGAGTTATAATAATCTTTTTACATTTTTTTACTACTCTTTACCATTTGTATGATCAGAACATTTTTTAGTAATGATTTGTATATTAAGATCTGCTGCTTTCCTGTATCAGAAAATTTTATAGAGAGTAATAAACAATTTTTAGAAAATTATTTACGGAGGAAGATTTTGCCAAGCTAAAATTTTGCGGGACCGAAATGTGAAATTTCTGAAACTGGCATGATTTTGTGGTACAATGTGATGTAATTGTAATCCTAATGTAATCAAATAAATGTTTTTTTCATTTGGTTACATTGCTATTGTGATTATATTACAGTAAACCAAACAAGATCTAGAATGTGGCTAACGAACCACTTCTCTCCTCCTCTTCCTTCCTATATAGTAGGTTGATAAGAGAATCAGTAGAGAAGAGAGAAAAAAAAAGGGAGAGAAAGAAGGTAGAAGAGCAGGATGAAGGAAGAGGAACACTAGCAACAAAAGAAAGAAAGTATTTAATATGCCTAAAAACTTGGCTAGAGGCTGTAAGAAATGATGAGTATTGTTAATGTTACTGTGGGCATGGACCTATTTAGGATAAAAGCTTTGTGGTGGTGGTGGTGGTATTCCAGTAATACTTCATTGATACCTACTTCTTGCACATGTAATAAAGTTATGTCATGCTAGTTAAAATGATACTGATATGGTGATGATATGAGTCATGATTGCTATTCTATGTTTAACTAAAAACTACCAGATAAATAGTAAAAGCCAACTTGGCAATTTCCAAATCGCAATTGTCATAAATTTCTATTTAAATCATGTCTAGGAAGAGTTTTTGCTCTCGTAGGCTTCAGAACCACCCAAAAAACATTTGTGGCCAGTTTTTAGATCATATCTTACACAAAAGACTCAGACCCAATTCTAGGTCATTCCAGGACTTCCTAATTCAATAGAATCCCTATATTATCTACAAGAATATCAGCCAATTAGTAGTACAACAACAACAACCATGTCCTTTGTAACACTAACAAAAAATATATCCTTTTTTAAAACTTCAATCCATGTTGGTTTCGAACGTCTAGTCCTAGCAACTCTTTAACTACTATCTTATCGTCGTGGAGCATCTATTGGTCTACGCAACGCTTCTCCAAAGACGATTTAATTCGTCTTTTCCTCAATTGGTGTCACCTCTAACTTCTCACAAATACACCCATTACTTATCTATCTTTTATGGTATTGGCACTCATCTCTTTTAACATTCTGCTACATTAATTTTAGTAACTCATAAAGTTGAGAAGTTGAGAACTATCTTTTATGGTATTGGCACTTATCTATCTTTTATGGTATTGGCACTCACCTCTAACTTCTCACAAATACACCTCTAACTTCTCATATCTTTTAGTAACTCATAATGTTCTTGCTTTGATGAAGCATATAATATAATATCCTACATTAAAATTTGAACCAAATTGATGGATGTAGATAATGATATTGACTTAATATTGAGGTTGTATCTAATAGAATGGACTTGGATTAAGCAAGGAAGTAAACAAACACAAATGATCCGAGAAATTGTATACGAGCACATTGGACTTGGACACGAGCACATTGGACTTGGACACGATTTCGATATCGATACTAATAGGAATATCCTCAAATGCTATTACTTTCACAAGTGTTTCAACGATGTACTTGTATCTATCTTACAGAATTATCCTCAAATGGATATGGAGCTGAATTACTATCTGCGAAATCGTTCGTAGATGTACAACCGTCATCCTGATGACATGTGCGGTGTGCGGGATGAATTCATAGAGGGTGTACACCAGTTCCTACAGTTTGCCAAGGCGTTTTCTCAGTACATGGACGGTACCAAAATTAAGTGTCCGTGTGTGAGATGTCGCAACTTGAAATATCATCCAGAAGTGGATGTCACGTATCATTTATACTCGAAGGGTTTCACGCCGAATTACTATCAGTGGAGCAAGCACGGAGAACTTGTGTCTTTAGCATCAGAGTACGAGCCTTATGTGGATGTCCACAACAACGCTCCTTACAACGATGGGTTGGTGAACATGGTTTTTGACGCGGCCGGGCCTAGTTTCGATCCGGATGATCATGATGCACCTGAGGAGGCACCGAACCCCGATGCTGCACAGTTCATGGAGTTGCTGGAGAATGCAAGGACTCCATTATATCCTGGTTGTGAGGATCATTCACCGTTGGAGGTGGTTACAAGATTGTTGAGCATCAAGTCAGATTTTAACATGTCGTAAGATTGCTACAACCGTCTTATGGAGTTGCTTATAGAAATATTGCCTGAGGGTGCGAAGTTGCCTAAAGACTTTTACCGGTCTAAGAGGATGGTTAGATCGCTCTGGATGTGATACAAAAAAATCGATGCCTGTCGTAACGGGTGCATGTTGTACTACAAAGATGACAAGGATGAAGACGCCTGCAGATTTTATGGTGTCGATCGCTACAAGGCATGTGGTAGAGAAAAGTCTGTCGGTGCCAGGAAGCCTACCTCTTCGATGCACTACTTGCCGTTGACGTCGCGGTTGCAGCGGTTGTTTATGGTGAAGGAAACTGCAGAAAATATGAGTTGGCATAAGCGGGAACATACCGAAGGAGTGTTGGATCACCCATCTGATGGAGAAGCATGGAAGCACTTTGATCGAGAGTATCCAGATTTTGCTTCTGATCCGCGTAATGTCAGATTGGGTCTCTGCTCCGACGGTTTTACCCCATTCGGACTTTCGGGATCCCAATATTCGTGTTGGCCTGTGATCGTCACCCCGTACAATCTACCGCCTTGGATGTGCATGAAGACTCCGTATATGTTCCTCACCGTTATTATCCCAGGTCCGAACAATCCGAAAAGGAACATCGATGTGTATTTACAGCCATTGATTGATGAGTTGAATCAGTTGTGGGATGTAGGTTCCAACACGTACGATGTATCTAGAAAACAAAATTTCTAGATACGGACAGCTCATATGTGGACCATCAATGACTTTTTGGCCTATGGAATGTTATCTGGATGGAGCACGCATGGTCGTCTTTCATGTCCGTATTGCATGGACAGTACTAAGGCTTTCCGTTTGAAACACGGAGGCAAATCGTGCTTCTTCGATTGTCATCGACAATTCCTGCCGAAGGATCATCCGTACCGGAGGAACAGAAATGCTTTTCGTGCTGGCGTTGTGGAGAAGGCTAATCCCCCACCATGGTGGCCCGGATACACGATATGGGAAGAGGTAAAAGATTTACCAAGAGCTATTGAGCAGCCTGCTACGGGCTACAAGTGTGACGGATTTGGTCGTACTCATAACTGGACGAAGAGGAGTATATTCTGGGATCTTCCATATTGGAGCACCAATCTGATTAGACATAACCTTGATATCATGCATATCGAGAAGAATGTGTTTGACAACATAATTAATACTGTAATGGACGTACAGAGGAAGACGAAGGACAATCCAAAGGATAGATTGGACTTGGAAGAAATATGTAGACGTCCTGCATTGCATTTGATAAAGGACGGGAATGGGAAGTTGAAGCAGCCTAAGGCAATTTTCTCACTGGAGAAGGAGGATAAAGTGAGGCTTTGTAGGTGGATTCAAGGTCTGAAATTTCCAGATGGGTATGTTTCGAACTTGATAAGATGCGTCGACCTCAAGAAGAACAAACTGACAGGTATGAAGAGCCATGATTGTCACGTATTCATGGAGCGGTTAATTCCGATTATATTTTGGGAATTCTTACCGCAGGCAGTTTGGGATCCATTGACGGAGCTTAGCATATTCTTCAGGGACCTTTGTTCTAAGAAATTGCTCGTTGATCGTCTAGAAAAGCAAGAGAAGGACATTGCGGTAACACTGTGTAAGCTAGAGAGGGTGTTCTCTCTTGGATTCTTCGACTCTATGGAACATTTGTCGATTCATCTTTCCTACGAGGCACGTGTTGGTGAACCCGTCGAATATCGATGGATGTACCCGTTCGAGCGATATTTGAATCACCTAAAAAGAAAGGTGAAAAATAAGGCTCGGGTCGAAGGTTCTATTTGTGAAGCCTATATTCTCGAGGAGATTACAAATTTCTGCTCCTCCTATTTTAAATCTCATGTTGCTACGAATAGAACGAGGGCTCCGAGAAATGATGATGGATATCAAGAATTTAATGATGGAATACTGAAAGTATTCAATGCGTCCGGAAAGCCTTCGGGAAAAATGAAGAAGAGATATTTGAATGACGAAGAGCTAAGGGCTGCTCAGTTGTATGTATTACTCAATTGCGACGAGGATGAAGTGGAGAAGCTAGAGGGGTAAGTAACTCAGGATGATGAGTTTATGTCATCTCAATATAATAGTATAAGCTAATATTATTGTACTAATCGGTGGTTGCTTCGCTGTTTTCTAGCACATATAATGATGAGTTGAGGCTGGTTAGACCCTACCTAACAGACGAAGCATTAGAACAAGAAATGAGACGTCATTTTTCTTCTTGGTTGAGCGAATATGTAAGTAGCTCGGTAATTACTGGCCTCTTCTAATGCAACTGCGCAATAAATAACTTATTATCGCTTCTTTGATATTTAGGTTGATCGTCTAATTTCACCTGAGATTGAATTAATTAGAACTCTTGCCAAGGGACCAATTACTTTTGTTAAAATATGGCCAAGTTACTGTGTCAATGGCTTTCGGTTCAAGTCGACAAATGCTCCGATCAGAGACAGCTTCCTGGATCTTGATTCTACGAAAAACAGTTGTTTGTGTATCAAGTCTTCGAACTACAAAGACGTCGATCCAGAAAATGATTTCTTTGACATCTTGCGAGAGATTGTGGAGTTGTCATATAATAATGGCAGAGAACCTGCAAAGATCGTCGTTGATTACTCCTCCATATCGGACAGTAGCTGGGCCTGCTGGGACGATGTCACGTGGCATATCTCCTGGGACGAGTAGTTCCAGCCTGTTGAGAGTGCTCGCCGGTCTAGCATTCCTGCTGTTGATATGACGATGGAGACGGATGAGCAGATGATGGAGGCTGTACCGACGGCCGAGGCGACGGTGTCGACGGCCGACCAGTATCATGCAGATGATGCCTGCGCACCTCCGGAGGAGAGGAGGACGGAGATCTGGGTCGACGGTACAAAGTAGGTATTTTGGTTTATAATTTTTTTTCCTATTTTTATCATAAATTAACTTTTTTCATGAATATAATATGTTTGTATAGATATCGTCCCCAAGAGGTACAGAGACGTCTAGGCCACATGCTGAGACATAATTATGGTGGTGCTTGGATTAACTATTCTGATGCTCCGGACGAGAGGAAGGCCTTCTGGTTTGCGCGCTTCAAGGTTAAAATATATTTGCTTTTAACATGAATCATATAATTTTTGCATATTATATATAACTGATAAATATTTGGTTTGCGCTCTTCTAGGATATGTTTTTCTATCCACCGTACCGGGCCGAGCTTATTGTCACGCCCCGCTCCCGTAGGGGCGATCGTCCTCGCTAAGGCATGATGCCGCACGAGCCTAGATTGCGCTCGTACAAGGCAGTTTCATAACGACCGATTACATCGGCGGCGACGGGGTCGTCGCACAGAAGTCCCAAGCAGAAATATTGAAATATGCAGCAGAATTTAAGAACAAGTACACATGAACACAAGTCATTCAAAAGAAGCTCTTTATTGATATTGAAGACAAGATTATATTTGTGGGCGCAAGGCCAAGTTACAAGTCTCTCGTGCTCAGTTTTCTCTCGATTACAAGTCACTCTGCTCTCTCTCATCTCTCGATTACAATGCTTGAGTCAGCAGAAGCTTCGGAAGGCGATGTCCATACATTATGTCCTGTATAAGTCTTCAGTCCACGCGGCCGCACGCTTCGAATCGCCAAGGAACTCCGTGCCTCGACGCATCCAAGCGAGCTCCACGCCACGAGCTTCTACCTGTGCCTGCACATGAAACACTGTGTGGGTGTCAGTACTCAACTGTACTGGTAGAGTGAGCTCCTCGTCCACCCATACAAAACCAACACGTTTTATTTTACTTTGTGCAACATAAACCCTTTTTACGCTTGTCTTTCTATTCTTGCCTTAGGATCAGTTTTAGGACCGACGCCTTTGCATACTTGTGTCTAAGGACCATCCCGTGCTTGCACAACGACGTTAACTCATACTTTTGCCTTAGACCCTTCTCGTGCCAATAACGTTAACCTATCAAGTCGAGTTTGCCTTACGGCCATAATTAGAGACGCAACTACACGAAAGACTCCATTTCCTTGCCTCTAGACCTTTCTCGTACTTGTATTGTCGATGCACCGACTTATACTTGTCTTTTGTGCCAAACTCTGGGACGTAACGACTCGGTCGTGCCATAACTCGATTCTTGCTTCAATATTTCCGAGGCAGCGCCTCCTCGCTTAGTCTCGTCTACACTTGTATTGTAACAACGCGGCCGTGCCTCATATATCGAGGTCGTGCCCAGCAACTCAATGTAACTTCACACAACTTGCCCTACGGCCCTTCTCGACTTAACTCGCAACAGCTCAAGCCTAACACATGCAACTCTATGCCAACGACTTAACACTCGATGCCACATCTCGTGCCGAAGCACGCCGCCTTCGTTGTAGCCAAATCTTAGGCCTAAACATTGTGTCTTCTAACTGCATACACATTCAACTCAACTCAGTCCAAAGGCACACACGCGGATTGCCGCCCGTGCCGACACATCTATATGAATGGTCACTGGCATTAACTAGCCATCGTGGACATAGCCTGGCATTCGGGACCCTTGTACCACCGGTTGCGATCCTCGATGCAAGTTCTCGACCTACCGGTTGCCTATTACCCAGCTCGGCTATAACCTGTTTCTTCCCAGGCCGAGTTGGTGCCCATGGCCCAGGGCTGCCGCTCGAAGAAACCATCGCCCTTGTCGACAAGTTGTCCATGACCACGTGCCTATGCTAACTTCTAGACTTAACGTAATGTATGGTCACATCATCATCATTTAGCTACTTTGCTTTACTCTTTTCATACTTCCTTTGCAGAGCCCAAACCAGGGTTGCCTCGGCGACTGAACCACAGTCCCGACATATTTCCTCACGGCGACTAACCATCGCTTAGACTTAACGTTCTTTGAACTCAGGGAACGGCTACTGCATAGCCTTCCAACTTAAGTTGAACATAACGTGTTTCCTTAAGTATCGACCGACCGTGGCTAACTTTCTACTGAACCAACCATGGCTCGTGCCTCTAAACCGACTCGTGTTCTACGCAATGCTGTCGCCCAAGTCATACTTCGTATGACGGGCCTTGGAATCGTGGGACTATTTAACTTAACAACCGCAGAATGAGCGGGACAGCACTTAGAATGACTTAGGTCGACCGGCATAACTTTGCCTAACTTACTCAAGCCTACAACTTAACCCGAGGGACGAGCAAAGGCTATGCCAAGCCTTGCATTTCAGAAACGTGTATGCTTTATCGAACATTTACGCGGGCGACGCCTATGACTTAGGAAAGTTTATAGTTTTGTGTCGAAGACCAACTTTCCTTCTCCCAAGCTACGGGACAAAGGACCGAGTGTCATTTTGAAAGCACGCCGTGCACCAACTCTAAGCCGACCGTGGGACGTTTTCTATGTTCTAACTCATTTCGACCCGTCGAGATTATTCCCTTAGCTATGTGGATTCGTCTCTTTTATTATTAAGCCTACTTGTGCAAGTTGAAAACACAATTTATTATGTGAAGGCAAAGATGAGGCAAGTTTACCGAAACTACCCCACCTGAGCGAGGAGTCGCCCCGGACGAGCGAGCCTTCGAGCAGCCGTTGTAAGGCTAAGTTCCAACGCCGTCGGCGTTTCGATTCCTCCGATTGACTTTGCGGGACGGGGCACTACATCATACACCACTCAGAACAAGTCTCGTCCTCGAGACTTTCCTGAAGGCAAGCCATCCTACCATTTCTATGGCCAAGACTTAATCGAGCCTAGACACAGGACTATAACAGTCGAGCGAGATACGCCTACGCGTTTCCTTGAGTCCGAGCCACGCTCGCACTATTATCATTCTTTTCGTTAACATGATTTCAAGATCTCGACACACTCCCATCTTTCAAGTCTTGCTTGAACTTATTGTATCACTTGGCTGGATCGTGCATGCATTCCAAGCGTCCCCAAAATACATGCATTCAGCCAAGCCGTATGATAGAGAATTTGTCATTCTCACTCGAGTCGCCTCGTGCACATACCCAGGCATCCCTGAAATATATGCATGTCAGCCGAGTCTCGTGAGCTGGGTTTCCTACGTTCATGATTCATGCTATCCATTCAAACCAATCCTCAAGATTAATTCTTCGATTGATAACTCTGCAACAGAGGCATTTCGCCTAACCGCTAGGCCAATCTTTACGAGGCTAAGTCAATGTCAGGATTGGAATCATAGTTTCCCCAACAATAATGCCAACACTGACCCCAGTCTTAGGGTCAAAAAAAAGTCGGTAGTACGGAATTTTCTACCCAAGCTTGCGTCACTTAGATTTCTAAATATTGAGCACGATCACCTATTCGCATCAACGCATTCGTTGCGCGTATTCGAATCCATTCAAATCACTAATTCTAACCAATTCATGTATTCGATCACGAGGTCATCTAGCTTGACAATACGTTGCGCCCCAATCTCACGCGAGTCCGATTATCCACGGAGGTTCATGAATCACCATGCAACGCTCCCGCGGAATAATCATTCTCATCGGGGCGTAACTCTTGTTTGAGTCTAGACTCGTTCATTCTCGATGCGCAGATTAGACCTACTCAATCCTCAAGTTCCATTCTTCAAGCACACAAATCCATTCTCGAGTCACCTTCGCGTCAAACCATAAATCGAAGCACACAAATTGTCACGCCAAGCTAGGTCAATCACCCCCGCTGTATGAATCACCATACCAGCGCTTACGCGGAGTGATCGTCTCAAATCGGCGTGACGCATATGCGAGGCTGGAGTTGCGCTCGCATAAGACAAGAATGTCAACGTTGTGGTTATCGACGAAGAAAATCCAAACAAATCATTTTCATCTAATCCAAGTTCGATAGTCCGACCGTCATTCATTCAACTAGAAAATCCTCGAGCCAGGTTTATCTTTTCCTCGACACATTTTAACATTCTGTGTATAACATCCATCGGAACAATGATATTTGCACGATCGTCATTCGCCGAGCCAGAGTACCCCCGAGTTATCGCATATCGATCTTTGATACGCCTCAATACCATCGACGATATGCGTAACCTGACGATCTTTTTTTGCAACCAATTTCGAGTCATACGTTGATGCTATTGTCCGAGTTGGATATTCCATAATTTCCTCGATATTCAAGATCAAGTTTGATCGCCATTCCTCAAGCTCATTTCAAGATCGTTGTTCAAAACTCAAGTCACGTTTCATTTGAATCAATCTGAAATCGTATGTGCAATCCTCGAGCTTCTTCGATCAAGACATTCACTTTTATTCGTCGTTCCGAATCACTTCTAACACGTATTGCCCATTCACAAGTTGTCCTAACGAGATGCTCGTTCGGGACATTCGAAGTCACGATCAACTAAGCGTGACGCGTTCTAAGGCTCTGCGCGATCGTATCGCCTCGCCGACGTACTCGTTATTATTTCTAATCCTCAGTCTTCGCTCGAATGATTTCCAAGAAAATCCATACACCACTCGGATTCGAGCCATCCGATCTAGCCTATAAATCACATTCGTATTACTCGCTAACTCGTCCTTCAGATTCGTTCGACGAATCTCTAGCGTAATCGCTCACGTCGCATCGACGCGCTAGGTCGATCGCACTATTCCTCGAAATCCAAGTCAATCTTTCGCGTACGCCTAAGCGTTAGTTCGATAGCATTCCTATCGATAGACACTCTAAGTGTATCTCCGTTCCCGACCAAGCGGTACTTGTTATCACGTGCGATTCTTTTGCACCAAGGGTCGAGGCGCGCGACGCGAAACACAACTTAGCCAAAAGGCCGTGTGTATAGTCATCCCGTACGGACTATTCCGAGTTTGCACACTCACTTGCTAACGTTGACGTAGGACTATTTGGGCACGCACGCGACTTTACTAACTTAGCATGTGTTCTCTATCGAGTCATGTTTAACATCGTTCGGCACAAAGGCCATCGCCTATCGATGCGTTCGATTGAACGCTTGTACGAGCTTTTGAAAATATTTAGACTTATTGTATGGACATGCCGAGGGACAATCAAGAGAGAGCGCACACTTCTTTTTCCAATGACGAGCTTTCAAAACTGAGACATTCGATGTGAAGTCCAAGGACGTAAAGCCGTGCTCTGATACCATTATGTCACGCCCCGCTCCCGTAGGAGCGATCGTCCTCGCTAAGGCATGATGCCGCACGAGCCTAGATTGCGCTCGTGCAAGGCAGTTTCATAACGGCCGATTACATCGGCGGCGACGGGGTCGTCGCACAGAAGTCCCAAGCAGAAATATTGAAACATACAGCAGAATTTAAGAACAAGTACACATGAACACAAGTCATTCAAAAGAAGCTCTTTATTGATATTGAATACAAGATTACATTTGTGGGCGCAAGGCCAAATTATAAGTCTCTCGTGCTCACTTTTCTCTCGATTACAAGTCACTCTGCTCTCATCTCTCGATTACAATGCTTGAGACAGCGAAAGCTTCGGAAGGCGATGTCCATACATTATGTCCTGTATAAGTCTTCAGTCCATGCGGCCGCACGCTTCGAATCGCCAAGGAACTCCGTGCCTCGACGCATCCAAGCGAGCTCCACGCCACGAGCTTCTACCTGTGTCTGCACATAAAATACTGTGTGGGTGTCAGTACTCAACTGTACTGGTAGAGTGAGCTCCTCGCCCACCCATATAAAACCAACACGTTTCATTTTACTTTGTGCAACATAAACCCTTTTTACGATTGTCTTTCTATTCTTGCCTTAGGATCACTTTTAGGACCGACGCCTTTGCATACTTGTGTCTAAGGACCATCCCGTGCTTGCACAACGACGTTAACTCATACTTTTGCCTTAGACCCTTCTCGTGCCAATAACGTTAACCTATCAAGTCGTGTTTGCCTTACGGCCATAATCAGAGACGCAACTACACGAAAGACTCCATTTCCTTGCCTCTAGACCTTTCTCGTGCTTGTATTGTCGACGCACCGACTTATACTTGTCTTTTGTGCCAAACTCTGGGACGTAACGACTCGGTCGTGCCATAACTCGATTCGTGCTTCAATATTTTTGAGGCAGCGCCTCCTCGCTTAGTCTCGCCTACACTTGTATTGTAACAACGCGACCGTGCCTCATATTTTGAGGTCGTGCCCAGCAACTCAATGTAACTTCACACAACTTGTCCTACGGCCCTTCTCGACTTAACTCGCAACAGCTCAAGCCTAACACATGCAACTCTATGCCAACGACTTAACACTCGATGCCACATCTCGTGCCGAAGCACGCCGCCTTCGTTGTAGCCAAATCTTAGGCCCAAACATCGTGTCTTCTAACTGCATACACATTCAACTCAACTCAGTCCAAAGGCACACACGCGGATTGCCGCCCATGCCGACACATCTACATGAATGGTCACTGGCATTAACTAGCCATCGTGGACATAGCCTGGCATTCGGGACCCTTGTACCACCGGTTGCGATCCTCGATGTAAGTCCCCGACCTACCGGTTGCCTATTACCCAGCTCGGCTATAACCTGTTTCTTTCCAGGCCGAGTCGGCGCCCATGGCCCAGGGCTGCCGCTCGAAGAAACCATCGCCCTTGTCGACAAGTTGTCCATGACCACGCACCTATGCTAACTTCTAGACTTAACGTAATGCATGGTCACATCATCATCATTTAGCTACTTTGCTTTACTCTTTTCATACTTCCTTTGCAGAGCCCAAACTAGGGTTGCCTCGACGACTGAACCACAGTCCCGACATATTTTCTCACGGTGACTAACCATCGCTTAGACTTAACGTTCTTTGAACTCAGGGAACGGCTACTGCATAGCCTTCCAACTTAACTTGAACATAACGTGTTTCCTTAAGTATTGACCGACCGTGGCTAACTTTCCACTGAACAAACCATGGCTCGTGCCTCTAAACCGACTCGTGTTCTACGTAACGCTGTCGCCCAAGTCATACTTCGTATGACGGGCCTTGGAATCGTGGGATTATTTAACTTGACAACCGCAGAATGAGCGGGACATCACTTGGAATGACTTAGGTCGACCGGCATAACTTTGTCTAACTTACTCAAGCCTACAACTTAACCCGAGGGACGAGCAAAAGCTATGCCAATCCTTGCATTTCGGAAACGTGCATGCTTTATCGAGCATTTACGCGGGCGACGCCTATGACTTAGGAAAGTTTATAGTTTTGTATCGAAGACCAACTTTCCTTCTCCCAAGCCACGGGACAAAGGACCGAGTGTCATTTTGAAAGCACGTCGTGCACCAACTCTAAGCCGACCGTGGAATGTTTTCCATGTTCTAACTCATTTCGACCCGTCGGAATTATTTCCTTAGCTATGTGGATTCGTCTTTTTTATTATTAAGCCTACTTGTGCAAGTTGAAAACACGATTTATTATGTGAAGGCAAAGATGAGGCAAGTTCACCGAAACTACCCCACCTGAGCGAGAAGTCGCCTCGGACGAGCGAGCCTTCGAGCAGCCGTTGCAAGGCTAAGTTCCAACGCCGTCGGTGTTTCGATTCCTCCGATTGACTTTGCGGGACGGGGCACTACACTTATCGAGGGGATGTTTCCTGCCGTCGTTGCCAAGCTGATCCGCGACGCTATTAATGATCAGAAGGATCGTGATCGTACCGGAAAGCCGATCCAAGGTTGGATCACCCCTGATTAGTGGAATGCGATAAAGGCTCGATTCGATGAGCCAAGGTACAAGGAGAAGTCGGAGAAGGCCAAGGCGGCTAGGCAATATGCCTCGAAGTGGTGCGGTGGGTCGATTCCGATGACGGAACATTTTCGTCGTCTGGTATGTCTTTCGCTTTTAGAAATATTATTTTAATGCAAAACCGATAAATTATTACTAAGATAATATATTTAATTACAGGTAAGGAAGGTCGGTAAAGCCGACATGGTGACCGTCTTCCTGGCCACCCATCGTCGCGGCGGTGAGCTTATTGACGAGAGGGCCGAGCAGACCTATGTAAGTATTACAATGCGCTATCTTAATTTAATACTTCGTGTCAATTTTAATATAACTTAGTAAATATGATGCAAATAAATATTCATGTAGTTAGTAATAATAAGTACATTAATTAGAAATTAGAAATTAGAAATTATAGAGTACTATCCATACTTTCTAGGCCGAGTATCAGAGGCTACGGGAACGGGCGGCTGCTAGTGCACCTGATGCAGGAGAGGCCGGTACTTCCTCGCAGCCCACTCAAGCTCCGTCGGCGGACGAGCTGTGGATGACCGTTGCTGGTAGACTCCGTAGGGGTACGTACTACGGTACGGGATCCTATGGCACCCTAGTTGTGACCCAGTCCTCTAGGGCATCTCCTGCTAGTGTGCATGGTCCACAGCCGTCCCAGGAGTCTGCCCGAGTCCACCAGATGATGGAGTCTCTCCGTGACGACCTGCTACGACGGATCGAGGAGTAGTCTCAGCACCCTACGGACGATCCTGCGCTGCTAGCACGATTGGATGCTCTCGACCGCGGCATTATGGACCTCATAGCGACGACTGAGAGGACAGAGCGCACTGTCACGCCCCAGAACCAGAATACTGGAGAGCGGGGGAATGACTCAGCCAGCTACGTATTACGGGTAGATGAATACCGTATAATACGATCAATGCTGTCTAACCAGACGAGGGGGTGCAAACTACATAAAAGTCTCACTATGGTCATTTTGCATCTATTGTCTCAATCATTCAAATAAGAAACAGTAATACAGAACATGTAAGATAAAGCAGTAAGGCGTCCCAAACGCTCAGTCAGAATGTTCTGGAAATCTGGCTTTACAAAACATAGCCAGATGGTATAGTAAGGTATACACAATTGTTATCAGCTGCAGTCTGACTTAATTACAATCATGCAAAAGTAAGTACAAGATGATCCGACCAACATGTCGGTGCCAAACGGCTAAGTATAAAGTAAATAACAAAACGAGCGGTGAAGTAGGGAAACCCACTCGAGTCCTCCTGCGATCATTCTCCTAGTGTTGACCATCCGGAAGGTAGAAGTAAGCTGAGTCCTCGGGAACCGGCTCTAAATCTGGCCATGCAAAACCAGAGAGGTTAGACCTCTAATAGCAAGTACCACAAGGAAGGACGATATGAAGGACATAAACCAGTAGGTAAAAGAATATAATAATAGATCTCTGCTTGCTACTAGGATTCACATCACATCACGATACCTCGAACCAACCTTCCAACCAAACAAGGATAGAAGTTAGCCCGTCATGTCCTGACATTCTGATCATCTCAGTTAGGCAACAGAGTAGGTACAGTACACAAACAAATCATCTTGATCGGCCAATCAAATTCTACGGCTTGCTATTGTGAGTCCCAAGTTATCCTGGAATTATGCAATTAGGGATTCCTCAGTTCTTACTATGTGCGAGCAAGGCTAGTCTATCCAGTGAATCATGTGCGCCATGCATGAATTAGACGAGTCCTAGCAGGACGCCCGTCATCAATATACAATATACAATAATATAAAAGCAGATACCGTTCCCTGCCCGTGTGGCAGATTTACAGTATCTGTGGGAACCAGCCGGCCCGTCGGGTACTACTCGTCCCAAGGGGGCTGCCATGTAAGAACTCGGGAATCCATTCTCTTCATGTAATTATTATTTTATTTAACTTAATAGTCCCTACGTTGAGTGAAATCCTATGCCGTGGATCATGGTCATTCAAATGAGTACTTTGGTACGGGGTACGATATGCGTAACTCTACAACGATACCCGTGCGGCTATGTTGTAGGTCTTACATAGCGTAATGCAACAATCAAATCTAACCACGGAGTAATCATGCCTTGACCATAAAGTACACATGCTGGTTTTTGTAAGAAAATAAATAACTAAATAAATAAATAATTTGAAGCCTGCATGTGCCTGTATGCCAATATTCAGGATCGGCTAATCGAGTACAATAGTTCATTACATGAACGTGTCTCATTCATTCAATTCAATAAGACGACTAGCCAGTCTCTTAGTTCCAACTAGAAACACATGATCAATTATTAGTCAATGTCACAATCATTATCGATGGTGGCAAGGCATGAAAATTAATTAGTATTACATGGGGTCAAGCCTATAACCCCTCAGAGTTAAGTTCTAGTCATACTGGGTATCCATGGATCAATCAAGACACATGACACATTCCACATAACAATTTGTATTAACAATATTGACATATCATGATTTATCAAGTTCATGCAAAAAGGCGTAAGGATTAAATAGAGAAATTATCATGCCATCATTAAATGATTAAGTTATAGAACAAATAGTAACACCCAGGTTAGAAAGTCACGCCAACAAGTCTAAGCTAAGGCCAAAAGTCACGCCAAGTCTAGTAGGAGTGAGCGTGTAACAGCGTGAGCATGAAAAAGTAATTCACGCTGGCATGCACAGTGTGAGCGTGAAGGGAAATTCACGCAGACTCAAGTGAGCGTGAAAAGGTGACAAGAAATCCACGCACGCAAGGGTATGCGTGACTAAAAATCTACGCACGCTCATGGATGTGTGCGTGACTAAAAATACACGCACGCTCATGAGAACGTTAGCGTGACTAAAATACACGCACGCTCAGGAGAACGTTAGCGTGACTAAAAATACACGCTAACATGTAAGAACATGAGCGTGACTCAAAATCCACGCAGACACGTAGAGACGTGTGCGTGACTAAAATACACGCAGACACGTACAGACGTGTGCGTGACTAAAATACACGCAAACACGTAAGGACGTGTGCGTGACTGGACTGATGTTTTACGCGAGCACGTAAGAACGTGTGCGTACAACATTTTCCGAACTCCAAGTCCTATGGAGCGTTCGCTCCAGTGCCAGAGAAATACACGCAAAGATGGTGGACCAAGAACCCATGAACAGCCGAAATACTACAACTTAGATCTAGAGAAAACAAGCCATAGGAATCAAAAATGCTAAGAACTAATCTCTCTCAGGATCATGAGAGGAAGCCAAATAAACCATAAAAATGGGTGAAGGAGAAGCAAGTTTGCACTTGTCTACTGCTGCTGCTGGTTAGGTGGAGAAGTGATGAGAAAGGAGAAGAAGAAGGAAATGGTGAAGAAGAAGTAAATGAGGAGAGAGAAAGAGATGGAAGCCTTAAATAGGGGGAGTGGTGGTAGGGGTGTTGGGCCGGGTTTAAGGAGATTCAGCAAACCGAAACCCAATAAGACTAAAGCAGCAAATAAAATGCAGGTAATAAATTGCAGAAATATAATTACAGAAATAAAATTTGCAGGAAATTAATTAACATGAAAATTTAAAGAGCAGATAATTAATTAACATAAAACTAAAGGAATTTAAATACAGAATAATACATAATAAATACTAAATAAATACACATGAGTTGTTCATATATATAAATACGCATTCCGGAAACGGGAAGTGACATCTCTACCCTCCTTAGAAAAATTTCGTCCTCGAAATTTCAAATCCAAGCCGGATAGAAATATCAGAGCTAAACTAATACAAGCAATTCTAGTGAGCAAGCAATCATTGTTACCATATCAAAAGCAAGTACTATATATGTAAATCCATCAATCTACGATATCAGGTAGTTCTATCCATAAGGCGATAAGCATGAAAAATCAAGACAATCAAGGTATACAGAAAGAGATATACCTTGTGAGTCAAACAGGTGTGGATACCGTGATCGGATATCATCCTCACGTTCCCACGTTGACTCTTCCAAGGAGTGATGACCCCAAGCAACACGGACAAGACTAATTGTTCGGTTATTGAGTATCTTCTCTCTTCGGTCCAAAATGGACACAGGCTGTTACTCGTAAGACAGGTTGGTACCAACAACCAGCTCAGAGTGATCGAGGATATGGCTTGGGTCCGATACATACCTACGTAATTGAGATACATGAAACACGTCATGCACCTCTCGTAACGAAGGTGGAAGGGATAAACGATAAGCAACATCGCCTATCCGATCAAGGATAACAAATGGGCCTACGTACCGCGGACTCAATTTCTCGCGAACGCCAAATCTAATGACCCCGCGAGTAAGTGAGATTCGCAAGAATACGTGGTTCGCAACCGAGAACTCTAACGGCCTACGATGCTGGTCCGCCCAATGATGATGCCGATCCTGCGCAACACGAAGTCGCTCTCTAATTCCTTTAACCACTTCAACCGTCTGGACAATCATTTTCGGGCCTAACATCTTCCTCTCCCCGATATCATCCCATGCTAGTGGTGACCTACACTTCTTACCATATAGTGCTTCGAATGGCGCCATCTGGATACTGGCTTGATAACTATTATTGTATGAGAACTCGACCAAGTACAGGTGACTTTCCTAAGACCCTCCAAAATCTAGAGTGCAAGCTTGCAATATGTCTTCTAAAGTCTGAATCGTCCTTTCTGATTGCCCATCCATCTGCGGATGGTAAGCCGTGCTAAATCTTAACTTGGTACCCAGACTGTGATGTAAGCTCTTCCAGAAATGTGATGTAAAGCGGGTATCTCGATCCGACACAATACTGACAGGGACTCCATGCTGCCTGACTATCTGTTGCATATACAACTCTGCCAACTTTTCTGTAGATTGTCCTACTCTGAAAGGAAGAAAGTGTGCTACCTTCGTAAGCCGATCTACTATCACCCAAATAGCATCCTTACCACTCGGTGATCTCGGTAAACCGGTCACAAAGTCCATCGTGATGTGCTCCCACTTCCATTCCGGGATTGGAAGCGGTTGTAATAACCCAGCTGGCCTCTGCTGTTCTGCCTTCACTTGCTGACATACCAAGCAACGGGAAACAAATCTAGCTATCTCCCTCTTCATCCCGTTCCACCAGAAATGCTGCTTGATATCTTGGTACATCTTGGTCCCTCCAGGATGAATAGAATACTGAGAACTGTGAGCTTCTGCCATAACCTCCTGTCTGATATCTCCACTAGGCACACATAGACGTGATCCAAACCTAAGTGTACCATCTTCATGAATTCTCATCTCCTTCCTGAGTCCTGACTCACATTCTGCCCTAAGCTTCTGAATCCTTGGGTCTTGTGCCTGAGCTGCCTTGATCCTGTCTACTAAGTCGGATTGAACTTGCAGACTTGTTAGAACTCCTACATCACTAGGAAGTATAACTTCGATGCCCATCTCCTGAAGGTCTTCTAAGATATGCTTCTGCGTTGTCAACATAAATGCGCCGTCTCTCCTGCTAAGAGCATCTGCTACTACATTCGCCTTGCCTGGGTGATACTGAAGCTCCACGTCATAATCCTTGATCAACTCCAACCATCTCCTCTGCCACATGTTTAGTTCCTTCTGAGTAAAGATGTACTTCAGACTTTTATGGTCTGTGTACATTTCCATTCGGTCACCATATAAGTAATGCCTCCATAGCTTCAGAGCAAACACTACTGCTGCTAACTCCAAATCATGAGTTGGGTAATTCTTCTCGTGGTCCCGAAGCTGCCTCGATGCATACGCTATCACCTTCCCATGCTGCATAAGGACACATCCAAGTCCTTTACCTGATGCATCACAATATACTGTAAAACCTCCGGGTCCAACTGGCAATGTAAGAATAGGTGCTGATATCAACTTTTGCTTCAAAGTCTCAAATGATGCCTGACATTCTGCTGACCAAACAAATGGTACATCCTTCCGGGTCAAGCAGGTCATGGGTGCTGAAAGCCTTGCAAAGTCTGACACAAACCTTCTGTAATATCCTGTCAATCCCAAAAAACTCCGTACATCTGCTACGGTCTTGGGTACTGGCCAACTCTCTACTGCTTCTACCTTCTTGGGATCTACTGCTACTCCAGCTTCTGATATGATATGACCCAAAAATGAAATGTGATCCGACCAAAATTCACACTTACTGAGCTTGGCATACAACTGGTTCTCTCTCAGAACCTGCAATACTTTCCGGAGGTGGTCCTCATGCTCCTCTTCACTAGCAGAGTATACGAGAATGTCGTCAAAAAACACAACGACAAACTGGTCTAAGTATGGCATAAAGATACGATTCATCAAATCCATGAATATAGCTGGAGCATTGGTCAAACCAAACGGCATTACTAAGAACTCATAATGCCCATACTTCGACCTGAATGCTGTCTTGGAAATGTCTTCCTTCCGAACCCTCACCTGATGGTACCCTGAACGAAGATCTATCTTGGAGAAAATTCTAGCTTTGCTCAACTGATCAAATAAGTCGTCGATCCTGGGTAATCGGTACTTGTTCTTCACTGTTGCCGCGTTAAGCTTCCTGTAATTAATGCATAATCTGGATGACCCATCCTTCTTTTCCACAAGTACCACTGGTGCTGCCCACGGTGATACACTAGCTTGGATGAACTTTTTCTCATTTAGTTCCTCTATGTGCTGATATACCTTGGCCTGCTCTGAATCCGCCATTCTATAAACTTGATCTGATATCGGTTTAGTTCCTGGTGCCAATTCTATACTGAACTCAATATCTCTAACTGGTGGTAGACCTGGAAGTTCTTCGGGAAATACGTCCAGAAATTCTTCAACTACCTTCGGAATCTGAACTTCTTCCATTGCCACTACTATTCCCTGCTCCTGCTGAGTTGCCTCTGATCTGACTCAGGTGAACCTCTTCATGCCTGGAATATCAAAAGATACACTCCCTCTACGACAATCTATTGTCGCATGACTGTCTTTCAGCCAGTCCATGCCTAAGATAACGTCGAAATTTCCAACAGGAAATTCTATCAACCAGGCGGGTAAGGAATGCCCGCAAACTACAACGCTACACGCTAGAATAACTCTACTGACTCCTACGAGTCCATTACCAGTGAGTATATTCAACCTCCCTGGCAATGCCTCCAACTCCATTCCTAGTCGTATCGCAAATCGTGCAGATATAAATGAATGGGATGCTCCCGAATCAAACAATGCTATTGCGGGATATGAGGCGATGAGAATGTTACCTGCCACAACATCTCCCGATGCCAATGCCTCTTCCAAGGACAGAGTAAATACCTGCCCTCGACCTCCTTGCTGGTTTCCATGCTGCGGCCTAGCCTGATGTTGTTGCTGGCCCCTTCCTTGATGATGCTGGGGTGGTCTATGCTGGTGTTGCTGCATCGACGGTCCCTGCTGCCGAAACATCTGAGCCTGCGGTACTAACGGACGCTGTGCCAACGGCCTTACTGCCACTGCTGGTCCTCGATACTGGCCTACCCCTGGTGCTGACAGAGCAGGAAACTGCTGCCCTGGTCCTCCTGACCTCGAATTCATGGGACATGTGGTAACCCGATGGTCTGGATTTCCACATATCAGACACAGTCCATTCAATGTCCGACACACATCTCTAGTGTGTCCCATCTTCCCACAATAAGTGCAGCCCGCCGGGGGTTGCTGGTTCTTCCTCTGTTGCTATAGCTGCTGCTGCCTGGGTGGTGCTGGTCCTCGTATCGCCATATCGTGGATACGAATGCCAGTGGACGGTGCTGTTGTTCGGGGCGCTGCTCCCCCTCCTCCTTCTATCTGACTGTGGGATCTCTTCTGACCCCCAGTCCTTGTCGCAAGCCTCTGAATGGTGATCTCATGCCTTCGAGTCGCCGTTAATATTTCGTCAAAAGTTTGGTAATTGTGTCCCTCTATTAATTGCAAGAGCTCAAGATGAAACCCTTGCTGAAACCTCATGGCTCTCTGGCGCTCCGTTGCTACCATCTCTGGGGCGAATCTACTCAATCTATAGAACTCCGCTGCATAAGCATCTACAGTCTTGCCGGCCTGCCTGAGGTTGATAAACTTCTGTTGTAGCTCAAACTGTGCCACAACTCCATAGTACTTGGTCTTGAATCTTGCGGTGAAATCGTCCCAAGCCACCGGACGTCTGATGCCCACTTCCTCTGATTCCCACCAATCACGTACGAGATCCTGAAGTAACAACTTTACTAGATCCACACGTTCTGCTGCCGGTACCTTAGCTGCGGTCAGAATAGCCTCAATATCCTTAAGCCATGCATCTGCTGAGATGGCATCCTCCGTGCCCTCGAAACGGCGGGGGTTGTACTTGCAAAACCTGGCTGATGCTCCTAAATCAGTCCTCACTCCTCTTTCCAATGCCGTCTGCAATTCTTGGTTAAGCAACACATTCTGCTCTTGTAGCTGAGTGTGCATGCGCTGCTGGACCAGCATCTGATGTTGCTGAGTGGCCATCATTCCTCTCATGATCTCCAGAAGGGCTGGTGTGTCCACTTGGGTAGGTGGAACTGTCGGTGGAGGTGGAACATCCGGATACTGCGATCCAGCTGTTGGTTCCACTATCACTTCCTCCTGAGTAGCCTCCTGAGGAGAGACTAGCCCTCGTTGCTGACCAACCTGGTCAGGTTGTCCATGTTGCTCTTGTTGTTGCTGCCCAGCTCTGACCGATGCGGACGAAGTGCCCCTAAGAAAAGGGACAAGAGAACTATCAAACAACCAGACATGAAGGATCAATGAAGTCAAAGGATACCGGAATGTCAAGCTAGAGTTGAGAGTAACGAATCATGAGATCAAGGGGAACATGTATGATTGAGACATCCTATAAATCAAAACACCCCACAAGTCTGAAATCAGACCTGCATGGGCCACCACTAAAACCTTGTCACGTCCCAGAACCAGAATACTGGAGAGCGGGAGAATGACTCAGCCAGCTACGTACTACGGGTAGATGAATACCGTATAATACGATCAATGCTGTCTAACCAGACGAGGGGGTGCAAACTACATAAAAGTCTCACTATGGTCATTTTGCATCTATTGTCTCAATCATTCAAATAAGAAACAGTAATACAGAACATGTAAGATAAAGCAGTAAGGCATCCCAAACGCTCAGTCAGAATGTTCTGGAAATCTGGCTTTACAAAACATAGCCAGATGGTATAGTAAGGTATACACAATTGTTATCAGCTGCAGTCTGACTTAATTACAATCATGCAAAAGTAAGTACAAGATGATCCGACCAACATGTCGGTGCCAAACGGCTAAGTATAAAGTAAATGACAAAACGAGCGGTGAAGTAGGGAAACCCACTCGAGTCCTCCTGCGATCATTCTCCTAGCGTTGACCATCCGGAAGGTAGAAGTAAGCTGAGTCCTCGGGAACCGGCTCTAAATCTGGCCATGCAAAACCAGAGAGGTTAGACCTCTAATAGCAAGTACCACAAGGAAGGATGATATGAAGGACATAAACCAGTAGGTAAAAGAATATAATAATAGGTCTCTGCTTGCTACTAAGATTCACATCACATCACGACACCTCGAACCAACCTCCCAACCAAACAAGGACAGAAGTTGGCTCGTCATGTCCTGACATTCTGATCATCTCAGTTAGGCAACAAAGTAGGTACAGTACACAAACAAATCTTCTTGATCGGCCAATCAAATTCTACGGCTTGCTATTATGAGTCCCAAGTTATCCTGGAATTATGCAATTAGGGATTCCTCAGTTCTTACTATGTGCGAGCAAGGCTAGTCTATCCAGTGAATCATGTGCGCCATGCATGAATTAGACGAGTCCTAGTCGGACGCCCGTCATCAATATACAATATACAATAATAATAAAAGCAGATACCGTTCCCTGCCCGTGTGGCAGATTTACAAGTATCATGTCAGGTTTACTTATCAAGAGTGCGCCACGAGGGGCCACTATCAGGTCATACTACTTGTCAGGAGTGCACCACTACGGATCACTGTCGTGTCATGGAACATATTTAGAATTAACATGGTACAAACATTCTATTAAGGGACCCAAGTTACACAGAGAGTCATGAGACAAAAGCATAAATGTAACAGCTCAACATGGTAAAAGGAGTGCACGGCTATGGAAAGAGCCATGCGGCTAAGCAGGATGGGCTCATGCGGCTCGGAAGGGGGAGCAGGCTCATGCGGCTCGGGAAACACGGGCTCATGCTGTCACGCCCCGACCCGGAATCACCCGAATCATCGTCCTCGCAGGGGGCGTGATGCCGTACGAGCCTGGAGTTGCGCTCGTGCAAGGCAAGATGACAAGTTCTCAAATGGTTATCTTTTGATTCGATATTTAACAACGAAAGGAAACAGAGTATACAAAACAAATTCTCTTTATTGATATTCGAAACAGAGATTATAAAGGCTTTCGATAGCCTAACAATACATGCCAGATTGGCTACAACACTCAGGTTCTCTCTTGCCCACAAAGGATTTCACCGTTCCATACATCATGCCTTCTATATCTCGGCCGCATCAATCCAGCTGCGTAGTCCGAGCGTCAATGCGATAGCACGCTTCAATGCGCTTCGACATTCCAAGCCTTAACACGTTCAAGCAATGCTTCACCGCGAGCAATCCATTCCCTGTACCCTGCATGAAGCTGGTGGGGGATCAGTACGTTCATCCTCGCATGTACTGAAGCAGAGATCTTCTTTCCAAACCGACATTTTTATATTTATGTTGAATCATGCAACTTAGCTTATGATCTTGCTATGTTCTCCTTAGGGTCAATTTCATGGCATATTCGAAAGCGTAAAGCATGTTATCATAGCAAGCATGTTATCGAATTGAATAGGCAAGCAAGCATTCTCGTGTTTGATTCGTAGCGCGACTTACCAAGTCGACGCACTCGCCCTTGCACCGACGCAAGGTGAATATGCCTATCTGTATTCCTGTCATGTTATAAGTGCCTTCTATTCGGATCCATCCATGCAGGATACGTATACCTTGCACTTTCAAACCCATCGCCCTTAACTATATGAAGGTCACTAGCTTGTCAAGCTAGAATAGACTTATATTCGAAACATAAGACGATGTTAACTCCGTGCGGTTGCTAACCAACATCAGAGGCCATCGAAATAATCGCAGCAAGTTGCTTAACACATTCACCATAAGGTCGCTACCCTGTCCGGTCGAAGTGGCGCTAACAATACTGAAACGAATTCCTCCTAGGCCGAACGGTCCCAGCGCCCTGGCGCGCCGCGTTCGAGGGAACCCATGCACGGGCTTTTATATCTTTAAGTCCATTTGACCATTTGACCATTTGGCCATGCAACGAATCTTATATTTCATACAACCAATCAAGTTCGCTTATCGCTATTTCAATTGGCACAACGCCCGAATGTCCTCAACGAACGCCCGAAGGCCATAAACATTTCGAAGGGCACCATGCCGCATTATCCATCTCGTATTTCCTTCGTTAACTTTCTATGTTCTTACGTTTCATACTTCGTTTCAATGTTCAATGGCATTATGCCTCAACTCAATGTTCGCCAACCGAACGACCCGAAGGTCCCGAACACCTTTCGAGGCATTATGTTATATCCGACAGTTCCGCCACATTCATGTCACAACTGTATTCTTTCGCAACGAAGCCATCTTTTATTATCCCGTGCCCGTAGGCACATTCCGACCGTATTTCCTTCGTTCTAAGACTTAGCATTCAATGTCCGTGGCTTGCGTGCTAGGGCGCTCGCCTATTGTCTTTCAATGTTCTAGCCGTTCTAACTCGTGCACAAAGACACGGTATGGTTCGTGCACTAAGGCACTCGCCGAGTATAGTTATCCCACGTTGTTGCGGCTTGCGCACCGAGGCGCTCGCCTTAGCGATATTCAATGTTTCGTAGCGACTCGTACCATTGTTGTACGATTCATTTCAATTGTTCTATTTTAGTGTTCGACACGCACTACGTTTATCTCGCTATCGAGCCACGCCCGTGGCGTTGATAGGTTAACTCAACATACAATGATATATTTGACTTATCGAATGAAGGAGTAAAAAGAAGTCAATCCTCCCACCTTGAATCGATTTGCCTTTGTCGTTTCGCCGAGCCGATGCGGCTCGATTCCCTAACTTTGTTGCACGGCCACTCTCCTGACTTAGCCATTCGAGCACTTCGTGCTTCTTTGAATCATACGTCCGATTTGCCTTAGCGTGCCCAAGTCTCAGCCCGTCGCAAGGCGTCGATTTGGTTCCGCGGACCCCTTACTAAATATTGCCGAAGATCGACCTCTAATATTTTTGCGTCAAAGTATAACCTGCACACGAAACCAACTAAAATCAATACTTGCATCGATTCGGACTTGCGCCTTGGTCGATTCGATTTATTAGAATCTTCGAGCCGATTCAACGCACTCATCCTTCGGGGCAACGCGGTGCTTCGCATCGATTCACTCGATGCATTCTTTCGGGACAAGGCAACTCTTCGCATCGACTTAGTTCGATGCGTTGCTCGGGACAACGTAACTCTCGTATCGATTCGCATCGATACTTAATCGGGTCAACGCAACTCTTCGAGTCAATGACTCAGCATAATGTACCGTGCGGAGCGGGGCATTACACATGCGGCCAAGGGAGATCGGGCTCATACGGTAGAGGGAAATCGGGCTCATGCGGCCAAGGAAAATCGGGTTCATGCGGCTGGAGGAAAAGGGCGCATGCGGTTAAAGACAGCAGGCTTATGCGGCAGGGCCGAATGATGGTCATGCGGCTAAAGGAGTTCGAACATATGCGACAGTAGGGAAAAAGCTCATGCGGCTGAGAGGATTTAAGCTCATGCGGCTGATGGGAACACAAGCTCATGCGGCTGAAGAAAACAGGGCCATGCGGCTAACTGTCAAGAGGTAGCTATGCGGCTAAGGGGATTCAAGTTCATGCGGCTCTGGAAACACGGGCTCATGCACCAAGGAACTGGGTTCATGCGGTAAGGGGTCTCATGCGGCAGGGGCTTATGCGGCAGAAAGGGGACTGGCTCATGAAAAAGCCATGCGGCCAAAGCACTGTTCTTCTTCTCCACTGTTCCGAGAAGAAGAACCATGAAGCCATTGCTTCCAAGTTCCGTACTCCTTCATCTAAGGTCAGAATCCGGACTTCCATAGGTCAAAATGGGGTAGAACGAAATTCTCTACAACCTGGAACACTCAAAACTTGAAAATAACAAGGTTAAATAGATCAAAACCCAAGAAATTTGAAAATACAACAAGCTTAGATCTACATAAAATGAGCCATGGAAATTAAAAATGCTAAGTACTAAAGTGTCTTAGTATCTCATGAGGAAGAAAATGGAACAATAAAATTTAAGTTCCTCCATGAAGCAAGATGCACTTGCCGGTGGGAGAGGGGGTAGGTGGAGCTCTATGCCAGGGAGGAAGAAGAAGAAGGAGGAGTAAATGCTGAGTTATGAGGAGAGAGAAAAGTAGGTGGGATATAAATGGGGTTAGTGGTGGGGGTAGGTAGGATTGGTTCACATGCAAAACCGAACCAAGCCGAACCAAGCAATGAAATGCTAAAATAAACCATGCAATGAGATAGGCAACTGTTGGGTTTTTTAGCCTTTGTTTTGGTTTTTAGTCCCATATCGGCTAGAAAGGAATGTTTATCTCCATATATATGAGTCTTTACTCTTTATGGAGATGCACATGTAGTGCACATGGGTGTGTGCCATGTGGGATTAATTATTAATGGTATAAAGGCTTAATCAACAATTAAAAAGCTGTAAGCTTTTTGCTCTTAGAAATTTATTTCCATGGAGCTAAGCTCCGTAGGAGCTTAGCGACTCGGACTCGGACTCGGACTCGGACTCGGACTCGGACTCGGACTCGGGCTCGGGCTCGGGCTCAAGGGCTCATGAGGCGTAATGTGGCGTTTTGTTGGCGCACTTTGCACTTAGCACGTCAGCATCGTCGCTAGGCGCATAGTGCGCTTAAGTTGCGCTCGTTGCGCGAGCCACTTGCACGACCACGTTGTGCGGCCCGTTACGCGAGCCCAGTTACGCAGCCCAGTACGCAGCCCAGTGCGCACAGTGTGCGCAGCGTACGCAGCGTACGTAGAGTGCGCAGTGTGCGCAGCGTATGCAGCGTACGCAGTGTGCGTAGAGTGCGTATGTGCGTATAGCTGGCTGCATATTAGAGCGGGAACGGTTGCAGCAGTTGCTGCATGTTCAGAAGTGGTTCTGCCACTACCCTGAAGTGCAGGCAACTGCTTGGCAACCGCCCCGTGGGCTATATATGCAGGTTCTCTCCTCTCTCTCAGTTGGTAGAAGTAATCAGAATTCCAGAGAGAAAACTCTAAGTGTTCTTTAACACAACAGAGTAGTGAGCGTGTTGTTTAACACAAACACTAGTACTCTTTAGTATGCGTGAGTTCTGTTACTTCAAACAGAGAGAGAAGAGTACCATTGCCAGAGGAGTTCACCGTCTTCTGAGGAGTCAGAAGAGCAGGAGTGTTCCAAGGTTTTCCGTCAACCTTGCTGGTTCCTGGAAGCTGTTCGCAGAGGGCGAATAAAGCTTTGAGCAACGGTGATCATTCACCCCAGCAATTCCATTTCTCGCCGGTCACCCTTCTGTTGTCTTTAGCAGTTCTGTCAGTATCTTCTTTTTAGAAGGCACTACTGCCAGTTTGCTACGATCACGAAAATCTCTTTAGATTATTCGTGAATTACGATATCTTTTTAGATCTCGTAATTTGCAGAATCCTTCTGGATCTCTGTTGCAAAACCTTCTTTAAGGAATTGCATTTGAAACGTTGTCTTTACAACTGTTTCAGTTTCTGTATTTTCCATCGAAAAGCGTGCCCCGGCGTTCCCGGCAATAACAATCTCAAAGCTTTATTGCTGCGATGGAAAATATTAATGCTTCACTCCTAAACACTGACTTCTGTAAGTTAGAGAAGTTTGATGGAGAGCATTATCAAGTCTGGAAGAGGAAGGTTTATCTCACTCTTCAACTCAGAGACGTGGATCACGTATTGCTTGAAGAGGAACCTACTGTTCCAGATACTGGGTCTGCTGCCACAATCACCGCGGCTACTAAACTTCAGGCCAAGTGGAGAAGGGAGAATAGCATTTGCAGGTTGCTTATCCTGAATGCTATGGAGGATTCCCTAGCAGAATCATATTCTAAGAAGGATATCGCTAGAGACATATGGGAGTCTCTAGAAAAACTCTACGAAGAAGACAAGAACAGGAGCAAAATATTTGTGGTTGAAAAATATCACAAATGGCTCTTTGAGGACGAGAAGTCCATGCTGCCGCAGGTCAAAGAATTTCTGAAGCTGCGACAGAAGTTGGAAGACGAGGCGATGCCCCTCCCCGACAAGTTTGTTGTTGGAGAGATTGTCTCAAAGCTCCCCGCTGGGTGGAGTAAGTTCTATGCAAACATGCATAGGAAGAAGCTGGAGATCACCCTTGAAGATCTCCTGCAGGAAATTTATGTTGAAGACCAGATGAGGGTTCAACATAAGGTTGACACGCTTTCCAAGCAATTGGCTAACGCCAATCTGGTTCAGACCAAGGAACCAAAGGAAAAGGGAAAGCGTGCAGATTTCCAGAAGAAGAAGAAGAACCCTAACAACTTGAATGTTAAGGGAACTTCTTTCAAGTCAAAGAAATCTAAGGCAAAGATGCCTTGTTTCAAGTGTGGCCAGTTGGGCCATTTCAAAAGTGAATGTACAGCACCGGCCAAGAAATCAGAGCAAGGTGAGCCTAGCAAAGTCTCAATGATTACTGAGGTAATTGCTATGATTGGATAGGTTGATGCTGTAGGATCTGATTCAGAATGGTGGGTAGATACTGGAGCCACCTGCCATGTCTGCTCCAGTAAGGAGTGGTTCACCACCTACACACCCACTTCTGAAGCGGTTGTGATGGCGAACCAAGCACAAGCTGAAGTGCTCGGGATCGGGATGGTGGTGTTGAAGCTGACTTCGGGGAAGTCTCTGACGCTTCAAGGCGTAAAGCACGTACCTGCTATCGCCAAGAACCTGGTCTCGGGAGGCCTACTCTGCAATGCAGGCCTCAGGATGGACATCAATGCTGGCCAGATGGTGATGTCTATCAAGGGAACATATTTCGGGAAAGCTTTTTATACCGAAGGAATGTTCAAGATTCAGCTTGTAAATCAGTCCAATGTAATTAATGTAATTAATGAAATCACTTCTTCTGCTTATACTCTTGAGTTGTGGCATAATAGGCTAGGACATGTTCATTGTAAACGAATAAACAGAATGTCTAGTCTAGGACTTATCTCCAAGTGTGGGGGTAAGGTAGAGAAATGTGAAGTTTGTGCTCAAACAAAGATCACAAGGAAACCCTTTCCTCGGGTTAATCGAAGTACAGATCTTCTGGAGTTGGTACACTCAGATATCTGTGACTTCAAACAGTTCTCTACAAAGGCCGGGATGAAGTATTTCATAACCTTCATCGACGACTTCTCAAAGTATGCGTTCGTCTACTTGCTGAAGGCTAAAGATGAAGCATTCGAGAAGTTCAAGGAGTTCAGAGCCGAAGCTGAGCGGCAGACTGGACAACAACTCAAAAGGATAAGAAGTGATCGAGGTGGGGAGTACAGGTCTCATGAATTCGCATCGTTCTGTAAGGAGCATGGAATTGTCAATGAGACTACGGCTCCGTACCCTCCTCAATCAAACGGAGTAGCTGAGAGGAAGAACAGGACGTTGACAGAAATGATAAATTCAATGTTGTTGACTGCTGGCCTTCCTAAGTGCTACTGGGGAGAAGCTGCATTGACGACCACTTTTATTCTAAATAGAGTGCCTCATGCAACTTCAGACGTTACTCCTCATGAACTCTGGTTCAAGGTCAGACCTAACTTGAATGTCATTCGAGTGTGGGGGTGTCTGGCGTATGTCAAGCTTCCAGATCTAAAGATTCAGAAGCTTGGGACAAGGACTACAAAGACGATCTTCTTGGGGTATTCCGAGAAGAGTGATGCTCGGAGATTTCTTGATATTGAGTCAAATCATATCATTGAATCTCGCGATGCAGAATATTTTGAAGACAAGTTTGCAAGGCACAAGAATATTGTTCTTCCGGATGTTCCGGAGAATAATGAGTGTGCACAAGAGACTGAAGTCTTCAATGAAGATGTGGTCCAAGAAGATGTTGTTGTTGAAACAACGGTTGAACCAGAACAAGCTGAGCCGTCAGCTAAGCGTGTGAGGAGACCGAAGGACTTCGGAAGTGACTTTGTCACCTATCATGTGGAAGCAGATCCGCTTACCTATGATGAGGCAATGAAGACCAGAGACGCGGTTTTCTGGAAGGAGGCGATTGACAATGAGATTGATTCTATCACCTCAAATAACACTTGGGTGTTGGTTGATCTTCCTGAAGGAGCGAAACCCATCGGATGCAAATGGATCTTCAAGAAGAAGATGAAAGCAGACGAAACTATTGACAAGTTCAAGGCTAGGTTGGTAGCCAAGGGGTTTTCTCAGAAGCAGGAGATTGACTATTTTGACACATATGCTCCAGTAGCCCGGATGACCACCATCAGAATGTTGATTGCTCTCGCAGCAATACATAAGATGGTGATACATCAGATGGATGTAAATACGGCTTTCCTAAATGGCAAGCTGACCGAAGAGATTTACATGCAACAGCCAGAGGGATTTGTCATCAGGGGACTTGAAGACAAAGTCTGCAAGTTGGTGAAATCCTTATACGGTCTTAAATAGGCTCCCAAGATGTGGCATGAAAAATTTGACAAAGTTATAAGGTCAAATGGCTACATGGTCAGCGATACGGACAAGTGTGTTTACACGAAGTTCGCTGATGGAAGAGGTGTGATCGTTTGTCTGTACGTGAACGACATGCTTATCCTAGGTACGGATATTAGCTGTGTCACTGAGACAAAGAAGTTCATCTCTAGCAAGTTCAGTATGAAGGACTTGGGGGAAGCTGATGTGATCTTAGGGATCAAGATCATCCGGACAGACACTGGACTAGCGCTGTCACAGTCTCATTATATTGAAAAAATAATTACTCGTTATGGGTATCGGGATCTTCCAGGGATCGATACGCCGTACAGGTGTGAGCTGAAGCTGAAGCCTAATTCAGGGAAAAGCGTCAGGCAGCTGGAGTATGCAAGCGTAATCGGGAGTTTGATGTATGCTACTACTGCCACAAGGCCTGACATAGCTTTCGCCGTGGGAATGCTGAGTCGTTTTACGAGCAATCCAGGTGTTGAACACTGGAAAGCTGTGGAACGGGTTATGAGATATCTCAAGAAGACTCAGACATATATACTGTACTACAGCGGAGATCCGTCGGTAGTGGAAGGCTTCAGTGATGCCAGTTGGTGCTCAGAGGTGGAGAGCGAGAGGTCCACAGGTGGATACATTTTCACAATGGGTGGAGCTGCTATATCGTGGAAGTCGAAGAAGCAGACTATGCTCTTGCGGTCATCCATGGAATCTGAGTTCTTTGCACTTGATACCGCAGCTGAGGAAGCAGAATGGCTTCGGGAGCTCATGTATGATCTTCCAGTGGTTGGGGCGCAAATACCGGCAATACCGATATACTGCGACAACCAGGCGACTGCGGCGGTGGCATCAAATAACCTTTTCAACGGGAAGAAGAGGACTGTGCGGTTAAAGCACAGGGCAGTACACGATCTTATCAAGAGAGGTGTTATTGCAGTAATTGATGTTCGGAGTCAGGAGAACCTAGCGGATCCGTTCACCAAGGGCCTCAAGCGCCAGCTGGTCGATGACACAGCTTGTAAAATAGGCTTGAAGGCATTCTGATATTGTATTATTGTATTCCTACCATAAAGTTTTATGCTATTAGTTCAAAGATTTATCTACTAGGCATCTAGCTTTTGGTTCAAGGGAGGACCACTAATCGGAAGAATATCAGGAACGGTGGGTACATGTTCTATTGGATATGTAGAGGTTACGGACCTATAACCACTGTTGTCTACTGTTGTTTTCTACGGAAAACAGGTCCTGTGGGAGGTTGGCTTAAATGCCTTAATGAGTTCTCAGGCATTTGGAATGTCTGGTATGCTTTACAGGAAGCATGGTAGCACAGCACTACAAGGAGTGTGACTCCATGCTATGTGTGGCGGTGACTCCACCATGAGGTTCTCGAAGGAGGTAAAGCCTCGGCTATGTTAGCCAAGTCACAGCGGCATAGCACCGCAAATAGGCAGTTGGCCTAATGCTGTATATTGAATTAAAGAGGGATGTAGTCAGCACTACAAAGAGGAGGTGTTCCTCATGTTACGGGTGGCACGACACCACAATGAGGTAAACCCGGCTAGGGATAAGCCTCGGCCTTGCAAGCCATGTCGTAGCGGCGTAACACCGCACAGAAGCGTAAGGCTTCATGCTGGGTAGTTTGGCACTACAAAGGGGCTAGACCTCATGCTACGGGTAGTATGACACTACGATGAGGTTCCCGGTGATTCGGGGTAAGGTCCTCGGCTTAAGGCCATGTCATAGCGGCGTAGCACCGCAAAGGAAGCGTTGGACGCTTTATGCCATGTCTCTTTAATAAAGAACTCACCTATAGTGTATGGACAAAGAGATATCAGGCCATCTCTTGAGGGTAAACTTGTAGACGTCCAATATTATACACTGAAATCAGGCTGGCACACGGCCTTAAATGTGCAGCCAGAAGCACATGTAACTACATTATGTGAGTGAAAAGAATTTCAGCTATGATGCAGAATTCAAGGCTTAGTCCATTCTTGTATTATAGTTTGATTTTTGACTCACGTGGGAAGATTCAAGTCTTAAGTGGCATCTATCCTAAAAGCATAATCGACAGTTACTGTGGGGAACACTCGTACTCATATATATAGAGATATGTGGGGGATTGTTGGGTTTTTTAGCCTTTGTTTTGGTTTTTAGTCCCACATCGGCTAGAAAGGAATGTTTATCTCCATATATATGAGTCTTTACTCTTTATGGAGATGCACATGTAGTGCATATGGGTGTGTGCCATGTGGGATTAATTATTAATGGTATAAAGGCTTAATCAACAATTAAAAAGCTGTAAGCTTTTTGCTCTTGGAAATTTATTTCCATGGAGCTAAGCTCCGTAGGAGCATAGCGACTCGGACTCGGACTCGGACTCGGGCTCAAGGGCTCATGAGGCGTAATGTGGCGTTTTGTTGGCGCACTTTGTACTTAGCACGTCAGCATCGTCGCTAGGCGCATAGTGCGCTTAAGTTGCGCTCGTTGCGCGAGCCACTTGTGCGACCACGTTGCGCGGCCCGTTACGCGAGCCCAGTTACGCAGCCCAGTACGCAGCCCAGTGCGCGCAGTGTGCACAGCGTACGCAGCGTACGTAGAGTGCGCAGTGTGCGCAGCGTACGCAGCGTACGCAGTGTGCGTAGAGTGCGTATGTGCGTATAGCTGGCTGCATATTAGAGCGGGAACGGTTGCAGCAGTTGCTGCATGTTCAGGAGTGGTTCTGCCACTACCCTGAAGTGCAGGCAACTGCTTGGCAACCGCCCCGTGGGCTATATATGCAGGTTCTCTCCTCTCTCTCAGTTGGTAGAAGTAATCAGAATTCCAGAGAGAAAACTCTAAGTGTTCTTTAACACAACAGAGTAGTGAGCGTGTTGTTTAACACAAACACTAGTACTTTTTAGTACGCGTGAGTTCTGTTACTTCAAACAGAGAGAGAAGAGTACCATTGCCAGAGGAGTTCGCCGTCTTCCGAGGAGTCAGAAGAGCAGGAGTGTTCCAAGGTTTTCCGTCAACCTTGCTGGTTCCTGGAAGCTGTTCGCAGAGGGCGAATAAAGCTTTGAGCAACGGTGATCATTCACCCCAGCAATTCCATTTCTCGCCTGTCACCCTTCTGTTGTCTTTAGCAGTTCTGTCAGTATCTTCTTTTTAGAAGGCACTACTGCCAGTTTGCTACGATCACGAAAATCTCTTTAGATTATTCGTGAATTACGATATCTTTTTAGATCTCGTAATTTGCAGAATCCTTCTGGATCTCTGTTGCAAAACCTTCTTTAAGGAATTGCATTTGAAACGTTGTCTTTACAACTGTTTCAGTTTCTGTATTTTCCATCGAAAAGCGTGCCCCGGCGTTCCCGGCAATAACAGCAACATGAGTCAAAATACGTACACGTATACCAAAATACGTAATACGAACCACGGACGTTACAATTATTTAGGTCTAGACAACCAATTTCACATTATCCTTGTCATGTCAACTTCATAATTTATTCTATATTTGCATTGGAGAATGATTTTTGAAATGAAAGCTTGTCATTCCTATGTGGTAATCATTTTTTCTAAACCCACAATAGGGTTGGAGATGCTCTCAGGCGAGTCTAAAAAATTTCATGTAGATGATGGGTGCATAATAATTCTTGTGTTAGTAGTCATAGAATTTTCAGTAGGAATTTTATTAATAATGAGTTAATAAATATATCTCTATCTCTACTATTATAAGGGAGCTTCAAAATGGCTAAGATTGAGCCATCTAAGCCGTATGTATATCATCAAACATTATTTTTTCTAAAAAATAAATTATGTAAAAAAATATTGAAAAAAATAAATTTGTTATATATATTCAACATGAGGAATCAAACTCAAGCAAACAAGAAAATTACCTTCTCCCTTAACCACATGAGTTAGAAAATATATATAATTATAATTGAATGATATTCTTATTATATGTTATGATGCATGCAAAGCACCTGCATTTACTCGTATTTTATAAGGATAGTATTATTATTAAATTTATCAACACATATTTAAAGTGAAAGATGCATTACTAATTGTGCGTAATTGTGCTGGAGGGGGTACCCACCTAAAATACACATTTATTAATGTATTAACATGTATTAACATATGTCCTTACGCCATGTTTGGTTCACATGCATCGGAGCTTTAGGAAAGAAAAATCATTCATTTCCCGTGTTTGTATGCCAAAAAAAAGTGTAGGAAAGGAAATTGATTCCCAAGAGGAAGAAATACAGAAGAAAAAAAAAGACTCCACCTACTCACCCAATGACTCGTTTTCTCCATCTAAGGATTCATTTTTTCTCACAATTTTCTTGCCTTATTTAAACACCGATTTTTTTTTTTAATTATAATTACAATTTTTCAAAATAAATGAAAGAACAAAGAATCAATTTTCTTTTCTTTCAACGAATCAAACGAAATCTTAGGGTACATGTTAACAAAATCCTTTCGAGTAGTACAAAGAGATGATTCGAATGTATTGTGAGAAACTTGAAAGAATAATTAGTGTTTGACTTCTTGGAGAGAGAGAGAGAGAGAGAGAGGGGGTGTGACAATACTTGCTCTATTTTTATGCAAAGCTTTCACAGCTAGTGATTGGCTAACATGGATTTTGATGCTGATTTCGTTCCATTATCCTCGATTTATCCAGTTGATAAGTTTTTTTTTAAAATTAGGCCAAAGCGACAACTCTTTGACTTATGTTGGAGTTGTTTGCGAGGAGTTGAGAAGGATAGCTACCATCACTACAACAGATATGGGATATGATAGCGTGCGCTGAACGCTGTAGAATGTATATTATAGCATATTCCGTCCGCTATATATGCCCCCGCTATAATAACCCCATGTACAAGAACGCTATAAAGTTATAGCGTTCATGAACGCTATTGATGGATTATAGCGTTCCATGGCGCTATAGACAGGTTACAGCATTTAAGAACGCTATACCAGCGTTATAGCATTTAAGAACGCTATAGGGAAGTAATAGCATTCATGAACGCTATTGAGTTACTATAGCGTCTATGAACGCCATAGACTTGTTATAGCAGTGACAAATGCTATAGAGTTTACATAGCCATTACAAACGTTATAGTTTCTTAATAACGTTTGTTAACAGCTTCTTTAATGATGTTGATTTATTATAGCATTTCTGAACAACATATTCTGTGTCACATACAATTAACCTGTGCATCACATACAATTAACCATATAAAAATTCATACTGAATCGCAATTTTGATTTCGACAATTTCAATCGCAACTTCCATTTCGATCAATCAAGATATAGAAAAGGTTTCCCAAAATAAATAAATTCATACATTTTCATTAAAACATTCAAGATGTACAAAAACTTATTGAACGCCTAAAGTGATCGAAATAGTAGTCCACAACAAATTTTTCATGTAAAGAGAATCCAAGTTGTACAAACAAAACCATTCCATTTCCATACAAAATGCATGAGGCTGAAATGCAGCTCGATCGACTCTTTCCTCCTTGCAGCTCGATCGACTCTTTCCTCCTTGCAGCTCGATCAACTCTTTCCTTATTGCTTCAAAATATGATGAGAAACTAATAATAACCTGCACACAAGATCATAAAATGAAAAGTTTATCGTACACGAGCCCAACCGGTGGCCCAGAGAAATTATCAGTCAGAGAAAAATTCATGAAAAGTACATAACTGAATAAGATATAATATTTGGACAAAAATTTTGTAAAAAGGAACTGTTACCTCCATGTCAGTTTTCGATTCAAAGGTGAACCCATGCCGAATTAAAGATTTCTTTCGAACCTGAAGAACACATTTTAAATATGGATGTCAATAAATAGCTTCAGTTGTATTTCATTAAGCATGAATCCAAATTTGAATTGTTAGTTCAATGGGCAATTCACTAATACATGAAATAAAGCTCGAAGATTTAAATATAGGATAAAATATACAATCATGCCTTGTGGTTTTATAGGATATTATGAAAAGTAAGGACTGCAAGAAGAAAATTTGTTGAGTTGGAGTTTTCCTACTTGTGTAGCAACAACAAATTAATATCTCAATCACGAGCAATGGCTCCACACAAACACGAAGCTGAAAACAACAAATAAGGTTATTGAATATGAATCTATTGCTAATAAAAATAGCAAAAAGTAGAGGCCCTGGTATATGGTCTATACATACAGTTGCTGTCAAGTGTAGGATCATGTGGGCACTACCAAGAACATAAAAGCAGAAACACGAGAATGATAGCTCTACTGATGCTTTGTAACATTTGATGCCTCCCTTGTTGAAAAAGAAAGTCTAACCAGGGAACATAAGATGAAGGTCAGCAGCATCATTGATCTCTCCATTTGCCTTTTCCTTTAAAGAAGCAAGACGGTTAGATCAAGTCATTCATTCTCAATTTGTTACATGGAGTAATGTATGGATGCAGCCAAGAGCAAAATTACTTACCAAGAAATACTTGAGAGAAACCAAGACCAAAACTGAACAAACTTTAAACAAGTACAAAACAAAAAACTGCCAGACCATTGCCACCCTCGTTCATTGAATCGGATAGAAATATACAGCTTCCTGTGACATTTATGGTTATGGATGAATAGTCAAACATTAGGAATGAAGACGAAATATACAGTTGTTCCATCAAACATTGAATCGGATATAAATTACTCTTTGACGGATCATATGTATCCTAATATGGTAGTTGTTCCATCATACATCCTTCAGGACAACTTGGCATTTGATGCAGTATCCTGTTTATGGTTAGTCCTGGCAAAAGCTTAGAATGTCTTTGTAAAGATTGCTGAACATTTTCCTTACAAATACAAAAAGGACATTATTCACTCCTGAAGGTACCCACCAGAAGACTTTTCAACTCAGCAGGATTTCCATTTGCAGTGCAGTGTATGATAAGGACAAAGACTATTCTCCACTAGAACATACCAGACTCAATGCTGTAGAGGTTGACTCAAGGATATTGCTCCTAGTACACCTTGTGCCTGATTAAGTAGTCTCATGACTTAACAATGTTTAAACCAGTGTACTAGAAACAACTATAGAAAAATAAGTATGTAATTTCACAAATACTGGATATACACTTTTACTTCCATAAACTTCTATCATTCCGATTCCCCTGCATCCAAAATATTGCCTTCTACTAATACAGTACACACTTCGTTATTACATATCAGCCCATACATTTTTAGATAATGTTGAATCATGAATACGTCTTATATGAATAATAAAATATCAAAAGGCTACTTAGGGTCACAGTTAAGTACCTCACTTTCCATTTTAAAGGAAACCAAGCGTGCCAAGACTGCAGCAGCGGCTTCTTGATCAAAGCCAGATATTAAATCCTACAAATACATGGAGTTCTTCAGTAAAAAGTATTTGAAATCCCAATCATCACTAGGCAATTACAAAGACAAACTAAATAAAGAATAATGTGCACCAAATAGGGAAATTGATCATCCAATGAAAAGTTCAATGCAAAGCAAGTGTCGACGAAGAAAATAATAAAAGACATAAATAATCCCAAATTTCTTGAATTAATTGCCATTTTTCCTGTCATGATGCTGCACCTAGGAGTTTATCAAGAAAGTCAAACGTGCAATAAATTAGCTTCTCTATAATCACATCTAAAACAAAAATATGCTATTTGTTCATATCATTCAGTAGGACTATTGTCCACTACCCGTGCTATCTTCTGTTGCACCCACTACCTCCATCTGGACACTATGCTATTTACAACCTTTGGGATTCTTGTTCACTTGAAGCTAACAGATTGAACCAATAATTCCCAGTACATTGGATGATCCACAATTAGAGTAGCTGGGAAAAACACAAAGTGTCCGAGAAGGCCCATGAGGGAATTCTTGGCCTGGGTGTTGCTGACTAGCCAGGGGCAACCCATACACCAATAGTGCATATGAAACCTATACTGATAGAAGGAAAGAGGAGGAGGGGGGCTGCTGACTACAGCTGTCAATGGTGCTGATAGGAAAATATCTACATTAGTCACGAAGATGGCAGTATGGAGAATAGTAGCAACTTGAAGGAGGAAGGGCGTACCACTGAGAAGCACTGTTTCGTGGCAAAGATGACAATGTTAGAAGAAAGCAAGTAGATAGCCAATATGCAGATGAGAAGAGGACTCCAATCATGTCTAATTTAACTACATAAAGTTTATAGCTTAACTTGATTATTGTATCATAGTCCCATAGAAATTAAAATTATAAAAAATATGACATTTCTACAGTCGGTTTTTAGCAAATTCCCTCGAAATATTACTAGGTCCTAGGGACTGCCACCAGCTGCTTTGCACGGAACACGACACGGGCACGGATACAACATTGATTCGGACACGACGTGGCACGGCATCGGAGTGTCCGTGCTTCCTAGATCACAGGTCTACTAGATTATACATATAGCAACTTTCATTGAAACAATTGCAAGCAGAGCAAACACGAAAGATTTCCAAAAATAAATCACAACAACAGAAAATCGTCGGTGGATGCTCACCCAAGTTCTTGACCTCCGCGGGCGAGAACCGAAAATCTCTTTGGCATCTACGGTCGCAAAACATGGAGAGTGTGCCGATCTGTGCTCAATCAAAACTAACCATTAGAAGAAGAAAAGGAATTATAAACATAAATAAGAGGGTGGAAATTTCCAGAAACCCTGGCCTAAATCTATGGTTATTGATCGGCGATGAAATCTAAAAAAAATAAAAAATTGAGAATCGAAAGGAAAGGAATCAGAAGAAGTACCTAGAGGTGAAAAAATTGTAAGCGGCCAACCGAGCTCCAGCTCGGATTCCTCGGCTGGAACTGAACCTGCTGGTGATCATTATGGTGATGGGACGAAGAAAGTAAAATAAGAGAATCAAGGGAACCCACCTTTTTGGATGTAGTAGTCGGCGAGGGTGCGTCCGTCCTCAAGCTGCTTCCCGGTAAAGATCAGGCACTGCTGGTCGGGAGGGATCCATTCCATGTCCTGGACCTTTGTCGATGGTGTCGGAGCTCTCCACCTCGAAAGCGATGGAATCCCGGTTAGGGTTTCGCTAAGATCTACATCATTAAGAAATCGAAGGAAAACCCTAACCCTAAACCCTAACAATGACATGAGAGTGGCTATTGTGTCTGTATATAGGAGAGAGAGAGAGAGAGTACTAATGTACAATAATAAGAAAAATGCAGGAAAAGGTGCCAGAATGAAATAACCAGCGCCAGAATGAAATAACCAGGGAAAGAGGAAAAGTATTCCAAAGAGGAGAGTTAGTTGTGCCCCTAACCCTAATTGGGAACACTTTTGTTATCTATCATGTGACTAGCATATGTCACTGAACATAAATAACAACGTTTATTGACAGTTCCAAACAATAAAAATAAAAATAAATTTTAAGTAAATTACTTTTAGGAACACTTTATCACTTTGTAACAGTTAAAAAGTGTTCCAAGGTCTAGGAACGCCAATTTACCATTGCAAAGTCCAAAATAATAAATGTTTCAAATTATCCTTTTTGGTGTAGTGATATTAAAAAAAAAAACTTTTCATTCATTGTTATTCTCAAAATAAACTAAAACTTTTCACTAGAGGATTTCACTATAACAGGTTGTTTGAATGATTCTTTGATTTCTTGTCAAGTAGTGAAATACCTGAAAGCTGGACCTTCAGCCTTCTCAAACAACAAGAAAAATCGTACTGATTCATCGATCACAGACCTCGGGAAGTACTTCAAAAAAACTCACACCTTCACAAACAAATAATTTCTGAAATTTTATTGCCCTAAATTTGCCCTAAAATTACATCTGACCAAAAATGGAAGAGGAGGAGGAGAGAACGAAGTGGAGAGAGGGAGATTAATAGTCATCTTCGTAGATCGCTATTGCCATCGAGGAAAAGAGGAGAGGAGGAATAAAAAAAATAGAATTCTTTAGGTCTCAGGGGTGGCTCGTGGAAGGAAAATGAAATTTGGGAACAGAGATTTTAGGTCTCTCGATGAAAATGGGGGGAATGGAAAGTGTTTCCCCCCAATAACACTTTTTTCAAACACGTGAAAGACACGGAAAGGAGTTTGTTTATTTTTTTTATTAGATTACCAACCATTTTAAACTGTTGTAATATTAATATTATGTGTTATTAATATTTATATTGCATTTTAGTTTTTTATTTATACCAACGGTTTCTTTGGTTTTCTAACACTTTTTTTAGTGTTATTTGTTAGTAACAGTCAAAAACCGTTAATAATCAAAAATACATATGTTAGGAAATCTCTCTTTCGGTGTAGTGGTTGTAGTGATATTAGGGGATTTAGGCTATGGGTTTTGTAAATGTTGGACGTGGGTTTTATAAATTTGTATGCTTTCACGTCAAATATGCAATAGTGTTTTAACCATGTAAAATATATAGAATACGATGCCGCTCCTAATCGAACTGGATACCTTACTTTGACATACGGACATAGCAACATATGCAACGTCCAGAAAAAATTATACCTTTAACAGCGTTCATAACACGCTATATAAAGTTCTGTTAACAGCAAAATAGCAGGGAGACATAAACGCTATAGATAAACTGCTATTGTATGAACTTTTAATAGCACTTCACAATGAACGCTATGGATGATGATATTATAATAGCAGGGAGGCTCGAATGCTATAGATAAACTGCTATTGTACGCTCTTTTAATAGCACTGCGGAATGAACGCTATTGATGATGACATTCTATAGTAGGAAGGCTTGAACGCTATAGATAAACTGCTATTGTATGTCCTATTTGTTGTAGTGTGCATATTCATGACTTTTAAGGTACATTATGTTTCTAGGAGTTACGATTTTGTAGCTCATAGCCTTGTCCTACATGTGTTGAAACTATTCAATAATTGAGGGACTACACATGTATGTAAAATTAATTGTGTTTAGGCTATCTAAATAATTAAGTCAAATTAAAGTGATCTATTTGAAAATTGGCTTAAGGGTATAATTGTCATGGAATTAATGTGTAGATACCGGAGATAATTCTAATTTGATGAGGGGCCAAATTAGAAATGTCAAAACATATAAATATATGTGTTCATTAGGGTTATGGTCCCCAACTTATACGGCCACCAAAAGAGAGGTTTTCTCTTTTTCTCTTCTGCATCCCCATCAACAGAAAGAGAGGGACAAAGGATTCAGATTCTTCTTTGTCATTAAGGGTCGTAGCAAGTTGGAAGATCGAACCCAATAAAGAGACGTTCGTTTCAAGATCCATCAAGTCTAGCAATGGATTCAGGTACGCTTCCGCAATTTAATTTATGTTCTTCATCTCATGAATCGACAGGGCACAATAAAATTTCTAACAACATGTTCTTAAAATTTTGGTGGTTTGTATCTAGTTAGACGATTGCTACCACAAATTTTGTTCTGTTATGCTTGAGACAGATTGTAAACATTTGTAACTATTTATGACCACTTAACTCCATATAACAATTTACAACTACCTCATGTCACCCTCACTTTTCTCAGTTAGGGGTAAAATGGTAATTTTCCATTTTATAATATTTTAGGAAATTTTATTTCATGAATATTATTATTTAAATATATTAGGAGTCGGGTTCGAATTTCATCGTATTCCGAGTTAATTCGGGACCCCGGTGAATTTCGACTTGAGTCGCAATTAGCCTGTTATTTAACCATGGCCCACCACACTAAACTTTTAGGTTTAAGAGTTTGGACTAGTCCCCAATGAGTAATTAAGTTTAATTATAATTTTTATTTATTTTTAGCAACTATCGAAACCAGTTTTGGGACTTAACTTAGCCTAGAAGCAAGGGAGGGGCAAACTTGTAATTTCAAGTGCCCCTACCCTATCCCTCCATGGCTGGCCATAAAGGGCACCCCTCCACCTCTCATTTCTTAAGTTTCCTTCCTCTCTCTTCATTTCTTTCCTTCAAGCTTCTTCTTCTCCATCAAATCCACTTTAGGTAAACTCTCTAATCCCTCATTTATTTCTCATCTTCAATTATTCTTTCACATTAATTATAGGGAAGACCATTCTCTACAAGTTGACCCTAGATTTGTTAGGTTCCCCTAAATTCTAGTTAAAGAATTAATTATGGTTTTATTCTTTTAAGAGTGGTATATATATATATATATATATATATATATATATATATATATATATATATATATATATATATATATATATAAAAAAACACATGTATATATATATATATATACATATATATATATATATATATATATATATATATATATATATATATATATATATATGTAAAAAAAAAAAAAAAAAAAAAATATATATATATATATATATATGTATGTATGTGTGTCTATATATATATATATATATATATATATATATATATATATATATATATATGTATGTATGTGTGTATGTATATATATATATATATATATATATATATATATATATATATATATATATATATATATATATATATATATATATATATATATATATATATATATGTATGTATGTGTGTATGTAGATTTGTATGTGTGTATGTAGATTTGTATGTGTGGGAGTGTGTGTGTCCATGTGAGAGTGTGTCCATGTGTGGGTGAGAGTGTGTCCATGTGTGTGTGAGTGTCCATATATATATATATATATAGATATATATATATATATATATATATATATATGTGTGAGTGTGACTATATATATATATATATTTTTTTTATATATATATGTGTGAGTGTGACTATATATATACTTTTATATAGATATGTATAGAAATATATATATGTGTGTGTGGTCATACATATATAGGTGTGTGTATTTTGTGTGTGTAGAGAGGGAAAGGGAATGGGAATTAGTTGTGTGAGAGTGGTATATATATATTAGAGAGATTGAGAGAGGATTAGAGGAGGATTTAGAGAGGATTAGAGGAGGATTGAGAGAGGATTAGAGGAGAATTGAGAGGAAATTAGAGGAGGAATGAGAGGAAGAGAGTAGGAGCAACCAAGGCACCAAGGCGGGGATGGGGCTGCTGTTTCCCCCCCCCCCCCTAACAGCAGCAAACAGCAGCAGTAGCTGCAGCAAGAACAGCAGCAGTAGCAGGCAACTGTAGCAGCAACATTTGGCTTTTAACCCCCGTTTTACCCCCTATTCGACCCCGTATATCCTCCACTATATACCTATATATATATACATATATATACCCTATTATTAGCTCTATATAACCCTAATAAACCTACTAGAATAACCCCCAAAACTTGTCCCAAGAGCGGGTGAAAAGTATAGGTTGAAGAGAGTTGAGTGAGTGAGTTAAGGGTTAAGTAGGATTTTGGTTAAGGGGTGAAATTGAGTTCCGTAATTCGAAACACGTCGAAACTTGGAGGGGAGTTAGATAATGTGATTTAGATTTTGTGGGTAGGCTTCGGAGTTGGAATCGGGGTTGCATGTGGGCTTGGGGAGACGGTATCGCACCGCACAATCCCGTATCTTGAAATATTCAAGATAACGGGTAAACGGGCGATTCGGACCGTAAGATGGACTAGATGTCCACTTTACTTATGTATCTTGGTAGGTAATGTATGTATAGGCTAGTACCTTACTATCCTAGGGAGCTTGGGTCAAAATACCAAGCGCAGGTAGGCTAACTTGATAGTTGCCTAAGCTAGAATTTTACCCTTTTTAAGGGTAAAATAGGATATTGGCCTACGGCCAAGATATGAGTTTCGAAGTCCAAGATGGACTTGGATATGGGTTGTAGAGGTTGGTAATAGTTAGAAATAGTCGTCTAGACCTAGTCTTGACCCCGGTTGACCACGGTTGACTTTTTAGACCAAAAGTCAACTATGGATCAACACTTTACCCAAATTAGTCCCAATTTCTATTAGACTTGTGTAGTTGACCAAAAGTCAACTATTAGTCACCATTGACCTAGGGTTGACCAGGGTTGACCTAGAGTTGACCAGAGTTGACCAGGGTTGACCAGTTGACCAAAAGTCAACTGTAGGCCAACTCTTGATCCCGTTTGACTTTTTTTGACTTATTTTGACCCGTGATGACTGGTATGACCTAAGATTGACTTGGTTAGGCTTAGATTGACTTGATATAACTTGATTTGACCTAGATTGACTTGACAGGACTTAGTGTGACTCAGTGAGACCTAGTTTGACCAAGATTGCATATCATTCATTGTAAATCATTCCTAAACTTGTTTAAACCTAGATTAACTTACAGTATCTCATATTTAGGTCTTCTGATACCGCTCTGAGCATTGATATACCATACAGCTCAGGACAGCAGGCGAGTATATTTTCTGATAGTTTTTATTGTCTTGATATCTACTATATCCGATTCAGTTGTAGTGTCTTACTTGATTCTCGACACGATTGTTCACGGACTAGTATTGTCGGATTTCCGTCATGAGATGTCATTCCTAGATTTCTTGGGATACTGGTACTTGCTTGGTCTTGATTCTTGTACTTATATTGACGCCGATTCCTGAAGAGGACTTGCTCCCCTCTTAGGGAATCCTGCGTCATGATGTGCTATGTCCGGATCCGTATACTATTCGGGGATGGGGGAATTATTAGGGGTTATGTGATCAAAGCCCCATGTCCTTATTTTGCTAGCGCCACCCTCACCTCACGTAGGGTGTAGCAGACACCCCTTGCCGGGTTATCCAGGTTGGCCGGCATGACCCTTTCTAGAGATTTTCCTGTGATTGTCGGGCCAAGTGGATAACCCTATCCTGACTCCCTAGCCGATCACATATCGCTCTAATAATTCAAATCACATTTTACATTTATTATCGTATCTTATATTTCAGTTCAGTTTTACTTTATGTACTTCTCACCATGCTATGATTTTATTTACTCACATGCTTTACCTGCCTTATACTGTACTATGATTTGAGACTAAGTCCTGTTTGAAAGAAGGGTTACAACACCGGTCCTTGTTTGGTTTAAGGGCTGTAACTCGGCTTTCGAATGGTTCCCAAGTCGCCTATATCTTTGTCTTGTATTTTATTATACTGTCTCTTATAGTATTTGTCAATTCACATGGAACTGCTGTTGGTGTTTGTACTTGCTCATTTTCCTGACAGGATACCGTTGACAAATTTTACAGATATTTCTGAGACAGATGGAGACTCAGGCCAGGGCAGTGGCCTGATAGATTGGCCACTAGATTTTATACTCCCTGAGTAGTTAGCACTTGTTAGGCTTGACTGGACTGCGATCCAGCTTTGGATTTTAGAATATAGTATTATATATTATTCTGTGATGTTACGTTTAGTTTTGGACTTGTGTGGATCTCGAACTTATTTCTTGCTTCATCTATCATATTTCCTTTCCATGCTATCTACCTTAGTTTTACATTTGTGATTGAGACTGTATTGCTATGTCACCTCCATTCGGAGTGTATATACTGTACATGTACCTTTATCTGTTTAGTTGTAGTATTCTAGATGACCTAGACAGCGTTCTACCGCCGATGTTGCGGCGTAGGCTGGACGTACCCACTTCTCGTGCCCCTAATCAGGGTGCGGGTCGTGACACATTTTTGTGGTGGCCCATGCGGGTCTCGTGTCGCAATTAGTACGATCTCGTAATGGTGCTCGACATAGAGTACTAATTACGAGCCTGCGATTAGGACGTAGGACCTAGGATATGATAGGAGTTTCTCAATCATACCTAGGAAAACTTTCGATCTTTTGATTATCATGATTACTCCCCTTGTATTAAATTAACTGTCCTCCTTTGATAATATCTTATCTTGTGCCATATTGATCTCTTGGGTTCAATTCGTCTTCAGGATGACAGTGACTCGTTCTCGGGCAGCAGGGCCTAGTGCCCCAGAGAGGTCAGATCCGGGAGGTCTTCCATCTCCGGCTGCGGGAGCTACAGTTGAGAGAGATGCCACCTCAGTCCCTGTCCTTCAGGCAGGAGCAAGCAGCGACTGTTCCAGGAGGTCTTCCACCTCCAGCAGCGGGACTGTCCATGATCGTTCCTGATATTCTTCCACCGCCACCTCCGCTACCGACAGATACTCAGGGGATGATGGCCCTTCTGCAGCGGATATTGCAGACTCATAGCACGCAGGCAGATCTGTTACGACGGAGCATGGAGAACTCCCATCAGCTGGCGATGGCAGCACTTGAGAGGGTTGTACCGAGTACAGTTCAGGATACCCCAGTTCAGCACCAGGGACCAGGCCAGAGGCAGGCTACTCGGTGCACTTTCTGCAGGAGGCCAGGGCACACTAGAGAGGCTTGTAGGAAGAGGTTGGACGTCTGCCTATACTGTGGGGCGCCCAATCACCAGCTGAAGGATTGCCACGCTAGTGGAATCCGAAGAGACCAGGACAGAGTACATCAGGCACCAGCACGTGACGACCAGCAGCAGGGTCAGGGCAAGAGGCAGGCCGTCCAGTGTGCTTTTTGCAAGAAGATGGGCCACACCCGGGATGTTTGTAGGATGAAGCTGGGAGTTTGTTTATTTTGTGGAGCTCCAGACCACCAGATAAAGAACTGTGCAGCCCGTGCAGCCAGACAGGCAGGCCAGGACAGAGTGTGGCAGGCTAGAGGAGGCCACCAGAGGCGAGCTTTCGCCATGACAGTTGAGGCCACTCAGGCAGTAGCAGAGCAGATAGCAGGTTCCAATCTTTCGATCTCATTTCCGCATTTGCTTCCTTATAAACTGTCTTGAACTTCGATTCTATCTGTTCCTTGATCGTTGGATGAAATTTTGTCCTTGTGATGTAATATTCTTCTGAGATAAGTCGTATGGGCTAGGTCGCCTCGATTATGAGATTTTAGAATTCTCTAGGGTCATGCTAGCAGGCAGAGTGAGGACATATAGTCGGACTATGGACGTATTTCTTGGGTGTGGGAATTTAAAATTTTCGCTGCCAAGCTAGCGGCAATGCGAAAATTTTAAATACCATAATTCTAGAGGTACGTACCTTAGTCAAGGACTGTGTGATTATCGTAGCCTTGCTCACTAGCATGACGAAGATTCTGAGTATCATGATGATTGGACAGACGCATACGATTAACGATTGCATAATTTTTTGTGTTTACTTGTTTTAAAATTTTGAGGATGATTTTTTTTTGGGTGGATAGACTTATAGCACCCAGTTTCTATTTAGGAGTAATTTTAAATTTTATAATTTTAGTCATTTAATTCATGCTTTAATTTTTGAGATTTTAAATCATTTTAAATTTTAAGCCATGATTTATGATTTTAATGATTTGCTAGTGAAACCTTAGAGACTGTTTGACCTAGAGCCGAACCATGTGATTAGGATGTTTTCAGTATCATTTCTGGCCCAAGGGTATTTTGGTCATTGGACCTCTTTGATTTATTTTGGTATTTTGCATTGGTGATTGTTGATTTGGCTTTTGATAGGTGAGATTTTGTGATGGTTTCGTGTCCGTGTCGGACACGTAATAGTTTTTATTTGCAAGTGTTGTTGTGTCTTAAGAGATTTTTTTTTCTGAAATTTTTGGAGGTATTCGAGAGGGATTGTTTTCTGCATGTGTTTTTCTGTGATTGCTTTGTTTTAATTTCGAGGACGAAATTTTTTTAAGGTGGATAGACTTGTCACCCTCACTTTTCCCAATTAGGAGTAAAATGGTAATTTTCCATTTTATAATATTTTTGGGAATTTTATTTCATGAATATTATTATTTAAATATATTAGGAGTCGGGTTCAAATTTTATCGCATTCCGAGTTAATTCGGGACCCCGGTGAATTTCGACTTGAGTCGCAATTAGCCTGTTATTTAACCATGGCCCACCACACTAAACTTTTAGGTTTAGGAGTTTGGACTAGTCCCCCATGAGTAATTAAGTTTAATTATAATTTTTATTTATTTTTAGCAACTTCCGAAACCAGTTTTGGGACTTAACTTAGCCTAGAAGCAAGGGAGGGGCAAACTTGTAATTTCAAGTGCCCCTACCCTATCCCTCCATGGCTGGCCATAAAGGGCACCCCTCCACCTCTCATTTCTTCACCACTAAGTTTCCTTCCTCTCTCTTCATTTCTTTCCTTCAAGCTTCTTCTTCTCCATCAAATCCACTTTAGGTAAACTCTCTAATCCCTCATTTATTTCTCATCTTCAATTATTCTTTCACATTAATTATAGGGAAGACCATTCTCTATAAGTTGACCCTAGATTTGTTAGGTTCCCCTAAATTCTAGTTTAAGGATTAATTATGGTTTTATTCTTTTAAGAGTGGTATATATATATATATATATATATATATATATATATATATATATATATATATATATATATATATATATATATATATATATATAGATATAGATAGATATGTATGTATGTGTGTCCATGTGAGAGATATAGATATGTATGTGTGTATGTAGATTTGTATGTGTGGGAGTGTGTGTGTCCATGTGAGAGTGTGTCCATGTGTGGGTGAGAGTGTGTCCATGTGTGTGTGAGTGTCCATATATATATATAGATATATATATATATATATATGTGTGAGTGTGACTATATATATATATATATACTTTTATATAGATATGTATAGAAATATATATATGTGTGTGTGGTCATACATATATAGGTGTGTGTATTTTGTGTGTGTAGAGAGGGAAAGGGAATGGGAATTAGTTGTGTGAGAGTGGTATATATATATTAGAGAGATTGAGAGAGGATTAGAGGAGGATTGAGAGAGGATTAGAGGAGAATTGAGAGGAAATTAGAGGAGGAATGAGAGGAAGAGAGTAGGAGCAACCAAGGCACCAAGGGGGGGGATGGGGCTGCTGTTTCCCCCCCCCCCCCCCTAACAGCAGCAAACAGCAGCAGTAGCTGCAGCAAGAACAGCAGCAGTAGCAGGCAACAGTAGCAGCAACATTTGGCTTTTAACCCCCGTTTTACCCCCTATTCGACCCCGTATATACCCCACTATATACCTATATATATATACATATATATACCCTATTATTAGCTCTATATAACCCTAATAAACCTACTAGAATAACCCCCAAAACTTGTCCCAAGAGAGGGTGAAAAGTATAGGTTGAAGAGAGTTGAGTGAGTGAGTTAAGGGTTAAGTAGGATTTTGGTTAAGGGGTGAAATTGAGTTCCGTAATTCGGAACGCGTCGAAACTTGGAGGGGAGTTAGATAATGTGATTTAGATTTTGTGGGTAGGCTTCGGAGTTGGAATCGGGGCTGCGTGTGGGCTTGGGGAGACGGTATCGCACCGCACAATCCCGTATCTTGAAATATTCAAGATAACGGGTAAACGGGCGATTCAGACCGTAAGATGGACTAGATGTCCACTTTACTTAGGTATCTTGGTAGGTAATGTATGTATAGGCTAGTACCTTACTATCCTAGGGAGCTTGGGTCAAAATACCAAGCGCAGGTAGGCTAACTTGATAGTTGCCTAAGCTAGAATTTTACCCTTTTTAAGGATAAAATAGGATATTGGCCTACGGCCAAGATATGAGTTTCGAAGTCCAAGATGGACTTGAATATGGGTTGTAGAGGTTGGTAATAGTTAGAAATAGTCGCCTAGACCTAGTCTTGACCCCGGTTGACCATAGTTGACTTTTTAGACCAAAAGTCAACTATGGGTCAACACTTTACCCAAATTAGTCCCAATTTCCATTAGACTTGTGTAGTTGATCAAAAGTCAACTATTAGTCACCATTGACCTAGGGTTGACCAGGGTTGACCTAGAGTTGACCATAGTTGACCAGGGTTGACCAGTTGACCAAAAGTCAACTGTAGGCCAACTCTTGATCCCGTTTGACTTTCTTTGACTTATTTTGACCCGTGATGACTGTTATGACCTATGATTGACTTGGTTAGGCTTAGATTGACTTGATATAACTTGATTTGACCTAGATTGACTTGACAGGACTTAGTGTGACTCAGTGAGACCTAGTTTGACCTAGATTGCATATCATTCATTGTAAATCATTCCTAAGCTTGTTTAAACCTAAATTAACTTACAGTATCTCATATTTAGGTCTTCTGATACCGCTCTGAGCATTGATATACCATACAGCTCAGGACAGCAGGCGAGTACATTCACTGATAGTTTTTATTGTCTTGATATCTACTATATCCGATTCAGTTGTAGTGTCTTACTTGATTCTCGACACGATAGTTCACGGAATAGTATTGTCGGATTCCTGTCATGAGATGTCATTCCTGGATTTCTTGGGATACTGGTACTAGCTTGGTCTTGATTCTTGTACTTGTATTGACGCCGATTCCTGAAGAGGACTTGCTCCCCTCTTAGGGAATCCTACGTCATGACGTGCTATGTCCGGATCCGTATACTATTCGAGGATGGGGGAATTATTAGGGGTTATGTGATCAAAGCCCCATGTCCTTATTTTGCTAGCGCCACCCTCACCTCACGTAGGGTGTAGCAGACACCCCTTGCCGGGTTATCCAGGTTGGCCGGCATGACCCTTTCTAGAAATTTTTCTGTGATTGTCGGGCCAAGTGGATAACCCTATCCTGACTCCCTAGCCGATCACATATCGTTCTAATAATTCAAATCACATTTTACATTTATTGTCGTATCTTATATTTCAGTTCAGTTTTACTTTATGTACTTCTCACCATGCTATGATTTCATTTACTCACATGCTCTACCTGCCTTATACTGTACTATGATTTGAGACTAAGTCCTGTTTGAAAGAAGGGTTACAACCCCGGTCCTTGTTTGGTTTAAGGGTTGTAACTCGGCTTTCGAATGGTTCCCAAGTCGCCTATATCTTTGTCTTGTATTTCATTATACTGTCTCTTATAGTATTTGTCAATTTACATGGAACTGCTGTTGGTGTTTGTACTTGCTCATTTTCCTAACAGGATACCGTTGACAAATTTTACAGATATTTCTGAGACAGATGGAGACTCAGGCCAGGGCAGTGGCCTGATAGATTGGCCCCTAGATTTTATACTCCCTGAGTAGTTAGCACTTGTTAGGCTTGACTGGACTGCGATCCAGCTTTGGATTTTAGAATGTAGTATTATATATTATTCTGTGATGTTACGTTTAGTTTTGGACTTGTGTGGATCTCGAACTTATTTCTTGCTTCATCTATCATATTTCCTTTCCATGCTATCTACCTTAGTTTTACATTTGTGATTGAGACTGTATTGCTATGTCACCTCCATTCGGAGTGTATATACTGTACATGTACCTTTATCTGTTTAGTTGTAGTATTCTAGATGACCTAGACAGCGTTCTACCGTCGATGCTGCGGCGTAGGCTGGACGTACCCACTTCTCGTGCCCCTAATCAGGGTGCGGGTCGTGACACCTCATGATTGTATCTGGTTATGATTGTTAACAACCTTAGAGAAAGTAGTAAGATACATAATAATTTTGCTACTTCCACATAATTATTGTGTTGATTTAGCCTTTAGGTATAAGTTGGGTTGAGACTATTCACTAATACATTCCTCAATGTATTGATCCCCTCCTTCACAGGTCCAGGAAATCGTTTGAATATTCTAAGGTGTTCAGAGCTCAATCGACAACTTGAAGTCTTTCATTCGAAGATGTTTTTCTTTGAAATAAAAGACTTGATGTATGGAAAATTGTTATTGTATGAGTTGCATGAGTTGTAAGCTAAGTTGGCATATTTTCGTTGACTATTAAGAATATTTGTAATTCCGTTGCAAACTTGTCAATAAAGAGATTTTTTTTTTTTTTCATATCATTCGTCTATAAATTTTTGCTTATTTCTGCTGCAACAATTTTATTTTGAGACGATTATTAACTTTCTTATCTTGCACATGTATAACTTAGACTTATACAACATCATGTCTAATGGTGACTTATCGGTTCCGCAGAATCGAAATATGATAAGAAGCTTCCCGTCCAATTCTAATCATTTCTCAACTCTATCAATCACTGAAACTTCATCCTCTTTTCAAGAGTCTTTCTTTTCTCAAAGGAATCACTAAATATTCGATTGTGTTAGTCCACTAATTTGCAGTTTAGAACCCTCGATTAATAAGTTTTAAACTAAACAGTCTTTAAACCTATAAACTAGAAATCCGAAGCAAGGCGTACAATATATATCATAAATCTAAACTCTAAAATGAATCATATTTGTGTATCTTAAAATCCTAAACAACTCCAATCCAACTAATTTGTACTAGTTACTCTAAAACAAACTCCATACATTCTCAAACATATAGCTTAAATTCTTAAAGGTACCTTGTTATTTTAAAAGGAAAGTACATAGCCAAATATATCACAAGAAAATATTTTTACATTAGAGAAGCACTAAATCTCATAATCTAATTAAACATAATTAAGGATGACGGAAAAAAAAAATCCCAAGTGGATTAGGTTGTAACTTATGGTCACTTCGTGTCTCAACATTTCTTTGGACCCATTTACTATGTAAGGACTTTAACAAAACACTTATTTGGCTGAGCTTCTACTGAATGATCATGATGAGAAAGATTGCACATTGTGTGAAATGATGTGGAGTTTGTGCCTTAAATAGACCTCATAGGCGGCTTAAAACTACATTTATACTTTTATTTATGAGATAATTTCGGTTTGGTTGATTTTGCTACAAGGCATTTAAATTCATTCGGTTTAATATAACACTTTAAATTGTTTTGTTGTGATTCCTTCGAAGTAGTAACCAAAACAGCCCCCTCGTACAACTCAAGAATGAGTTCTAATTTCGAGTCTTTAACTAAATACCAAACACAAACCAATGTGACTCTTTTGCTACTATTTATTCCTCTAAAGTGTCCCTATAAACCATTCATCCTTAAATGGCAGTTAAACATGGTGGTTGATGTAGCAAATGACATGACAAAATTTTAAAATTAAAATTAACATTAACATTAACATTAATATTAATATTAAAAATTGGATAATTAATTTTTGGGGTTAAATTTATCATGTCAACTATCATATGATACCACATGACACATAATACTATTTAACATGTCACATGAGCTGTCATATAAGGAGGAATGATTTGGATGGATGAATAGCATTACTCTACTCTTCTATTGACTAACCAATTATCTCCAACTTATGAGTTGGAGTTTCGATCTGTTGCAAAAATAAAACTATTTCCATAGGAACTATGCACAACTGCCCATCATCCGGAGAAATTATTGTGTGGTCTGGCCTCACCACGTGGCAATGGTGAATGGTGAACCCGACCACTAATTTCTTGACACTTGGCATAATATTTGGCTTAATTTTTTTAAAAAAAATTATAAAAAATATATTTAATATATAGAAATTTACTTGGCATATAATAGAAAACAAATAGATTTTTTTCTCTTCCAAAAATATTAAAAATATTGACTTAGAAAGTAAGAGAAATGTAGTGATATAATGGATTATGCCAAGTGTCAAGAAATTAGTGGTCGGACTAACTATTTACCATTGCCACGTGGTGAGGCCTGACCATCCAATAATTTTTACATCATCTACTGCTACCCGCTTGCCATCTCTTTCATTGAGTGCACTTTCTTGTAAAATTAGCACAATATCTCTTTCTTTCTTCGAATTAGTAGTGGCTCAAGAGCTCCTTCTACTTCCTTGATCAAGGAGAAACTCTTCTCATCATCACTTGCTATAGTTTTTTTATGGATTATGTCTTACAAGTTACAACCTTCATACAAGATTATGCATGCCTCTTTGATTGAAGATAGCTTTCAAGTCTTATACACATGGTTATCATTGTAAATTTTGTAACTGTAACCTACAAGATAATGTGAATTATTTTGACGTGAATATTGAATATATATTTATATGAGGTTGATTTAAATTTTGAAAAGTTTTTATGTGGTTGCTGATGTAATAAGTATTATATATATATATATATATAAATATATATATTTTTAATATATATATATATATATATATATATATATATATATATATATATATAATGCGAAATTGTTGTACTAGTTGAATATGTTGTTAGTTTTTAACCATGGAAGCTAATATGTACCACTTGGTCGAAACTGTAATATCAATGGTAACATTTTTTATGGACTAGATCTATACACGTGTCTTGCACGTACTTTATAACATTTGAGAAGAACAAACGACCTTATTAATCTTTCTTTTTCTATACATATTACATAACTATCCATATTAAATGTAATGAATATAATTAGTATATATAGATGAGAACATTTTTGGAATAAAATTTTTCACAATGAAACCTATTTTTAATTATTATATAGAAGTATAGATATATAGTAGTATAGATTATATAGTAATATAGATTATGCATGGGGAATTAACTAAGCTGATCAATATTGGAACCTATTATTAAGGTTCATAGAGCTCAAGGGGACCCTATGATGGATGATATTCCTTGATTATTCAACAACAACATCTTATTGTCACAAACGTGCCATGCACAAATTATAAGCTTGTGCATGCAAGCATAAATAGATGTGTTAATTATGATCACATCCGGTGCAGACGCACTTGCCATCATCATCGCAGTAACCTGTTGCTCCACAAAGATCGAAAGCACAACCATCTTGGCATTCGTAGTCTGTGCAAACATATTCGTAGGAAACCCTAGCTGGTCGCTCATCATAAGTAACCTCTCCTGCTACTTTTGTTGCCATCCCTATATATATATATATATATATATATATATATATATATATATATATATATATATATATATATATATATATATATATATATATATATATATATATAGTTGAGAACTAATAAGGGACTTTAGTTCCACATTGGAAAATGTAGTATGAAGAGGAGCTAGACTCCCTATAAATAGTGGAGTAACCAATCAATAAAATACAACAATTATTTTCTACATGGTATCAGAGTCATAACGGAGAAAAAAAAAATTCCTCCCCCCCCCCCCCCTTTCCCCACCGGTAGTCCCCCCCTCCCCCACCACCCCCCCCCCCCCCCCCCCCGACACCCTGTCCCCCCCCACCCCCCCCCCCCCCCCCCCCCGACGTCCCCCCCTCCTTTTTTTTCTTTTCGAAAAAAAACCTAATTTTGAGAGAGAGATTATGTGGGTGGTTTTTCGACGACGGATGGCTGTCAAATGTTTTATTTGGACCTTCTGTTCCTAAATTACGCCCTCCGGAATTACAAATGCTTTATTTGTTTTCCGTTCTCGATATGCAAATTAGGATCTACATGCGCGCCGGTGTTGGCCACGTTGACCGCGCAGTCGTAAGGTCTCCGTTGAAGACTTTACATACAGACGCCGACGCCGCCGACGCCGACGACGCCGACGCCGACGAAGACGACGACAAAGACGAAGCCGACGTAGACGACGACGACGACGAATCACCTTTGAAGACGTCATGGATTCGATCAGTGGTAAACTGACAACAGATGTGTTTAAGGCCTTGGTTGATGATATTTTATCAAAGAGATTAACTGAGGCGACCCCACGTGTGATCCATACTGATGTGGATCCGTCATCCTACAAAATGGAAAAGCTGGACAAGTTGGAGACGAAGTTGGAAGGTACGTCCAATTACTTGAAATGGTCACGGCAGGCCATGCTGTCACGCCCCAGAACCAAAATACTGGAGAGCTGGGGCAGACATAGCCAGCTACGTATAATAAAATGGAATCTACGTCACTATACGGTCACGACTGTCTAGATATATGAGGGTTTAACTACAATCCATCAGTCTCCTATGGTCAAGAACAAACCTATTATCTCAATCACAAGCAAGTAGTAACAGTCACAAGATATTAGAGCATCAATATACAATAGTAATGCGTCCCATACATTACATATTGGATGATCATGAAGCTAGTCGTACAAAATGTCAGGACTAGCAAGAGTTTTAGTCAATACATGATCAACCCTAGGATTTGTCAATCATGTTACAGCCCGTAGGCAGACAGTAAATAAAGGTGCAATACGAGCTAACACGTGCTCGCCGGCTAAACGCCTCAAAAGAATAATTTTACAAATAGAGTGGGAGGACAAAATAAACCCACTCGTTGCCCTGGTTACGCCTTGTGGTCACCATCGGACTGGAAGACAGGTGGATCCTCTGGTGCTGCTCCGATATCTGGCCACACAAAACCAGCTGGGTCAGACCCCAGAAAGAGCAAGTGCCACAAAGGAGGCTTCACTTAAGAACTAAAACCAGCATATCACAATAGAATATTAAAGATAACTGATAAGAGAAATTGATAATAATAGGAATAATAATAATAAATTGAGTACGAGGAAACCATTCAAGTAGCCAGACTGCAACCCTTAAACCAAACAAGGACCGAGGTTGCATCCCTTCACCTGAATAGAAACCCATCTCAAATACTATTGGTACAGTGAAGACAATAAACGAAGAGAGAACACATAACTGCTCCGGGAGCCAGGTTACAACCCTTAAACCAAACAAGGACCGGGGTTGTAACCCTTCGCCTGAACAGAACTGGACCCCTGATCTTTATTGCTAAGGCCAGCATAATTAATCATGATATTAAAGTAAGGTAAAACATGACGAACATGGCATGGGATTGCATTAAGACAATAAACGAAGAGAGAACACAGAACTGCTCCGGGAGCCAGGTTACAACCCTTAAACCAAACAAGGACCGGGATTGTAACCCTTTGCCTGAACAGGACTGGTCCCCTGATCGTTATTGTTAAGGCAAGCATCAATAATCATGTCATGTCACAATCTTGCACAGAATCAGAATAAGACTAAGCTGGAATAAACTCCATCCAATCAATCACGGTCAATCAAGAGTACGGCTTGATACTTTTAACTAACTAGGGTTATCACAAGCCTAGTTACTAGTAAGATGCAATGAGATTATCCCAACAGCCACAAGCCCTGCAGACCATCCGGTTATCTAGGTCGAATGTCCGTTTAGGAAGAATGCAACACATGACTGTGTGCTGGAAATGTGCCCTACTCGTCGGTAGGCTACAAGTCCACTGAATGTGCCCAAATAACGGGATTGCCTGTAGCTGGGAATCTCTTCATGACTAATGAATCATTCTAGTTAATTAGCCTTAGTCGATTTCAGTAGGTACCCCTGACCGTGGTACTCAGGGGTCTCCATCCTAGACATGATGCAAGACAGTACTAGTTTATTTGTACAAACACAATCGCCCACGGTGTCCAAGTCTTTCATACTTGTCATGTCTGGCTAGCTGTCGTAACAGCATGCCGAGATATATCATGTCAGTTTGCTTGTCAAGAGTGTGCCACAGCGGGCCATTATCGTGTTCTATCCTTACAATATTATGAATGAGAGAAACTTGCATAAAATAACTAGTGACATATTCTTGATGCCAAGAAAAGATCTACAACTTCCACGTTGGGAGTTGGGAGAAATTCGAGCCACAATTTGGTCAATTAGGACATATAACAGTTAGAAATAGTCGAAATATGCATTATGCGGCCTATTCTGCGACACCATATGCGGCCAACTGCGACATGCGGCCTATGCGGCTCAACTGCGATATGCTATGCGGCCAACTGCGACATGCGACTCATGTGGCTCAACTGCGACATGCTATGCGGCCAACTGCGACATGCGGCTCATGCGGCTCAACTGCGACATGCTATGCGGCCAACTGCGACATGCGGCTCATGCGGCTCAACTGCGACATGCTATGCGGCCAACTGCGACATGCGGCTCATGCAGCTCAACTGTGACATCATATGCGGCCAACTAGGACATGCGGCTCATGCGGTTCAACAGCGACATCATATGCGGCCAACTGCGACATGCGGCTCATACGGTTCAACAGCGACATCATATGCGGCCAACTGCGACGGCCAACTGCGATATGTGATCATATACGGCCAACTGCGACATGTGCCTCATGCTGCAGATGAACATAGAAGTTTGACCAAAATGTTTTTGGCCATAACTTTCTCATCCGAAGTCGAAATCAAGCGAAATAAAAGCCAAAACCGCATGAAATTGAATTCTCTACAACATAGAACCATTAGTTTTCAAAAATAACCAAGTTTTAGAGATCAAAACCAAGAAAACCGAAAAGTTATAAACTTAGATCTACAAGAAATTATCCATCAAAATAAAAAAAGGCCAAGTTCTAAAGAGTCTTAGAATCAAGTAAGGAAGAGAATGGAATAATAAAACTTGAGATCCATCATGAAGCAAGTTTACACTTGCCTAGCTCTCTTTCCTGGTAGGTGGAAGAGTAAATGGTGGAGAAGAAGAAGTGAAGGAGAAGAATAAATGAAGAGAGAGAGAGAGTTAGGTAGAAATATAAATGAGGGTGGTGGTGGTAGGTGGGGGTTTTCATTTGGTTCATGATGAACCCAAAAGCAAACCAAACCAAGCTAAGCCGAACCAAGCTAAGCCATAACCAATGACATGCCAAAATAACCATGCAGAAAAAATATACAATACGAGTCAAGAGTATGTACACGTATACCAAGATACGTAATACGAACTATAGGCATTACAACTCTACCCACCTTAAAGAATTCCGTCCTCGGAATTTAATCAAGAGGCTAGAATTGCAAGGACAAGCTATTCTAATCGTAAGCTATAACAAGCAGTCTACCATGCAGTCATTTATTCAAGCAAGGAATTGAAAGCATAAGGCATAAGGAAGACATTATATCTTACGAGTCAAACAGGTCGGGATATCGCGATCGGATATCATCCTCACGCTCCCACGTCGACTCACCCAAAGAGTGATGACCCCAAGCAACTCTGACTAACTTGATAGTCTTGTTCTTGAGTGTCTTCTCTCTTTGGTCCAATATAGACACAGGCCTCTCCTCATACGAAAGGTTGGTACCGACAACCAATTCCGAATGATCCAGGATGTGGCTCGAGTTCGGGATATACCGTCGCAGTTGGGATACATGGAATACGTCATGCACCTCACGTAGCGACGGTGGAAGAGCGAGACGATAGGATACATCTCCTACTCGCTCCAGAATGTCGAATGGCCCTATATACCTAGGACTAAGCTTTTCCCGCACGCCGAAATGAATGACGCCACGGTTAGGCAAAATCCTCAGGAATACATGGTCGCCGACAGAAAACTCAAGAGGGCGCCGATGAGAATCGGCCCAATGACGCTGGCGATCTTGGGCAACTCGAAGATGATCTCTGACTCTTCTGACCACTTCAACGGTCTGAGCAATCATTTCCGGACCAAGCATCTGCCTCTCTCCAACATCATCCCAGGCTAGCGGGGATCTACACTTCCTACTATATAATGCCTCGAACGGTGCCATCTGGATACTGGCCTGGAAACTGTTGTTGTATGAGAACTCCACCAGGTGCACATGATCTTTCCATGAACCACCGAAGTCGAGTGTACATGACCGCAACATATCTTCAAGAGTCTGGATCGTACGTTCCGACTGGCCATCTGTCTGCGGGTGATAAGCTGAACTGAACTGGAGGTGAGTTCCCAAACTTTCTTGCAAGCTACGCCAAAAGTGCAACATAAATTTTGAATCTCTGTCTGAAGTGATACTGACTGGTACACCCTGCAATCTGACAATCTGCGGGAGATACATCTCCGCTAGCTGAGCCGTCGAGTGACCAACTCTGAACGGGAGAAAGTGAGCCACCTTCGTGAGTCTGTCTATAATAATCTAAATAGCGTCTCTGCCAGCCGGAGATCTAGGCAATCCAGTCACAAAATCCATGGTTATTTGCTCCCATTTCCACTCGGGAATCGTCAATGGTTGAAGTAGTCCAGCTGGTCTCTGATGTTCAGCCTTAACTTGTTGGCAGACTAAACAACGAGAGACAAACCGGGCTATCTCCCTCTTCATGCCATTCCACCAAAAGTGCTGACGAATATCACGGTACATCTTCGTGCCACCGGGATGAATGGAATACTGCGAACTGTGGGCCTCTGTCATGATCTCATGTCTGATATCTCTACTGGGTACACAAAGACGCTTACCATGTCGAAGTGTACCATCTTCATGAATGCATAACTCTGGTCTTCGTCCTGCCTCACACTCTGCTCTGAGTCGCTGAAGCTTAGAATCTGCTGACTGCGCCATCCGGATCCTCTCGACTATAGTGGACTGAACTTGCATGCTGGCCATCAATGCCACACTGGAAGGGAGGACAACTTCTATACCCATCTTCTGAAGATCGGCCAACAGCTCTGGTTGCGCTGTCAGGAAATAAACTCCGACTCTCCAGCTCAATGCATCTGCAATAACGTTGGCCTTCCCTGGGTGATACTGCAGGTTGACATCATAATCTACTAGCAGCTCTAGCCATCTCCTCTGACGCATGTTGAGATCCTTCTGGATGAAAACATATTTCAGGCTCTTGTGGTCGGTAAAGATCTCCACCCTATCTCCGTACAAGTAGTGCCTCCACAACTTAAGTGCAAACACTATTACTGCCAGTTCCAAGTCATGGGTTGGATAATTCCTCTCATGATCATGAAGTTGTCACGACGCATAAGCTATTACCTTCCCATGCTGCATCAGAACACATCCTAAACCTCTGCCCGAAGCATCACAATACACCGAGAATCCTTCGGTTCCATCTGGAAGCGTGAGAATAGGAGCCGTCATCAAGCCTCGCTTCAACCTCTCAAAAGAATCCTGGCATTCTGCTATCCAAGCAAACTGCACATCCTTGCGGGTCAACTGGGTCAATGGTACTGAAATTCGAGCAAAGTCTGAAACAAATCGCCGGTAGTAGCCGGCCAAGCCAAGAAAACTACGGACTTCTGCCACTGTGCTAGGTACCGGCCACGTTTCAATGGCCACGATCTTCTGGGGGTCCACTTCAACTCCTCCTCGGATGATGATAAGACCCAAGTACGAAATACGATCGAGCCAGAACTCGTATTTACTAAACTTGGCATATAACTGGTGCTCTCTGAGAATCTGGAGGACAACTCGGAGATGCTGCTCATGCTCTGCTTCACTCTTGCTGTAGACCAGGATGTCATCTAGGAACACAATCACGAACTGATCCAAATAAGGTATGATGATGCGATTCATGAGGTCCATGAATACAGCCGGCGCATTGGTTGCTCCAAATGGCATCACAAGGAACTCCCAATGCCCATACCTAGATCTAAAAGCTGTTTTCGGGATGTCCTGCTCTCTGACTCTGATCTGATGGTATCCTGACCGCAAGTCGATCTTCGAAAATACAGATGCCCCTTTGAGTTGATCAAACAAGTCATCTATCCTCGGGAGAGGGTATCTGTTCTTGATTGTCACTGAGTTCAAGGTACGATAATCTACACATAATCTGGACGTACCATCCTTTTTTTTCATAAGAAGCATCGGGGCTCCCCAAGGTGATCCACTAGCACGAATGAACCCCTTGGTTCTGAGCTCTTCAATCATCTTGTACAATATCTCTAGCTCTGACGGCGCCATCCTGTAGACTCTCTCTGACACTGGGGCTGTCCCGGGAATCAAGTCGATGGTAAACTCGATCTCTCGCTCTGACGGCATCCCTGGAAGCTCTTCTGAAAAAACATCTGGGAACTCCTCGACTATCCGAGGCAACTGCACTGCTGCTACTGCCATCCGCAATACTGGAGGAGAAGGTTCAACTTCGCCTCGGGAGAAAGAAAACTCTGGCTCTCCGGAAATGCTAAAAACAACCCTGCCAATGTGGCAGTCTATCCTAGCATACTGGTCCCTCAACCAATCCATCCCTAAGACCACATCATAATCGGCCATCGGGAACTCTATTAATCTAGCGGGGAATTCTCTACCGCTAACTACGATCCGACACGAGGAAAACACTCTATCTACTCCCATAAGTCCATTACCAGTAAGTATATTGAGCCTCACTGATAATGACTCGGGCTCCAATCCTACCCGTGTCGCGAATCGTGCAGACATAAATGAATGCGAGGCACCAGAATCAAATAATATTGAAGCTGGAAAGGTGTTGACGAGAATAGTACCTGCCACCACCTCACCTGGTGCTATTCCTTATTCTCCCATGGTCAAAGCCAGCACTTGACCATGTCCTCTGGGTGCGGGTCCCCTCTGCTGAAAATTCCTCTGCCTGCTCTGGATTAGGGCTTGGGCTTGGGCATACTGTTACGGCCTCTGCTGCTAGAACGCCTGGGCCTGCGTCGGCAATGGCCTCGAGAACGGGTACTGCAGCTGCTGCTGCTGGACTGGTGCTGGTCCCCTAACTGAAGGACTAGAGAAAGCTGATGAACTCCTCCTGTTCGGGCAGTTCCCAACCCTGTGGTCTGGGGCACCACAAACCAAGCACAAACCCTGTGCTCTACGACACTCGGATACCACATGCCCTGGCTTTCCGCAGTGTGAACATCCCACTGCAGAAGACTGCTTCTGCTTCTGCTGCTGAGGGTGCATCGGGGTGGAATGCTGAACCGACGTCACTGAGGCCGCCCGCCTCGGAGCTCCAATGGTCAAAGCCCTGGCTGCCGGGGCTGGTGCTGATGACTGATTCATCTGACCGTGAGATCGCTTTCGACCTCCGGTCCTATCCACGATCCTCTGGGAGGTATATTCATGCCTCCGGGCTGCTCTCAACACTGCATCAAAAGTCTGATGCTCAAACTGCTCCACCGCCAATAAAATCTCTAGATGGAGCCCCTGCTGGAACCGCTGGGCTCTATCGAACTCGGTCGCCACCAAGGTAGGAGCAAACCGACTAAGCCTGGAGAACTCGGCCGCATATCCATCGACCGTCCTGCCCATTTGCTTCAGATTGGTGAACCTCGTCTGTAGATCATACCGAGCTACAGTATCAAAATACTTGGTCTGGAATCTCTCCCTGAATACTGCCCATAAAATAGGGGCCACTAATCCATCGGCCAGCGCTGCCCACCAGCTGCGGGCAAGATCTAGTAACTGTAGGCGCACTACGGCCACCTTCTCGTTCTCTGGAGTCCTAGCTGCTTCTAGAATCACCTCTATATCCTGAAGCCAAGCATCTGCAGCGATCGCATCTTCACTGCCGTCGAAGAAGGAAGGGTTCAAGCGGTTGAAGCTGTTGGCCGCGCTATTACCCTGATGACCTCCTCTGGTCAAAGCATCTGACACCGCCTGGTGCAAGGCATCTCCGCGACGATCCTGGGAAGCTAATAGGGACCTGATGAGACCCGCCAAAGTGCCATCATCAGGCTCTGCAGGCTGGACGGGCTGAATTGGGGGTTCTCCTTCAGTAGGCATGACTCTGGAAGCTACTCCTGAATGCCGGACTTGATCTCCAGGTTGCTGCTGGTCCGCTGGAGGTGCACCGCCTTGCTGATCGGCAGGTCCAGGAACAATGTCGCTGAAGAAGACGACATAGGGAACAATAAGGAAGGACCATGACAGATCAACGATACAAGCATGTGATCAGGTCAAGATTCTCAGGGATTTGAAGATACGAGCAGAGATCAAGGGCGAATACTGATTGAGACATCTATTCGGTAAACCCTCACATATCTTGAATTACAAGACCTGCATGGGCCACCACTAAAACCATGTCACGCCCCAGAACCAAAATACTGGAGAGCTGGGGTAGACATAGCCAGCTACGTATAATGAAAAGGAATCCACGTCACTATACGGTCACGACTGTCTAGATATATGAGGGTTTAACTACAATCCATCAGTCTCCTATGGTCAAGAACAAACCTATTGTCTCAATCACAAGTAAGTAGTAACAGTCACAAGATATTAGAGCATCAATATACAATAGTAAGGCGTCCCATACATTACATATTGGATGATCATGAAGCTAGTCGTACAAAATGTCAGGACTAGCAAGAGTTTTAGTCAATACATGATCAACCCTAGGATTTGTCAATCATGTTACAGCCCGTATGCAGACAGTAAATAAAGGTGCAATACGAGCTAACACGTGCTCGCCGGCTAAACGCCTCAAAAGAATAATTTTACAAATAGAGTGGGAGGACAAAATAAACCCACTCGTTGCCCTGGTTACGCCTTGTGGTCACCATCGGGCTGGAAGACAGGTGGATCCTCTGGTGCTGCTCCGATATCTGGCCACACAAAACCAGCTGGGTCAGACCCCAGAAAGAGCAAGTGCCACAAAGGAGGCTTCACTTAGAAACTAAAACCAGCATATCACAATAGAATATTAAAGATAACTGATAAGAGAAATTGATAATAATAGGAATAACAATAATAAATTGAGAACGAGGAAACCATTCAAGTAGCCAGACTGCAACCCTTAAACCAAACAAGGACCGAGGTTGCATCCCTTCACCTGAATAGAAACCCGTCTCAAATACTATTGGTACAGTGAAGACAATAAACGAAGAGAGGACACAGAACTGCTCCGGGAGCCAGGTTACAACCCTTAAACCAAACAAGGACCGGGGTTGTAACCCTTCGCCTGAACAGAACTGGACCCCTGATCTTTATTGCTAAGGCCAGCATAATTAATCATGGTATTAAAGTAAGGTAAAACATGACGAACATGGCATGGGATTGCATTAAGACAATAAACGAAGAGAGAACACAGAACTGCTCCGGGAGCCAGGTTACAACCCTTAAACCAAATAAGGACCGGGATTGTAACCCTTTGCCTGAACAAGACTGGTCCCCTGATCATTATTGTTAAGGCAAGCATCAATAATCATGTCATATCACAATCTTGCACAGAATCAGAATAAGACTAAGCTGGAATAAACTCCATCCAATCAATCACGACCAATCAAGAGTACGGCTTGATACTTTTAACTAACTAGGGTTATCACAAGCCTAGTTACTAGTAAGATGCAATGAGATTATCCCAACAGCCACAAGCCCTGCAGACCATCCGGTTATCCAGGTCGAATGTCCGTTTAGGAAGAATGCAACACATGACTGTGTGCTGGAAATGTGCCCTACTCGTCGGTAGGCTACAAGTCCACTGAATGTGCCCAAATAACGGGATTGCCTGTAGCTGGGAATCTCTTCATGACTAATGAATCATTCTAGTTAATTAGCCTTAGTCGATTTCAGTAGGTACCCCTGACCGTGGTACTCAGGGGTCCCCATCCTAGACATGATGCAAGACAGTACTAGTTTATTTGTACAAACACAATCGCCTACGGTGTCCAAGTCTTTCATACTTGTCATGTCTGGCTAGCTGTCGTAACAGCATGCCGAGATATATCATGTCAGTTTGCTTGTCAAGAGTGTGCCACAGCGGGCCATTATCGTATTCTATCCTTACAATATTATGAATGAGAGAAATTTGCATAAAATAACTAGTGACATATTCTTGATGCCAAGAAAAGATCTACAACTTCCACGTTGGGAGTTGGGAGAAATTTGAGCCACAATTTGGTCAATTAGGACATATAACAGTTAGAAATAGTCGAAATATGCATTATACGGCCTATTCTGCGACACCATATGCGGCCAACTGCGACATGCGGCCTATGCGGCTCAACTGCGATATGCTATGCGGCCAACTGCGATATGCGGCTCATGCGGCTCAACTGCGACATGCTATACGGCCAACTGCGACATGCGGCTCATGCGGCTCAACTGCGACATGCTATGCGGCCAACTGCGACATGCGGCTCATGCGGCTCAACTGTGACATGCTATGCGGCCAACTGCGACATGCGGCTCATGCGGCTCAACTGTGACATCATATGCGGCCAACTGAGACATGCGGCTCATGCGGTTCAACAACGACATCATATGCGACCAACTGCGATATGCGGCTCATGCTGTTCTACAGCGACATCATATGCGGCCAACTGCGACATGCGGCTATGCGGCTCAACTGCGATATGCTATGCGGCCAACTGCGACATGTGATCATATGCGGCCAACTGCGACATGTGTCTCATGCTGCAGATGAACATAGAAGTTTGACCAAAATACTTTTGGCCATAACTTCCTCATCCGAAGTCGAAATCAAGCGAAACAAAAGCCAAAACCGCATGAAATTGAATTCTCTACAACATAGAACCATTAGTTTTCGAAAATAACCAAGTTTTAGAGATCAAAACCAAGAAAACTGAAAAGTTATAAACTTAGATCTACAAGAAATTATCCATCAAAATGAAAAAGGCCAAGTTCTAAAGAGTCTTAGAATCAAGTAAGGAAGAGAATGGAACAATAAAACTTGAGATCCATCATGAAGCAAGTTTATACTTGCCTAGCTCTCTTTCCTGGTAGGTGGAAGAGTAAATGGTGGAGAAGAAGAAGTGAAGGAGAAGAATAAATGAAGAGAGATAGTTAGGTGGAAATATAAATGAGGGTGGTGGTGGTAGGTGGGGGTTTTCTTTTGGTTCATGATGAACCCAAAAGCAAACCAAACCAAGCTAAGCCGGACCAAGCTAAGCCATAACCAATGACATGCCAAAATAACCATGCAGGAAAAATATGCAATACGAGTCAAGAGTACGTACACGTACACCAAGATACGTAATACGAACTATAGGCATTACACATGCGGACGCTGAAGGGACGTGGCTTGGTTGGCTACGTCAATGGCCAAACTAAGGTGCCAGATGATCCCTCCTCAAAGGAGTTTGCTATTTGGGAAATTGTCAACAATGTTGTGGCTGAATGGTTGACCGCCTCCTTGACCGACCAGGTATCGGGCAATGTAGAGGCGATGGAGGCTGCTGCTGATATATAGCGGACTTTGAAGGATATGTACTCCGGCTCGGGCAATCCTATGCGAGTCTTCCAACTGCAGGATGAAATTGATAGGGTGGCCCAGGACGACCGCACTATCTCTGAGTATGCAGCACTGTTGAAGAGATTCTGGTCTGATCTGGATCACTATGATCCTCTTGGGATGGAAGATGTCCAAGTCGAACCCGCATTTGCGAAACATTTCCATAAGTTCTTGGATTATATTTCGCGTCAACGGATGATGAAGTTCTTGAAGGGTCTTAACCCTGTATTTGAGAATAGAAGGAATGTACTCCTGGCACAGCTCATGCTTCCCACCTTAGAAGAAGCTATAGCTGCCGTGGCACAAGAAGAGGCTCGCTTGAAGTTGATGCCCAACAAGAGCTCTTTCGAGGGAGAGCAAGCCACTGTTGACAAGTCTGCCATTGCCGCCTTCAATCAGCCTCCCTCTGTGGTCGGTGTTTTCCACAACTGTGGTGACTCAGGATATTACATCAGATTTTATCCCAAACCACTGCACAGTCAGTCGAGTGATCGTGGACGGGGCCGCGGAGGACGTCGTGGTGGTAGAGGCGGTTATGCTGGTAGACGGGGAAATTATTCTGGAGGACACAAAGCTAATTTGGCGGAGGAAGGGGGCGACCATCACCTGGCTGAGTTAACCCATCTTGAGAAGGAGTTCCTCGCGAAGTTACGCGACACGAAGCTGGGTTCGGACGGCAGTAATGGGACGTCATCTACCTCGGGGGACCACATCACTTGCTTTGTCCAAAATGACACAGGTATACCTGCACGTGCTCTTGCAGCAGCTGTCCACCAACCAGGTTGGATTATGGACTCTGGGGCATCTCGCCATGTCTCGGGATCCCGCGGTGAGTTCCAGGACTATACTCACCTACCGACGCCGGAGAGCATTCAGACTGCTGATGGTAACTCCAGCCCTGTCATGGTTAAAGGCACTGTCGCATGCACCCCTTCTTTCACTCTCACCAATGTCTTACATGCTCCGTCTTTTTCTGTCAATCTTCTTTCTATTAGTGCCACTATCCTTGATTTTAACTGTACGGTTTCCTTTGAAATTCCTACGATGACTTTTCAGGAGAAGGGGACATGACGACGACTAGGGGCTGGCACATGGAATAAGGGGCTGTGGTACTTGGACAAGACTGGATTGGACAAAGCTTTGACATCTCTGGTAGCAGACACACCACTAGAAGATTCATGGCGCAGTGTCGAAGATGACTTGCTACTCCACCACCGGCGTGTCGGTCATTCTTTTTTTAAAATTATTAGTCGAATGTATCCGTCCTTATACCAAATGGCTAATAAAGAGAAGTTATTTTGTCATGCTTGTGAGTTGGGTAAACATACCAGAAGCACGTATGTGAGTTCAGGTAGTAGGAGTTCGGCTGCTTTTGATATGATCCATTCAGACGTATGGGGTCCTTGTCCTACAAACGGTATTAACGGTTTTCGATGGTTCGTCACTTTTATTGATTGTTATACTCGCGTGACATGGGTGTACCTTATGAAGAATAAAAGTGACGTCTTTAAGGCGTTTCGAGACTTTCATCGTCGGGTAGAAACTCAATATGGTACTAAAATTAAGTGCTTACTGTTTGCCATTAAAATTGTTTTGATTGAAATCTTAATACAAACAGAACAGTGATACAATATAGGACTTAGATGTAGTCCTAGGAGTACACTTTTGTTTAAGCGGGGTCCTTAGTGCCAATGGAGCGAGTGGTAATGCGTTGACTCCGTTGACCGGCTGACGGCGGTTATCGGTTCTCTGAAGGTGTTGATTACTCTGGGTGCTGGAGCTTGCTGAGAGGAGGAAGACGTTGAGTGTCTAGAACTGCCTCTCCGGTGATTCTCTGTTGTGGATTCTCTGTGAGTCTTCTGTTCTGAGTCTCTGTGTGTGTGTGAAGGAGATGATCCTTCTATTTATAGTTTTGCAGGCTGGCTGCTCATGCGCGCATGTAGGATGCGCCGGTGTGGGAACACCACGTGGAGGTTGCTGATGGAGGCGCATGGATGCTGCGCCCTGATCGAGGGGGAGAACTCTTCATACTGCTGTTGTGAGCCGGCACGTAGCAGGGAGAAGATCTTTCCGTTGCTGAAATCTTGGATGAGTTGAGTCAAAAGACACGTGTCGTCGACTCATGGTTCGAAGATCTCGGATTTGGTGGAGAGGAGTGATCTGGTGGGCTGCGCCTTGGATTGGGCACAGGAGGAGGCTGCGGCTCATAACCTTTAGGAGTTACAAACCATTTGGGGCGCATGGCTTTTGAGGCGCATGCAGGCGACTTTCCTTCTGTCTTTCGGGATCAGAGATCAGTCTGGGGCGCATGGCTTTTGAGGCGCATGCAAAACTTCAACCGGAGACTCTTCTTCTGTCTTTAGGGATCAGTGAAGGGTCTGAGGCGCATGGCTTTTGAGGCGCATGCTGGTTTGGACGCATGGCCGTAGAGGCGCATGCGGGTGTTGACGCATGGTCATAGAGGCGCATGCGGGTGGCCACGTGGCAGTAGCCGTCGGAAGTCATGATGATGCTGACGTTGCCGACGCTTCGTTTTCTGAATAAAGCTGTCAACTGTTCAGACTTTGGGAGGCGTGCTGCCAACTCTGTCAGTTCAGCATTTAATGTTGGTGACGTTCGATGGACAGCTGAGTGGGCGCGTCGGTTGGCGTTCCACTCGGTATGGAGATGTGTGGGGGCGCACCCTCTACAATGCGCCGAATACTGTAGGGCGCGTCTGTGTGATGCGCCTGATGCCGAAGGGCGCGTCCGTGTGATGCGCTGTCTGGCTGGCGCATCGGACATGTCTTTTAATGATGCGGCTGTCTCGCTCTTCGAGTGCTATAAATAGCCGTTTGGCTGAATTCGAGGCGTCCGGTTCATCCATTTAATGAAAATTTATTGCACGAAATTCGGAGGGCCATCCACTTGGCGCGTGGGTTTGATCTGCCCGGCCTATAAATAGTGGCATGGAGAGAAGATTTGCTTCTTATTCCCTCACGTACTTCCAATATGAACTTGAACATACGGGTGCATTCTGCTGACGAAGTGCTCCCGAGGGTGAAGATGAGACGCTGCGTTGTCTTTGATGCACTTGAAGGTGACTGTTACATCCAAAAGACGGAGTCGAGGGCTTCTGAGGCAGGCGGAAGGTGCCTGTTGCATCCAAAGATAGGGATGCTCGAGCCTCGTCTCCGTTATTCCGGCAGAGCCGTAGATCGAAATGGCGGTGCAAGGCTCTTTCTTCCTGCAAAGTGGGGTTTCCCCACTTTGATCGTGTCGAAAGCTGTTCCTTTAGCCGTGGTTTCGATCACGGTCTTCCTTCGGCTTTGGAGGCTCTTTCGAAGCCTTCCCTGGCCACAGCATTTGCGGTGCTCTTCTCTTCCTTGGTTCCAGCCAGAGGGTTAAATGCTTTGTGTCGAAGCATTATCGGGCGAGCCTGGTTGGAAGAGCGGCACATAACTGGGCTCTGCTCGGCCAGGTGAGCCTGGCTGGAAGAATTTGGCTGAAGGGATGCACATAACTGAGCTGCTGGAGAGATGATGGGATGCGCCTGGATGGAGGCACATGATATCTGCTGCGCCTTACTGGTGGCACATAGTGATGCTGCGCCTATCTGGAGACGCATGGTGGCCGCTGCCCTTATCTGAAGGCGCATGATGGCCGCTGGCTGTAGTCTTAGGCTCTTTCCTTTGTAGAAATTCTCCTTTGTACAGTCTTTTCTAGACATGTAATAGACTTTTATATATAAATAAAAAGTCCTTCTTCAAATGTCTATAGTTATTGACTTTGCTGTGAAGTTCTTCGTCTGAGTTCTGGCGCGTGTAGTGTCTGGCGCATGGACTTTCTGGTTGTGAAATTCCATGCTTCTACAAGACCCCCTTCAAAGTTTTCAAAACTTTTGAATAAGTTTTGGAATACTTTGAAATAAGAAGCATGGAGGTCAGGGCGCATGATTTCTGGGCGCATGCTTGTTCGGGCGCATACTCTTCTCAGTTGATGATGATGATGCCTCGGTAACCGAAAAGATTAATGATGATCTTTTGGTTTTATTTGCTGCTATCCTTGCAGAACCCGAGGCGACGGCTGAGATCATACGTCATCTGTTCACGCGTGCGACCAAGCCCTATAAATAGGTAAGAGTTGGAGAGAGAAAGAGTTCTTCTTCTCTGTGCCTCTGCTTCTTTAGAGTTTCTTCTTCAAAAACCCTAACTTCTTCTTCTTCGAGAGAATGGCTCCCAAGACTCCTCGCGGCGCTACCAGCAAGGGGAAGGAGAAAGCGAAGGAGTCCGCGGATGAGGATGTACCTATCACTCTTGCACCTCTTGCCGACGTTCGTCCTGAGGTGACAGGTGGGTTTCGTCTCTGCTTTGGGCTCTGTGCCCTAACTGCCGACGCGTATAGACTTCGGTCTTTAATGATACGCCGAGGTTCTATCCTGCCGACGTGCATAGGTTTATACCTTTATCATGTACCGAGGTTTTAATGGCTGACGCGCATGGGTTTTATTCCCTGAAAATGCGCCGAAGCCTTTGCTGACGCGCATGGGCTCACGCTCTGATAATGCGCCGAAGCTCCAATGCCAACGCACATGGGCTTACGCCCTGATGATGCGCCGAGGCATGCTGACGCGCATGGGCCTATGCCCTGATGATGCGCCGAAGCAGATGCGCTTGGGTTCATATCCTGGCAATACGCCAGTCTGCTTGACATATTTTGTCTTTTTGCCTGACTTCCACTTTTGTTGTGCCAGTGTCGATGACGATCCCTTTGTTGAATGAGGTCCTCCTGGACGCTTCTCTTTGTCAGATGGGAGTTGATTTTGATAAGGCGGTGATCAACCCTGCAAAGGATGCTATCCTTCAGGACCAACCTCGTGAGAGGATGCTACAAATCCAGGTCCAGTTGCCGCTTTTCCTCCAGAGTATGATGGAGAGCGGTAAACTGAAGTCTGCTGATTCTGACGGTGTGACTTTCTTAAAGCCTGCCTTTCTGTTTGGCGACCGATTAGTCTCTTCCGAAGCGAAGATATTGAAGATCAGAGAAGACTGGTTCTTTGCAGCTAAGGGCATGATGTTATACATGCGGCAGGTTGACCGCCAGTTGCCACTGACAGCCTTTTACCGTCTAGCTTCGAAGAGAAGGATGGATTGGGAACTTACTCCTTCTCAAGGAGGTGCCTTGGGGGGTTCCCTTTCGATTGACACCACCTCGAACCAGCGAGATACCTTGACCGCCTCACGAACCGGTTCTTCATTCAGTTACCGAGCTTTGCGTCCCGGGAGCATCTATAGTGAAGTCCCAAATGACACGTTTCCCTTCAGTGCCCCGACTTTTGCAAATCGGATGCTGACATCGAAGGTCACGTATCCGACAGCTGGTTTTAGAGTCGAAGGTTGGTGTCACTACATCCCAAAGTGGGATGAGTTGACCTCCTGGGTGCTTTCCAGGTTCAAAGTTGAGCTTAAAGAGATAGGGCTGACTGCCGCCATTCGGGCCACGCAGGCAGGCGTGGACCTCAATAAGCCGATGTTCCTTGTGCTGTTGGAGCTTTTCAACGCCCAGACTGGCAGCTTCTTTACTCCAGTGGGGGAGTTGGGATTGGCCCTTCATGAGATGTACGAAGTGTCCAAGCTTCCTTGGGGCTCGGAACCGTACGAGGAATATTTTCCATCGAATGAAGAGATCCAGGTTTTGGAAGATAAGGACCCGGAGATGATGGCCGTTTTCAAGGAGGTGACGAGCCATCATTATCTGATGCACCGGAGGGACAAGGGTAAGACCCAACCTCACGTGACTGCTTGGAGGGACTATGTTTTCAGACAGGATTTGGCGGATCCTTCGAGGATCCGGTTTACGACTCCGCAGGGTTTGACACCCGCGGAAGTGAGTTCTGAAATAACCCGGCTGGACGAGAGGACCCCACATTCAAATGAGAGCGGCAAGAACACGTACAGCTGTTTCTGGCACTGCGGGCACCGGATGTCATCTAAGGCAGTGTTGACGGCCTACTTGATGATATGGCTCCGGGATTGCATATTTGCAGGGGGATCCGGTGCTGTTGAGAGGGTACATCGGAATCTCATTTTGCCTGCCGTGAAGTTGGCCTTTGGACGACCTCTGGCTCTCCTCCCCGCGATGGTGTGCAACCTGCTGCGCGGTTTGAGGTCTTTTGCTGATGATGTGATCCACGAGAAAGGTAATAATGACAACTTTCCCCGGGCCGAGCTGCCTTTCCATTATCTTATGGGTTGGCTGATCTTACATCATCCGAATGTGATGAGTCCTGGTCCTGAGGAGGACCATGTTGAAGGAGATGCCTTCATTCGCCGCTTCTACAAGAGGAAGTGGTCTTACACTGGCGTCCCCGTTTGTAGGAGGGTTTTGTCCTTCCTTCAGGGGTGGGAAATCGTGAAGGTTGGCCCGATCTTCAAGAATTTCGAGGCCGACCAGGATTTGGTTGATTCTGGCGAGGATGCGGTTACTTTGCCGAAATGGAGTTTTCGTTGGTTGCAGAGTATCCGGCCTTCGCATCTGGTCTACCGAAATCAGAACAGGTGTTATCTGGAACCGTACTTGCCAAGCCGATTTGCTCGTCAATTTGGCTACACTCAGCTAATGCTGCGGAATCCCAGTAGCAGTCTAGGCTTCATCGGGAGTTTGCTGGATGGAGCCCGGGGCTGGCAGTATTATAACGCTGGATGCACTAGCGTTAAGTTTACCACACCAGTTCGCAATCCTCGGCCGCCGATCTTATATCCGGCCGCCAAGCTGTATTGTACTATGAATACTACGTCTCCTGGTTATGACAGGGAGACTAGTTTCATCATTGGAACCCAGTTGGAGGCAACAACGAATATGTTGGTGGTGGCTCGGTCATATCGTCTGCCAGAATTGGCGAGGTATCGGGCTGTTGCTATGGCACCAGTGAGAGACCCGTCTGTCGGGAAACGGCGGGCTGACCCAGAAGCTGGTTCTTCCGTACTGAAAAGGTCGAGAAGGACGTCGACCCCGAAGATTACGAAAACGCCACTTGTAACGCCAACGGGCTTAGCTCCCGCTGAGGTAAGGAGTGCTTCATAATTCCAGTTTTTTATGTCATTGTGGCGACTTATGCTCTTCTTCTTGTAGGGATTGAAGAAGAAGTCTCGTGCTTCGAAATCGGGCACCAGTAAGCCGAAGGAGGTGGCAGGCTCTTCTGAGGAGCGCATTCCACCAATGATGATGTCTCCTGTGGAGGAGGGTCCCGAAGATGTTCCCGCGGAGGTTTTAGTATCTCCTGACTTTGAAGTCGCAACAACTTCTGGGATAGTACCATCTGCCGTGGAGGCCTTGGACGCTGAGGGTCTTACAGACTCGAGGCATCCTGATGATGAAGTGGATTGGAGTTCGTCGCCTTCTGGTGACGTCCCTCCAGCGTTGCAAGGGTCGGTGTGGGGGAGCAGAAGCAGTTGAGGATAGGAGGAGAGGGTTGATTCCCCTCTTGTCATGATGAAGGGAGGTCGGCTGAATTCATTGCCGAATCCTTCCTGGCTTCAACATTAGACATAGAGGAGGCTACCGATCAGGCGGTTTAGCGAAAGATTTTGTCCCGTAGAGGGATTTGAGAAGAGTGAGACTCTTCTGCCGGTCTTGTCTCTGGGGATGGCAGGAGATAAATGTTGACCTTCCCGTTTTGGGGGGAGGTAGCTGATGCTGATAGAACGTGGGGGTAGAAGAGGTGGCCGTTGACGTCGGTGATGCTCCGGGCTTGAGAAGGGTAAGGGTGTGGAACCCTGCTGCTCTTCTACTTGGGGTACATCACGACGCATGCGCCGCTCCTTCTGTTCCTTCGGAACTCGGGCTAGCAGTCTGGCCCCTGTTGATGAAGAGCATTGCTGCCGAGGTTCAAAACCTCTCAGATCGAGGT